>JAJGRX010001148.1:0-600000 GCA_025461125.1 Carex kokanica
TTAGAAAAAACACAGTATTTAATGTTGCAACCAAATATTCAAAACCATATATATAATGTTACAGAAATTAAGTAAATCACAACAACCCAACCCAATCCAAATCCATGCAATATTTAAAGAGTACAGTACAACTAAAAAAAATGAAAACAGCAAACAATAAATAATTAAAACTTGCAACCATGACAATTATGAAAAGTTGAACAATTCAGGAACAACAAACTGAAAAAAAAAAAAAAATACAATCAATCAATGAGACTCGAAATCTAACCGTTCGCTTTACTCAGAGAGGGGATACGTGTGATTATGTGATGTCCTCTACTTGCATTCTTTCATGTAGTTTCTCTTTATTGTTATTATGGCCTGCTCAACAGAATCCATGCAATAATTAAGAATATAACAATTACAAGAAAATAATAGAAATGTGCTGACAATAAGAAAAAAAGCCTTGCAGCCACGCAAAGTATATGAACAACAAATCAAGACATGAAACTAATTTAAAGAAATTCTTACATATCAATGAATGGCACGTGGTTTAGATGGGATATTCACGCACAGATGGGATATTTTCAATTTTGTAATGATCTTCTCCATGCATACGTTCTTTTAGCTCAGGTGAAAGGTAAAATACTAATAGCTCTTTAAGAGTCGGCACATTTTGTAGCTCGGGAAGTGCTTGCAGCTCCAGACAGTTAGAAATTATGAGGTGACTAAGGATGGGCATATCTCCCCTTTTATGTACCAATGATGTAGATTCGGCAGCAGATCAATCTCCAGTTTTTCAAGTTTAGGTAACCCTCTGGTTGAACAGATCAGCTCTGTTCCAACATATGAGAAATGCCGTAACTGAAGTATTCTGAGGCTCTGTAGCCTCTCAAATATGGCATTGGATTTTCCTGAAGCCTAGAAAACTCAAGCCTCAATTTGGTGAGGTTTGTTGGGAACATCTCAACATTTGGAACACATATAGGTCCTCCCAACTCTCCAACAAGATATAGACTTTGTATCTTCTCATGACAAGGTAAGTCTCTTGTACCCCCAAATGGTACAAAAAACCCATCATGAAAATTCGTTACAATCCTGAGGGAGACCAACTGCTTTGTCCTTATCAGCACACCCTTGAGAGTTTCCCACTCTTCTACAAAATTAGTAGTCCTTAACTTATCCCAATAGTGAACCCCAAATCTACGCAAGTTGATACAACCTCCTAATAAGGAACTTCTGTGTGGCCCACACTTGTAATGTTTGTAGATTAGTAAGGTGATCCCATTTTAATGGGCAAATTTTTTCTAAATCCTTGGTACCATATACATGCCTTAGGAGTTGGGATTACGACATGATTTGTAGTTTTTTGAGTTCCTCTGTCTATAGTTGATCCTGTTAAATCAATGGTTCTAGATTATAGAAGGAATTCCTCTCGAATATTTTTTGTCCAACCTCGCAGTATCTAAAACCCAAGTACCTCAAGTGTATCATGTCCTTCAGCCACTTACTACTGTCGAATTTTCTCATATCAACACGCTCATGGTTAATACCGCTTAATAGTCTCAACCCACTATAATTTGTAGGTTAAAGTCACTATTACTTGATTAGAGTAAAACAGAGTAAAGAACGAATGTTTACTGGATAAACACCATCCTTGGTAAGAGTGCAAAATTGCAGTGCCGCACGGCGCGGCTTTCTAGCAGCTAGATGGTTGCAATCTTCTACTTTTGAGAATACAGTGAAGAAGTTTTCTTCCTCGCTTTGCGGATAGCCAGGTCCCGTAGAAGATCATGCATGTGTGCAGTATTTGCAGCAACCGTTCCAAGATTTTTCAGTGACTTGAATCAAGCATCTGCAACATATTTTCCAAACAAATTGACATCCAAGAAGGGAAGGAAATTATTGTTTTATGAATAAGTAGGTACTCCTGAATTCAAATTAAAATGTAAAAGGATGAACCCTAGACTATATCTTCATCCAAAGTTAAGATTATAGAAATGAATGCATGGTTCTGGAACTCGGAATTGGAATTGGAATCGGAATCGGGTTCTTGACCGTGGAATCGGAATCGGGTGAATTGGCCGGAAATCGGCCGAGTTGACTCGGTAACTCGGATTTTTTGCCAGAAGCTTGTTTTGTTCTAAATTTGTCAAATAACCTACTCCAACACTCATAATAATTAAATTTGGACGAGTAACAATCAAATTTACAATTTATTACTTATAAAATTAATATTTATCTAATTTAAAAATTAAATAGACTTCCATAAAATAATAAAAAAGATTATAAATTCACAAATGACAAATAAAGTGTTTAATTTTAACTTTTACATTTTCATATTTTATTTGGTATGCATTAATTTATCTTCAAAGAAAATATTTTATTTCATAAACATTAATATTTTATTTTCTTAAGTCAAAGAAAATATTTTATTTCTTTAACATTAACATTTTCATATACTAACTAATTATGTTTAAGAGTCGTAATTACATTTGGTCTCTATCTTCCTTCTAATAAACTTTGAGGCATAGCTTTAGACCCGTTTCCAAATAGATCGTACCCGTGATACCGTTTTTACCATAGTTCTTGCCGCATTTCATTTTGCAGAAAAACGGTGATAGATCTGAGCCAGTGGATCTAATGAAAACTAAAGGTGCAGATTGACCCCGGCTTCATCTCTCCCAAATCCCAATCGACACTTTCAACTTCGCCTCTTTCTTTCACGAGCCGGCGCCATCGCACAATCAAATGCCTTCGGCTTATTCTGAAAAATCGCTTCCCATAGTGAGAATCAGTGAGAATCGGCACAAAACGTCAAGAATCCCTGAAGAAGAGGTCCAATCTCCGCGCCTTTCTTCTCCAATCTCTGCCTCAGTATCTCAATCGCCACTTTCTTCTCCAATCTCCACGCCTCCACACCTCCGCCTCAGCAACTCAACTCAAGACTCGGTCCAGGTTTGTGAGAATCGGCCATTTTGACCTTGAATCAGCTCAACTCGGTTGAATCGGCTTGACTAGGCCTAAAAATCGGCTAACTCGGCCGAGTCGAGCACTGTTCATCCGAGTTTTGCTGAAAAACTCGCACGGGCGAGAAACTCGGGTGAAAATCGGATCGGACACGAATCGGCCGATTTTCCAAACCATGTGTAGATGTAAGGAGGTTCCGCTTGGATTGCCAATGGTGGGGTGATAGAAATATTAAATATATATTTAGGCAACTCGAAATGCCAAAATTAGTTTAGTTCTTTAGATGTAAGGTGGTGCCGCTTGGAATAATTGCATTATAAGTTTGTTTTGACTGTGAATCCATTAATAATAGATTCGTCCTCTTTATTTAGGTTTAAAAACTCCATCTAATATTTGATGCTTATAATTTGTTATTTGAAAAATAAAAATATCTGGCTACAGTTTTCAATCTTTCGAAGAATTTGTTGTCGGTTATGTGTTTTTAGATCTACTCTGACAACTTGTTTGGATGGAGGGTACACGAAGAGTGGCAAGAAGAGATATAATAAATAAATTAAAATTCACATATTGTTTTTATTTAATAGAAATCAATAGATGAGTAAAGTCAATGGATGTTATTCTTTTTACTAACTGTAACTTTCCTAAAAGTTTCATTTTATTACTTTTTAAATTAGAGTGTAATGGAGAAAACACAAACCAATCAAATAAGATAACGAAAAAAATGGTAACCACCCCGTTTTCTTTCATTTTCATATTCTCGTTTGTCATTTTTTTTTTAAGTAAAGGTTGGAGGTCAAGCCATCTAACTATTTAATATCCACAAGAGATTTCTCCATTCGATTTTCAAACCTACGACCTTCCACACGGAGAGAATTGCCATTGCCACTTGACCCAAGGCTAATTCTCCAATTTCTCCTACTCTTTACCTCCCATGTTCTTCACCTCATGCATGTAAAACTTCATAATACAGTAAGGTTCACTAAAAAGTCTTTATTTTTTAACCGCTTGATTTGATACTAATAAAATTTGACAAATTAGAAATTTTATTTGTAAACGAAAATTACCTCTTATATAAAGAGATTGATTTGAACAGTTTGGGTCAACTATTTGGACATTGAAAAGTGATACACATCAATATAACGAACCGATATGTGCTTTACATTATATTGTAGCCTCACTATGTGTGTGTGAACTCAGTATATTTAAAGAGTGATGCTTTTATGGACATAAGGACCTATTTGTAAAATGAACATATTTTCATTTTCAAAGTTCAAACAGTCGATCCGACCATTCAACATAATCTCCATATTAAAATGTACTTGGAGGTCAAATTTTACATTTTTTTGAATTTTTTTACTATTTATTAAGTATTTTACAAAAACCAGTTAAATTCAGACCATTGAATTTTGTAAAATATTTAATAAATAGTAAAAAAAATTCAAAAAAAATGTAAAATTTGACCTCCAAGTACATTTTAATATGGAGATAATGTTGAACGGTCGGATCGACTGTTTGAACTTTGAAAATGAAAATATGTTCATTTTACAAATAGGTCCTTATGTCGATTGAAGAATTTGCCTATTTAAAAGTTGTCTACTTATTGGAAAGTGTGTCCTAATATAACTCATCACTAATTAATTAGCTATGTAGTTGACTCGGTGTTTACATCTTTTGTTTCATTTTGCTAGGTATATTAATTGTTTAGTCGCTCTCCATTTGGAGTGTGACAGAAATTGCCATAACTAAATGTATAAATTTGGAGATGTGAAAGAATTTCTAAGAGACAATTAAATATCTTTGAGGTACAATCCATGACTTCTATGCAAATATACTTATAGTCAATTTGTTATTATCACTCGAATTACTTTTTGATCTTGTAATAAGCAATGACTATTAATTTAGAATATATATTGAGAGCAGAACTAGTGATTTGAAGACGGGCCGGTCCGGTCCGGTCCAAACCCGTCCGGTCCATGGGTTGGACGGGTAAGACGGGTTTAACCGGGTCGGGTTCCACGGGTCTGATTTTCTGCGGCCAACCCAAACCCGTGGTTCGCACAGTCCACGGTACGGTCCGGTCTGGTCCGGGTCCTTTTTTTTTCTGCTATGATTTTTTTTTTCCAATTCAATATGTTTGTTATTTGGACCAAACAATTTTTGTTATAAGTTTATATTATATTATATTATATTATAAATCATCAATTAATCACTGGAATTATATTTGGAAAAATAAAGGTTTATAAATTTTATTGACATATATTCAATTTTCTTTTATAATGTAATTTTTTTTAATAAATTCAAATTTTTTTTTGTACTAATATAGAAACATAGCAAAAAGTTTCAAAAAAAAATATAAAAATTGGTTTTTAAGCACATTTTAATATGAAGATCATGTCGAGCGGTTCAGATCGGCTATTCGGACTTTGAAAATGGAGATAAGGATGTGGAGCATGATTAGAGCATAAAACTAATAATTCAATAGAATTTAATTTTCTTGAGTAAGCAATTCCATTTATTTTTCATATTAAATGGTATAAATTATAAATAAATATTTACTAAGTATTTGGTAGCACCAATAGACATGGGCAACCAATTAGTAAAATATAATTTGCATAGTTTGGTATGACATGTATAATTCAAATTTGTCACGACTCACGACCAATACAAATATTTTTATTTACAATTTAATGTTTGCGTGATGTTCATCAGATAAAGAGGAATTTTGAATTGGGAACAGCTGAGTTTCATCAGATAATATATGTGTGTGCATGCATGCATGTTCTATAATACTGCACATACAAAATGTCAAATTCCATTTATGTCCCCTGCAGTAAAATTACGCTGTACAACTATATATGCTTAAAAGGTGAATAATAACAATTTGATTTGAACATTCCTGTTCTTTAAATGAAAATTTGTAGAGTGAGACTTAGCTCAATGTTTAATAATGCAATATTAAAATAAAGTTACCAGTAAATCAATTCAAAGTATTTTAGTGCTAAAAAAAAAAAACTAATTGTGTTTATGTTTTAAAATAACAAAGACACGCATGTTCTAAAATTAAAGTTTGAGATTTTGGTGGTCTAGAATTAAATTTAAAATTAGAATTAAATTATTTGAATTCCGTTTGGTAATTAAGATTAAAAGTTGGAGCAATGGAAATTAGAAGTCGGAGTATTCTTTTTTATCTAAATCTGAAATAAATTTGCTGTTATTATGATTCCAACCATTTAAACTATTTCATACGCGAATCTCAACTAAGTTATTCATACATGGGTATCGTATCGGATACCATACGGATACGATGATACGGCAATTTTAAAAAATCTAGGAAACGATACGCCTATTATATATGTTATTTTTTATTATTTTATATATTGTATTTAGATAATCATAACTTAAATTAAATTTGTAAAAATAAAAAATAAAGACTTAAGCTAAGTATAAGTTAAATACTATATTTACTAGAACATATCACATATGATACTCTACTGTAGTGGTTAAAGATTTTGATGCCCCATTGGACTTCCCAAGTTCGATTCACGCTGATAGCAGAAAAAATAAATTTGCAGCGGTCCACGGGCGCGGTCCACAGCCTCGGACGCTGCGGGTTAGCGTTAGGTCCGGGCAGGTTAGGGTCCGGGTAGGGCGAGTTAGGCGGGGGTTAGGCGGGTTCCGGTCCGCTCCACGCAGGTTAGACACGGGTTAGGCGGGTCTGGGTCCGGTCCGGGACGGGACAGGTCCACGGGCTTACACAGTTCGGGTTTAGGCGGGTCTGGTGAAAATACCGAACCAAACCCGTACTAGGACCTACCCTAGCCTTGGTCCGGTCTGGTCCGGGTTTAGGGCACGGTCCGGGCCAGTCTGGGTCAGAACCCCGGTGGTCCGATCCGGTCCTGGACCGACCGGGTTTTTTCAATACCCTAAGCAGAACTACATTAAGTTTGAATTTGTGTTAAGAATAACGTTATAATGACCATCTCGTTTACAAACTCTAAATCTAAATTATATTAGAAATACTGATCAGGCAAAAGGTTTACATATTTGCAAGAATTGTTCAATTAAGGACGTAAACTAGAGCTCATGTGCGTACCGGGTACTGATTGAATTTCGGGGGAGTAGTTCGAGAAGAATTAGTACGCTTTGGGCACTAGCCTTTGTTAATTTTAGGACTTCCTTTATACCTTCAAAAATAAAGTTGAAAAGGGATGTACCTTTGCACTAGCTCTTGAAGGAATTCCTCACCTCTGTCTTCCATTGTTCCAGCTCCATTTTTCGGTATAAATCCTTCGGCCAACCACATTCTCGTAACATGCTTTCCTGAAATCTTATGATCTTCAGGAAACGATGCAAAATAAAGAAAACATGGTTTGAGATTGTAAGGCAAGTCTTCATAACTCATGGCTAGGACCTGCGAGCACTTCTTCCCATCTTCATTGTGCCAATCCATGGTCTCCTCCAATGTGCTCCAGGCATTATACGTGCGCTCTCTCCTTGCCAGGATACCACCTAGCACAATCAATGCCAATGGTAATCCTCCACATTTTTTTGTTAATTTTTTGGCAACTTCCGAGAGATCAAGAGGATAATTCTCAGGTTGTCTATGTTGTTGAAAAGCCTTTCTGTAGAGGAGAGCTAGACTCTCATCCTCATTTAGGTAAGGGACTTTATAGGGACTTGTGTTGCAATCTGCTGCTTGAGCAACATCAAGGGATCTGCTGGTAATTATCACGCGGCTCGCATTATTCGGATCGGGTAAATGTATTTTCAATCGATCCCAAAGATCAATCGTCCACACATCATCTAGGACAATTAAGTACCTCTGGTGTTCCAAGGAGCTCTTAAGTTTCTCCGATAAATCCTCATCTGCTACGGGTGGACTTTCATTTTTCAAATATGGTTCAATTGAGTAAAGAATTTCTCTCAAGAGATCATTTAAATTGAACTTTTGAGAAATTGAAAGCCATGTGTAACAAGCGAAGTGCCCCTTCAATTCCTCACTGCAGTTTAAAAAATGATTGTGTTATTGTTGAGAAAAAAGCAACCGAAAGAGAAAATTTCATTGGAGATCTTTTCCATGATTACATGATTAATTATTTATATTTTTTTAGAGTGATGGAATCAAGCCATTAATTTTCTTTTTATGGATTGCTCCACAATAAAGAACACATGCACGTACCTTTTGTAAACTTTTTGAGCCAGTGTGGTCTTGCCAAGGCCGCCAGTACCCACAATTGAGAGCACCGTGCGCCTTGAAATGTGTGTATCAAGCAGCTGCTTCAAAATTTGGCGCTTATCAGCCTCAAGGCCAACAACTTCTGAATCATCAATTTCAGAAGGTTTTGTCGGCCTAAAAGGTTCTTCACTAGTACCAGCACCAAGATCCTTAATTCCCAAGTCGGTACCGCGCTGGTAAATACTGTTGAGTTTCTGTGTGATTTCTTCGAGCTCGCCACCCAACTTGCTCATCATTTTGGGTTTTTTTGCAACTGTAAGCATTATGGAGAAGAAGGAATTTCTTTTTGGACATTTTTCTTCAATCTCAACAAGGAAGGTATCAATCACATCTTCTATTTTGTAGGCCATGTCTCTGACCCGGTTCACCCACTCTTTTACCAATTCATTTCCCTTATGCTGCTTTGAATCAGCATCTCTTAGATAAGCTTTGATGAAGCCAAGCTCCAGCTGCATCTGTTCCATCTGACCACGAACATCGTGCAGTTCCTGACCTTTCTTCACCAAGGCATCAGCAAGCTTGTGCAACACATAGCTCACAGCTGCCTCTGCCATCTTCTTATTTTTTGGTGTGTGTGTTGTGAGTGTGGGGGATGGTTTAGAAATCGCCTCTTCTCTTCCTCTTTCTTTTCTTTTTGGTTTGAGAGAATTGGATATGGATAAAAAAAATACCTCCACCCGACTCTTATCGTACCCGTTACCCGTTGACACCCCTACATGTGAGTGTAATTTACAAGAGTTCATGTTTTATAATCACTCTTTAAATAATGATGGGGCGTAGCTATATCACATGTAGACAATGCAACAAAAGTACTAGTATACAAAGTTTGTAGCCTTGTATCGCTACCCTTTTCTGTTTGTACCAATGTACACACTACAGCAAAAAATACCCTTTTCTGTTTGTACAAGGCTTGTACCGGTGTACTACTTGTTCAAATTTGTCGCTGTTATTTTTCTGGTACTCGTACCAAACGGTACCAGCAATATTTTGGGAACTGGTATACATTACAAGTAACCTCATCAAAGTAAAAACCTAGAAAATAATAATTATCGATTTAGCACAAAATTTTAGTTCCAGGCTTCCAAGGCTGCACAACGTAACCACAGAACTTTTTGTAAACTCCAGGCATACAGATTTCTCATCACGCTATTATTTAGTGTTACAAATGTACCATGACTAAAATTCTGTTAAACATGTGTCCTTGATATATATCATCAAATTTGCTCAATATATGACTGTTCATTTTTACACATCAAATTATGTATATACTCCAGGCATTCTAGTACTGTACGTATGTCACTCCAAGAATATACTGTATGTAGAAGTAGAAACAAGAAAGAAATTAACCGAGCTGACCTGTTTTCCCTAATAAACATTGTCGGCAAACTAAGCAAATACAATGATTCCTAGTCTTGAAAACCCTGACAACCCACAGCACAGCACAGAAGCTGGAGGACTTCAACCGTCGGATGGGAATAATACTAATTAAGTTTCAAAATCAAATGCTGTAGGGACTAATAATTGATGAATTAATAAACTTAATCTAGCATTTTGTTAAATATCTAGATTTTATACAGGATATTTCCACTGAAAACATCTTTAATGATGGCACCGAAATAAATCTTTTCTCATTCCAAAGAATCACAGGACCTGTAATTTCAAATTCACCCATTCATTTCTCTTCATGGACGAATCTCAAAAACAGATAGTTTTTATGAACAAATCTCAAAACAAATGAATGGGTGGATTAAGAATTGCAGGTCCTGTGATTCTTTGTAATCACAAAAGATTTATTTCCTGATGGCACATGTATGTATAGTTTTCTAATTTATGATAAAATGACAAACGAGTCAAAATACACAACAAATTCTTTGCAAGTAATCGCTTTTTGTTAACATTGCAACCAAATTTATAAAATCAAAGAAAATAACTAATATTAGATATATTTTGAATGCACAATACTAGTAAACACTGTTTTTAGTATGCATAAATGTTTTATATATACTAAACAAGAAGCCTGTAGTAATTTTGTTTTTTATTAATTTGCCTCTAATTTAACCTCAAGTACATGATAAAAATGGTCATAACTCATAACTCAACAAGACATAATTAAGAAAGCGAGTACTATCTGAAAGTATCATGAATAATAGCACATGGTATGTTCTTTAAAGTAGGGGCAGCTTTTTTTATGAGACCAAGAAAGCTAGAATAATTCATAACATAACAAGGGGAAGATATTTATTTTCCCATCCAACGACTCTGTTTGTTAGTCCTTGTCTATTCCCCGTGATTTTTATTTTTACCCAAAAATAAAATTATTTTAATATAAATAATCAAGTTTATGAAAAAAAATTATTTCTGCCCAAGCAGTATATATTATTTACGGTTTGAATTCTTAATTCAAACCGTAAATATTCTGTACGGTTTGATTTTTTTTTTTATAGAGAAAAATAGCTAAAATGCTGAAATGAAATATAACACAAAAAAATCAAATTGTTTTTTTAAATATTTGTTAGAAAATACGCCACGAATAGGGCCGATTTTGTGCTAAAATACGGTAAATTACAATAATTATGCTAAAATATGGTAAATTTACTAAAATGCTGAAATTACAATAATTATGTAGAATTATGCTAAAATACGGTAAATTACGCTAAATTACGTATGAATAGGGCCGATTTTGTGCCATTTTTCATAAATCATAAAAAAAGTAAAAAAATTCCAAAAAATAATAAAAATTGGTATTCTACAAGTTCATTCTATAACTAATTTACTGAGCTACGTAGATTGGAGAATAGAAATGAAAATCTTAATCGGTAACTTCAATTGAAGTTTTGAGGCTCTTCCCTTTGTTTTTTGGCGATTATGAATTTGAAAATCTAGCAAAGCAGTTCGGACGCATGCGCATTTTCACAAGCTTTCCGAAAAGTGGTCATTTGCTGAAATCGGACACTCGAGTGCCGTTTTATGACCGTTTGAAGTTTCGTCGTCGGTTTTCGCTTTCTCAGTGAAGATATCATCCCTATTCATACGTAATTTTGCGTAATTTAGTGTATTCTAGCATAATTCTACATAATTATTGTAATTTCAAGTAATTTAGTGTAATTCAGCATAAATCAAGTAATTTAGCGTGTTTTAGTATAAATATGCTAATTATATATAAAAAATGTAATCTAGCAAATATTTAAAAATAAATAATATTTTTTAGTGTTATATTTCAGCATTTTAGCTATTTGTCTCTTAAAAAAAGTTAACATAATTTAAAGTAATATAGTGTCAATCAGCATAAATTAACATAATTTCAAGTAATTTAGCGTATTTTAGTATAAATATGCTATCAAAAAAAGTAATCTAACAAATATTATTTACAGTTTGAATTCTTAATTCAAACCGTACAGAATATTTACAGCTTGGGCAGAAATAATTTTTTTACAAAATCTTGATTATTTATATTAAAATAATTTTGTTTTTGGGTAAAAATAAAAATCACGGGTCTATTCCTGTTTAGTACACATGACCTGCAGCTGGATGCAGATCGATCTGCCATGAATCAGTGCTCCATGTGCATGAATTAATTTCCTCCATGTGATTATGTGAATGTTTGTTTTCTTGCACTTGGAGCTTAATTTTAGTATCGATTCTTTTACTTTTTGCAATCTTATTCTTTTATTTGTTGTCTTGTGCTATTGGATATCTAAGCTTGACGCAGTTTACATATTGTGCTGGTTTTAGTTTTAAAGAAATCAATTATCTTAAAAAAATAAATTTAATTGTGCCAATGAATAGCACTCAAATTAAACTGATTAGAACAAATTAAGATCTGTACATTTGACCAGTATCTCGCTCCAAAAATTAGGACGGTTCACATCTAAACTCAAAATTTTATTCGGCAATATACGATTTCACGGTCAAGTGATCAATTCCGATTCCGATTTCAGAGCCATGGTAGGAATCAGTGTTATTGATGTGCTTTTTCTTATTTTAGTTGTTTTACTGTTTAATACATGTAGCCAGATCATATTTTTAGAGTGCTTACTACTCAGTTTAGCAAGTAAAGAGGTGAAAAGATTCATGTGAACGGTGATGTAATGATACTCTCAATGCTGTCTTGTTTGGGTAGGCTTCTCTTTTAAGGCAGGGGCCCACAGAGGTAGGTACCACAGAGGCTGGTACCACTTGAATCAACATGTGATGTGTTCCTCCAAGATCAACAATGTGATCTCGACGTTTCAGCAAACACTTGAACTATAGAATAGTAGAACTGAGCAGCCAATCTAACTATAGGTTTAAAAGAAATCAAACGGAAAAAAAGCAGTATTTTTTTAATTTGATTCTAGAGTAATTTATTTTTTGAAACGAGTAATGAGATCAAGTCACCCAAGATTATTTATTTCAACCTTTGAAACAAAATATTTTTTCTATTTAGATTATGAACCCATGACTTTTTATATAAGAGACATGTCTTTGCCACACATCAGGAGAAATTTAAGTGACAACAATAACAAACATCTCTTAACATTTGATTCAAGAATAATCTTAAAGTATAAGAATAATAAATATGTTATATTTATGTCTTTGGAGTACAACCAGCAAAAGAGAAAAAAAACACGAGGGATCAGATTTAGGGGTGAAAATGGGGCGAATACGTAGCAGATAGCGGTAAAACCATAATCATATCTCTTTCTAATTTTCCGGATACGGATACGGATCGGATATCAGCTGGATACAGATACGGATACGGATCGAATCGGATATTTATTAAAATAATATTAAAAAATACTAAAATTCATAATATTTATCTAATTTTAATGGTGAATAAAACAACCTTATATAACCTATTTAAACCCTTGGCTGCCCAAACTCTGGGCGGTTCAATTCTCTTTCTGTTAAAAATAATGAGGATTAGGATCCAATAACCTCATACCTGTTAGGGATTTACATCATTGGTTATTTTTAGAAATAAAGAGAGCAACAAAATACCTCCACCTTTATTTCTATTTTTAGCATATTACCGTTGTATAGGCACCCGTTAAGATTAGAAGTAGGCACCTTTAATTTTAGATAAATAGTGCTACACTGTAACATAACTGAACATCCGAAATAATAAAGATTTCAGTTTTCTTCAATCTCTCGGTAACTCAGAAAAATCATCATTTTCTGACCGCCAAGAAAAAGTATGAGAATAAATATGCAGTCACCATAATCACTGACATTGAACCTCACAAAAAAAAAAAAAAAAAAAAACAAAGAAAAAGATGAAACCCACCTAACGAAAATGGGAATTGGCATCTCCTGAGATATCTCAATATTTTTAGTTGATTATCTCAAAAAAAAAAAAAACATTTGAGTTGATCGGTAGAAGGTTAATTCGGACCTTCATTTTCCCCTCCATGTAAGAATCTCAAACAATAATGATAATGCTTCGTAAAAAAATATATAAAATCTATTATATAAAAAAGTGAATGGGATTCAAGTCCATTAATTGGCACATCTCAATTAAGTCCAATTCTCTCACATCCATTCACTTCGTTTGACAAGTCTTGCGGGCAACCGATCTTCCCTTCCACACGATTTTGTGGATATTTAACTGTTTGATATCATTCACTCGTTCCCAATCTTCATTCCAAAAAAATCGATTTGGCCGACAATCTCATACGAGTCCCGATCCCCTAAAGTAACCCAATCTTGAGTTTTGGATTGAGACCGTCGGATTCGAATTCATCGCTCGGGATCATCTCGGGATTCAAATTTGTCATCAGGATGTGTGCGCTCACTTCGCGGATAGATTTTCATGGATTCGAATCGGACGGTCCAGATTGAAAACCCAAAAGTTGGGTTACTTCACTGGATCCGAATTCATCTCATACGCGGTAAGACCTACATCTACCCTACGGTCGAATTACTCTTCACGCTCCAATTCGATGGCCAAGTCTTTAATTAAGTACCAGTTCTTCAACATCTACCAAACACCGTTGAAGCAAGATGATGCTTCTCTATGGGCTATCACTAAATTGGTTATCCAGATAGGTTTTGGGATTTTAATTTAAAGTTAGTACCTACTTAAAACAAGATACATGCGTAAATTAGATTTAATATAGTAACTATTGTTGTTGGCTTCCTGTGTGCCTTTCATGTTTCTCCATTTGATCGGGTATTGGTATATGCCCGCAAGGTGTTCAACGAAATAACTCCTTGACACTTCCGCGATTGTCCCAAAAAACACGTCCATCACTACTACATAAATGAGATCTTCTAATGCCCATTTTCTAATGGTCTGAACAGCCACTATATAGTTATGTTTTTTCATTATCGATATACAATCTTTATTTTACGTGCTGCATTAGTGCTAATTTTTTATTATTCATGTTGTTTGTGCTTTTTAAGTATGGTTTAAAATTACAGAAATAAAATTTCTCTTTAAATTATAAAATGTTTCGAGTTCTTATCGACTATGTTCATTATATGCTTATTGATAACAATTTTCCGTTAAAATTCTTACAAAGTTTTCCTTTTCAAATTAATTATTTCTAATTTTGTCCTCTTTTCCAATATAATGTTTTATTTTCTTTGTTTTTATTTCCTTCAAAGACACATACGTAGTTTTGCTAAAAACACTTCATTTGTACAATGAAATGCTACAGAATATAATTTTTTTTTTCTAATTAAATCAACTGTACAACACTAATTGATCAACTAAATGCGTCATAGTAATTAAAAAAATGAATAATCAATATTTTGGGAAAACGTTATTTTTTTCCTACAGGATTTTTAGTATTTAATCAAAGTTTCTGGAACGTATAGCTTTCATTAATTTGAAATTGTCACTAGTCAAAGTATACAACAGTCAATTCATCACTTGAACAAAATTATGCAGTTATCCAACACTTAACAGGAGGTTTGACTATGGAAAATTCAACAATTGAAGTCTTTAGTCAAATGATTTATGAATTACATTCCAAATTTGTTGAAGAAATTTTAATTTATTTTCACAAATTTTATTACAGTTAATTATGTATATATTGCTGCTTTCATTAAATTGCCGTATGTGGAAATAAACACCACTTTTTTTTTATGTTTGATTCATTAATGTAAGCCATGACCAACACATCAAAAGTATAAAGTTGCAAGTTACTCATTCTGGTATATCATTTAAAATACAAGTACAAATTCTCATGGTGTATCATTTATATGACTAACTAGAACATTTTTTTTTTTAAGTAAAAGACTAGTACCATATATATGAATAGAATTGTAGTACCACACATGCCTTCCGGTGGAATAACAATACATAATAGAAGCATTGAATTTTAGTTTCTTTCCGCTTATTGCTTTTTAAGTTAATATATATTTGTATGTCCGAAATAAATCTTGTAAATAGCGCACTAGCTAGACTTTTAGTAAGTAGAAGGCTCACATCCAGTCAAATCTTATCTCTTAGAAAGTTGAAGGGGAATAGTAGAATGCATGAAACTTAGAATACATGATGAGTTCAAAGTAAATAACGTCGACACTTGACAGGATACTTTTGAATTTAGTAAATAACGACAATTCAATTTTAATTATAACGAATGGTTACGATTAAGCCAGAGAAGACGAGATACTTGTGGTAATTTAGAATATAACATGACACTTTTGAATTTAGCAAATAACGACAATTCAATTTATAACTTGAGAGGAAGATATTGGTGGTAATCTGAAGTCGATGGAACAATTTAGTCAAGAAAGACTGCCATGTGCTACTGTCCCATTTATTCAATGAACATGGCTGTGCCATATGGTTTTCTTACACTTCTTAAATATTGGGGTGGTAACTGGGGCCTGTATTAAACCAATGGGCTTTAATGGGCCAACATATGTCTTTACCCATATCATGGCTGGTATATATTCTGTAGTAACACTGTGTACCAGTGATGCCTGATGGGCTTGCACTATTTATTTTAATTTTTCTGTGCTTTTGTGAAGTTCAGCATATCAGTAGGATTTGTTTTTCGTTTCTAAGCTATTTCTTTGATAAGTTTCATTTGGCTATCTTATGTTTGTTAGATTTTTCTTTAAAATTAGAAAATAAATTCTCTCTCATAATAAAATGGAAGATATGATAAATCCATATAATTTTGACTTTTAATGAACCACTTGAAGGAACCTGAAAAAATAGGAGAAAAGTCTTATTTAATTTAGTCCTTAAACTATCATTTATGGAGGCAATACTAATTCTGTGACCTTTGTGTGCTATCACCTAGTGCATGTCACACCGCATATATAAGTATTCAAGGGCCTAATCACACTATTAATTTCTAGCCAGAATCATAAGAAGTGTTTCATGTTAAGTGTCCACCTTAACAGATATGTTGTACTTTAAAATACTTGGATAATTAGATTTAA
Organism: Carex kokanica; assembly: GCA_025461125.1. Taxonomy (NCBI): domain Eukaryota; kingdom Viridiplantae; phylum Streptophyta; class Magnoliopsida; order Poales; family Cyperaceae; genus Carex; species Carex kokanica. Next base: position 16,568 of record JAJGRX010001148.1, read on the forward strand.
CACAAAGCTAGATGCATTTAATATATAATCATGAAAAATAAGATTATGTGCATGATTGTGTGTTTTTTAAAATATTGAAGGAGTTATTTTACAAAATATTGTTCTTGAAACCACTTAGTTTGTTTCTTTTAACAATTTCAAATTTTTTAATACATATAATTACAATTTAAAAAGACATGTCTATAATGGTACGAAAATCATGTGAGTGATGATCATTATATTTATGTACCATCATAAGGCATACCTTTATATATAAAATTAGCTAAGTGTTTAATTACCAATATTTTGTTAGAAGTAATTAACTTAATGATAAAAATACATAGTCATCCGATCATTTTTTTCGTTATTATATGTTAATAGTAACTAGTTGGTGTTAAATATAATTAAATACGAACGAATTCAGAAATAACACTTAAGAAGTAGACTCGACACATAAATTAAAGAGCCCCACAAAATAGGTTCTCGATGCTTATCCATCCCGTTCAAATTTTGTTACAGCAAATCATATATTCTATGTAGACTTTTTTGAAATTTAGAATAAAATTTGAAAATAGAAGCGAGAAGCAATATCAATTACCAAGAGATCAGATCGACGTGTAAATTTACGCTCAAATGTGAATTCTTTTGATTTAGAATCTGACACTTGCAAATTCTCTTTTATAATTATAAAATATATTTTTTTCACTCAATTGAGCAATATTATGCGTAGAGGAACATCAAGTTTTGTATATATAACACAAAAGGTACAATTTTCATAAAAGTTTGTACACACAAACTTTTTTTTATGTAATTAGTTATTCATTTATTAAGGACAATTATAGCAAATCCTTGTGTACATTTAGTTAAACATTTGGTATTAAACATCACTTCGGCTATAATTAATTATTACAATCACATAATCTCAAGATAAATAAATTCCATTATATTTTTTTCAAGTAACAAATCATTACAACAGATTAAGCTCTCACACTGAGAAGTTATTGTTTCGCTTCAGATGTTGATATCTTAGAATGATTTTGAGAAAAGAAAAATTATTTAAGAGTTATCCAACCAAAACAAAAATCTCCAATGACTATTTTTTTAGAACTTAGCAGAGGCTGCCAAGTGTGTAACAAAATCTGTAAGGACTTGATACAGATTCTTGAGCCATAAGGAGGGAAAAAACCACCAAGATACTAAATTGGTGTCATCAGCTTCTATAAACAAGCTGGAACAAGCAAATGCTCTATGGTTGGTGATGACATGGAGAGAATGAACTTTAGAAATGTATAATGGAGAACTGAAATTATTCTCTTAAGTAAAACTACAAATAATAATTCTCTATAATTTATTTTAGTTTCCTCCAATGACATAATTCATTTCAAAAACTTTTCTGTGTAAGATTTATGTTACTTAATTTTAGTCTATACAGTTTCAAATTTAATGTTAAAAAAATAAAAACTTAGAAAACTTACTAATGGAAAATCTCAATATATCATCTGGAGAAATGAGTAATCCATGAAAAGGCCGTTAAATCATATAATTCGACAATTGTATCATACTTTTAATATTTTAGTACATTGATTTCCCACCACTAGGGTAGCAATTTGACATGCCTCCCTCTTAAATGAGTATTTATATTTTACATAATTCATAATTAATCAACGTTAGATTTTGATAGCAGTACAAATTGATTTGTACTTCCCCAATACATAAATTTTGTGTTGTTAGCAAGGCCCAATTTTTACCAAACGGGAGCACATATATTTTTTTTTTTCTGAAATCTTGGTCTGGTAGTCGATCGGACCTGTATTAATTAAACGAATGGGCTTTATATGGGCCCACATAATTAACTAAGCCCGACTGTTATTTGGTCTTTTTTTTTTTACCTGTTTAAAATAGAAAATTAGTACTGAAAATAACATTTTCCATATTACAATAATATTAAACACTTAAAAATGAACTCGACCCATTTTCCATATTACAGACTTACTCTACTTAAGTACAACATTGGTAATAATATTGCATTAACTTGATGTAAAGAGCAATTAATTTTACTTCAAATCGAGCAATTTTTCTTTTCATATTTGTGTCTTTCTTTAGTTTTGTAAGAATATTGTAAAATTAATCTTTTTGATGTAATTGCATCTATTGTTGTTCATTTATTGATTATTATATCAAATCTATGTGTATTTTTAGTTAAACTTATGGTAATTGCATCCAACTTTAAATTTAACTATTACGAGCCCATTATTTTTTCCAAATAATCAAATTCATGATTTTTTTTTTTCAAATAACATATACCCACCACATTTCAGATTCTTCACAATGAGAAGCTGTTGATTTATTTTAGACATTATTGTTATAATAAAGGTCGATCAAGAAAGGCAAACATTTTATTATTTGAACTTAATTAGGATACTTGAGCCAGAACAAGGTTAATCCCCCCCATAAAAACTAGAATCAAACTATCAACTTCTTTATACATGTTGATACAAGCAAGTGGTGTAGGATCAATAATGACATCGCCAGTGAATACAAATACAAAACAAATAATTAACTCTCGGCTAATTAAGTCTTGAACTCTAAGATAAAATACTAAATAAGAAAATTAAGAAAAAATAAAAAAAACTAAATGGAGGTGTTTAGAAAGGAGAAGAGAATTAAAAAAAAGGCATCGCCACTGCGCCAGTGAATGGAAATAATTTGGGACATTTATATTTGAAAACTTAAGGTTTTCAAATAGAATTGGATATGTAAAAATATCCATTTTATTTATCTGTATTTAAATTTGGAACGGATCGTACGAATATTATCGAATCCGTATTCATTGCCTATCATGAATTTAGTAACAAGTACCAAGTAAATAAGAAACCTCAACCACAAATATGAATAACAGAAACCTCCCCATAATAAAAAGCTGCAGTTAATTCCTTCAATATAAACTTTGTGATAAATTACATCATATTCCTGTATTATGAACTTTTTGTTTTAGAAAAAACACAGAGTATTTAATGTTACAACCAAATATTCAAAACCAGAATAACAAAACCATATATATAATGTTACAGAAATTAAGCAAATCACAACAACCCAACCCAATCCAAATCGATGCAATATTTATGAGTACAGTACAATTAAAACAAAATGAAAACTGCAAACAATAGAAAATTAAAACTTGCAACCATGACAATTATGAAAAGTTGAACAATTCAGGAACAACAAACTGAAAAAAAAAGGAACTTACAATCAATTAATGAGACTTGAAATCTAACCGTTCGTCTTTACTCAGAGCGGGGATATGTGTGATTATGTGATGTCCTCTACTTGCATTCTTTCATGTAGTCTCTCTTTATTGTTATTATGGCCTGCTCAACAGAATCCATGCAATAATTAAGAATATAACAATTACAAGAAAATAATAGAAATGCGCTGACAATCGAAAAAAAGCCTTGCAGCCACGCAAAGTATATGAACAACAAATCAAGACATGAAAACTAATTTAAAGAAATTCTTACATCAATGAATGGCACGAGGTTTGCCATTATCTCCATGTTTCACGCACAGATGGGATATTCTCAATTTTGTAATGATCTTCTCCTTGCATACGTTCTTTTAGCTCAGGTGAGAGGTGATATACTATTAGCTCTTTAAGAGTCGGCACATTTTGTAGCTCGGGAAGTGCTTCCAGCTTCTGACAGTAAGAAATTTTGAGGTGACTAAGGATGGGAAAATATCCCTCTTTTATGTACCAATGATGTAGATGCGGCAGGAGTTTAATCTCCAGTTTTTCAAGTTTAGGTAACCCTCTGGTTGAACAGGTCAGCTCTGTTCCAAGATATGAGTATTGTCGTAGCTGAAGTATTCTGAGGCTCTGTAGCCTCTCAAATATGGGCATTGGATTTTCCTGAAGCCTAGAATACTCAATTTGGTGAGGTTTGTTGGGAACATCTCAACATTTGGAACACATATAGGTCCTCCCAACTCTCCAGCAAGATAAAGACTTTGTATCTTCTCATGACAAGGTAAGTCTCTTGTACCGCCAAATGGTACAAAAAACCCATTATTGAACTTCGTTACAATCCTGAGGGAGACCAACTGCCTTGTCCTTCTCAGCATACCCTTGAGAGTTTCCCACTCTTCTAGAAAATTAATAGTCCTTAACTTATCTTTAGCTGATTGGTAATCCTCATCCATCAAATAGTCAACCCCAAACTTACGCAAGTTGATACAACCTCCTAAATAAGGAACTTCTGTGTGGCCCACACTTTTTAATGTTTGTAGATTAGTAAGGTGATCCCATTTTAATGGGCAAATTTTTTCTAAATGCCGGGTACCATATACATGTCTTAGAGTTGGGATTACGACATGATTTGTAGTTTTTTGTGTTCCCTCTAATTCTATAGTTGATTTTGTTAAATCAATGGTTTCTAGATTATAGGAGGAATTCCTCTCTAAGATTTTCTGTCCAACATTGCAGTTTCTAAAACCCAAGTACCTCAAGTGTATCATGTCCTTCAGCCACTTACTACTGTCGAATTTTCTCATATCAACACGCTCAATGGTTAATACTCTTAATAGTCTAAACCCACTATAATTTGGCAGTATAAAGTCACCATTACTTGATTGAGTAAAACAGAGTAAAGAACGAATGTTTACTGGATAAACACCATCCTTGGTAAGAGTGCAAAATTGCAGTGCCGCACGGCGCGGCTTTCTAGTAGCTAGATGGTTGCAATCTTCTACTTTTGAGAATACAGTGAAGAAGTTCTCTTCCTCGGCTTTGCGGATAGCCAGGTCCCGTAGAAGATCGTGCATGTTGCAGTATTTGCAGCAACCGTTCCAAGATTTTTCAGTGACTTGAATCAAGCATCTGCAACATATTTTCCAAACAAATTGACATCCAAGAAGAAGGAAATTATTGTTTTATGAATAAGTAGGTACTCCTGAATTCAAATTAAAATGTAAAAGGATGACCCCTGGACTATATCTTTCATCCAAAGTAAAGATTATATAAATGTAGATGCATGGTTCTGAAACTCGGAATCGGAATCGGAATCGGAATCGGGTTCTTGACCGTGGAATTGGAATCGGGTGAATCGGCCGGAATCGGCTGAGTTGACTCGGTAACTCGGATTTTTTTGCCAGAAGCTTGTTTTGTTCTAAATTTGTCAAATAACCTACTCCAACACTCATAATAATTAAATTTGGACGAGAAACAATCAAATTTACAGTTTATTACTTATAAAATTAATATTTATCTAATTTAAAAATTAAATAGACTTCCATAAAATAATAAAAAAGATTAATAAATTCACAAATGACGAATAAAATATTTAATTTTAACTTTTACATTTTCATATTTTATTTGGTATGCATTAATTTATCTTCAAAGAAAATATTTTATTTCATAAACAATTAATATTTTATTTTTCTTAAGTCAAAGAAAATATTTTATTTCATAAACAATTAACATTTTCATATACTAACTAATTATGTTTAAGAGTCGTAATTACATTTGGTCTCTATCTTCCTTCTAATAAACTGCCACATGTAACAGTTTTATGCACATGTTGCCAAACAGGGTATCCAGAAAGGACAAAACAGGGTATCTTCCTTCTAATAAACTTTGAGGCATAGCTTTAGACCCGTTTCCAAATAAGATCGCACCCGTTATACCGTTTTTACCATAGTTCTTGCTGCATTTCATTTTGCTGAAAAACGGTGATAGATCTGAGCCAGTGGATCAAAAGTATGCGCAGATCTAATGAAAACTAAAGCTGCAGATTTGACCCCGGCTTCATCTCTCCCAAATCCCAATCGACACTTTCAACTTCGCCTCTTTCTTTCACGAGCCGGCGCCATCGCACAATCAAATGTCTTCGCTTATTCTGAAAAATCGCTGAGAATCGGCACTAAACGTCAAGAATCCCTAAAGAAGAGCTCCAATCTCCACACCTTTCATCCCCAATGTCCGCCTCAGTATCTCAATCGCCACTTTCATCTCTGCGCCTCCGCCTCAGCAACTCAACTCAAGACTCGGTCCAGGTTGGTGAGAATCGGCTATTTTGACCTTGAATCGGCTTGACTAGGCCTAAAATTCGGCTAACTCGGCCGAGTCAAGCACTGTTTTGACTGTGAATCCATTAATAATAGGTTTGTCCTCTTTATTTAGGTTGAAAAACTCCATCTAATATTTGATGCTTCTAATTTGTTACTTGAAAAATAAAAATATCTGGCTACATTTTTCAATCTTTCGAAGAATTTCTTGTCGGTTGTGTGTTTTTAGATCTTCTCTGACAACTTGCTTGGATGAAGGGTACACGAAGAGTGGCAAGAAGAGATATAATAAATAAATTCAACTCCATATATTGTTTTTATTTAATAAAAATCAATGGATGAGTAAAGTCAATGGATGTTATTCTTTTTACTAACTGTAACTTTCCTAAAAGTTTCATTTTATTACCTTTTAAATTAGAGTGTAATGGACAAAACACATAACCAATCAAATAAGATAACGAAAAAAATGGTAACCTCCCCGTTTTCTTTCATTTCCATATTCTCGTTTGTAATTTTTTTTTTGAGCAAAGTTGGAGGTCAAGTCATCCAACTATTTAATATCCACAAGGGATTCTCCTATTCGGTTTTCGAACCTACGACCTTTCACACGGAGAGAATTGCCATTGCCACTTGACCAAGGCTGATTCCAGGGGCGGATCTAGAATTTTCGTCAGAAGGGGGCAAAAAAATATCAAATCGGATTCAAATACCTAATCAGATTTAAATCCATTAACCAATTTGGTACTCGATAATAAACATTATTTTAACTTATACTTTTCAATACTTTGACTTGTAATTTCTGATGCTCTAACTTATAATTCTAATTACCAATCAAAATTCAACAAATTTAATTCAAATTTAATCTTAAATTTAACCTGAATTACAAATCAAACGTCCAGAGGGAGGCAAAAAAAATTACAGGGAGGGCAAAGTCGGTCGAAACCGATAAATCTCCACGGAAAAATTCCTTTTTGGCCTTGTAATAAGCGATGACTATTAATTTAGAATGTATATTGAGAGCGGAACTACATAAAGTGTGAATTTGTGTTACGAATAACGTTATAATGACCATCTCGTTTTCAAAACTCTAAATCTAAATTATATTAGAAATACTGATCATGCGAAAGTTACATCTTTGTGCGTACCTGGTACTGATTGAATTTTGGGGGAGTAGTTTGAGATGAACTAGTGTGCTTTGGGCACTTTTTAGTTAATATTCAGGACTTCTTTTATACCTTCAAAAATAAAGTTGAAAAGGGATGTACCTTTGCACTAGCTCTTGAAGGAATTCCTTAGCTCTATCCTCCTTTGTTCCAGCTCCATTTTTCAGTATAAATCCTTCAGCCAACCACATTCTTGTAACATGCTTTCCCGAAATCTTATGATCTTCAGGAAACGATGCAAAATAAAGAAAACATGGTTTGAGATTGTAAGGCAAGTCTTCATAACTCATGGCTAGGACCTGCGAGCACTTCTTCCCATCATCATTGTGCCAATCCATGGTCTCCTCCAATGTGCTCCAGGCATTATACGTGCGCTCTCTCCTTGCCAGGATACCACCTAGGACAATCAATGCCAATGGTAATCCTCCACATTTTTTTGTTAATTTTTTGGCAACTTCCGAGAGATCAGGAGGATAATTCTCAGGTTGTATATGTCGTTGAAAAGCCTTTCTGTAGAGGAGAGCTAGACTCTCATCCTCATTTAGGTAAGGGAGTTTATAGGGACTTGTGTTGCAATCTGCTGCTTGAGCAACATCAAGGGATCTGCTGGTAATTGTCACGCGGCTCGCATTATTCGGATCGGGTAAATGTATTTTCAATCGATCCCAAAGATCAATCGTCCACACATCATCTAGGACAATTAAGTACCTCTGGTGTTTCAAGGAGCTCTTAAGTTTCTCCGATAAATCCTCATCTGGTACGGGTGGACTTTCATTTTTTAAATGTGGTTTAATTGAGTAAAGAATTTCTCTCAAGAGATCATTTAAATTGAACTTTTGAGAAATTGAAAGCCATGTGTAACAATCGAAGTGCCCCTTCAATTCCTCACTGCAGTTTCAAAAATGATTGTGTTATTGTTGAGAAAAAAGCAACAGAAAGAGAAAATTTCATTGGAGATCTTTTCCATGATTACATGATTAATTATTAATATTTTTTTAGAGGAGTGACGGAATCAAGCCAGTAATTTTCTTGTTATTGATTTCTCCACAATGAATAACACTTGCACATACCTTTTGTAAACTTTTTGAGCCAGTGTGGTCTTGCCAAGGCCACCAGTACCCACAATTGAGAGCACCGTTCGCCTTGAAATGTTTCTATCAAGCAGCTGCTTCAAAATTTGGCGCTTATCTGCCTCAAGGCCAACAACTTCTGAATCATCAATTTCAGAAGGTTTTGTCGGCCTAAAAGGTTCTTCACTAGTACCAGCACCAAGATTCTTAATTCCCAAGTCGGTACCACGCTGGTAAATCCTGTTGAGGTTCTGTGTGATTTCTTCGAGCTCGCCACCCAACTTGCTCATCATTTTCGGTTTTTTTGCAATGGGAAGCATTCTGGACAAGAAGGAATTGCTTTTTGGACAGTTTTCTTCAATCTCAACAAGGAAGGTATCAATCACATCTTCTATTTTGTAGGCCATGTCTCTGACCCGGTTCACCCACTCTTTTACCAATTCATTTCCCTTATGCTGCTTTGAATCGGCATCTCTTAGATAAGCTTTGATGAAGCCAAGTTCCAGCTGCATCTGCTCCATCTGACCACGAACCTCGTTCAGCTCCTTAGCTTTCTCCAGCAAGGCATCAGCAAGCTTGCACAACACATAGCTCACAGCTGCCTCTGCCATCTTCTTCTTTTTTGTTGTGTGTTTGGGGTTGAAAGTGTATTAGCTTTGTCTTCTTTTTTGGTGTGTGCTGGGGATGGTTGAAGGTGTATTAGCTTTGTTTGTTTGCAAGGATGATTGGTACAGCACCTCGAGTTATTAGATAAAGATAGTTCATCCACTTGTTTGAAAGTTGGCTAAATTAATTGTATAAGAAGCATTAAAATAATTTAGATCATCAACGACTTTCAAAAATAATATTTATATGAACATCTTTGACAAAGTATCTTATCGAGGATACCTGCTCCAGAGAAAGACAAATTTGAGCTCTTTTTTAAACTGCTTAGATCCCTCATCGCCTGACTGCTTTCATATTATGATTGGTAAATCAGGTCGAGTTATCATATAAAGATAGTTCAACTGCTTGTTTGAAAAGTTCGCTAAATAAATTGCACAAGAGGCAATAAAATAATTTGGATCATCAACGACTTAAAAAAAATATATATTTATATGACACATCTTTGACAATGTATTTTATCGAGGGTACCTCCTCCAGACAAAGTCAAATTTGAGCTCTTTTTAAACTGCTTAAATCCCTCATCTTACGCCGAACAGCTTTCATCTCACTATTGCAGAAAACGCGGGTTTACACGGTTAAAAAAAACTAATGACACACGGTTTCGCGACTGTGTGTCCGTGCGCATCATGTATGAAAAAATTAATATATTGTACATGGTTAGAGAACTGTTTATATGTATAATTTACGTATATGCATGGTTCTTATGAGAGAACCATGTCCGATCTCCAAGAAATAGGCACTGAGACAGGTCATTTCTACACAATCACAAAAACCGTGTATAATAACGTGGGTTATATACACAGTTACAGCTAGCTAAGGAACTGTGTATGATTATTTGGACCATACACTGTTCCTTTTTCGAAACCGTGTATGTTATTCTTTACACGGTTCATTTTCAAGAACCGTGTATGATTTATATATATGTGTTATTTTACTTAGATTTGTAATTAGCTAACATCCATAATTCAAAGTCCGAATAGTCGATCCGAACCGCTCAACATGATCTTTCTAATAAAATATGCTTGGAGACCAAATTTTATATTTTTTAGAATTTTTTTAGAATTTTTTTACATAGGTACAATATCACTTTATCGGATGGTCCAGAATCTCCTTAAAAAGGTGATTTTGTACCTATCTAAAAAATAGTAAAAAAATGCTAAAAAATATAAAATTTGGCCTCCAAGCATATTTTATTATGAAGATCATGTTGAGTGGTTCGGATCGACTGTTTGGACTTTGAAATGGAGAAAAAGAATGTGGAGCATATTGGAGCACAAAAATTATGGTGCATTTGAACCCTCCTCAACATAAAATATTACATATCCATAATTCAATAATATATTCAACATTTGCAACATACAAATAAATCAATTATATTCATTCAACATTCAACAAGAAAAAATAGTCTTTCAATATTCAACATTCAACAAATATAAAATAGTATTTCAATATTCATTCAACATACATATACACATGTTTTGTTGGAACTCATTTCAAATAAAACATGTTGTAAAAAAACTAAAAATCATGGAAAAAAAAAATATCTCAGAACGACTTTCTTGGAGGTGATTATTGCCCATTTTCCAGTAATCTCCACAATAAAGTTGAATCCAAGCATGAAAAAAGAACCTTATAAAAACAAAACCTGACTATCTATAATTGCATACATTCTTCATGCCAGGTTATGCTTTTGGCTCTTGATCGTGATCAAGAAATGTCATTGGCTTCACACTTCTTCATATTTGTTCTCTGTCATAATTTGCAAAGTATTCAATATCTATTAGCTAATCTAATCAAACATAGACAGTTGTACCACATCACAAATAAAATAAGGCTAATTAAGTCATATATGTATAATATAAAGAAGGTTTGTAAGTAACAACTAGCATTTTATCCAAAATTTCCCAATTCAACTCCCTATAACTCGACTGCACTAGCTTATATGTTTTCTCATAATGTCATTTATAACGAGCATTGATCACTCTATAACTCCCTAGCTATAACTCGACCGCACTAGCTTATATCTTTTCCAGATGTCAAAATTCATGATGTTTTTGTAAGTAACAAATGAATACCACGTTGAAGTTACTTCAGAACAAGAAGCTGTTGGTTTGCTCCAGAAATTGTTGTCATAATAAATGTCGAGAAGAGGAATTAAGAAAGAATTCTATCAGGACTTGATCCAATACGCAAGTCAGAATGAGGTTGAAACCCCTCCAAAAAACTAGCATCAAGCTATCAACTTAATTATACAAGCTATCAACTCCGATCCGATACGCAGGTAGTCTGGTGATAATTACTATCATAGACCTAATTTACACATAAATCTTATTTCGAGAAGAGATTAATTTGAAAATTAAAATCTCAGAATCTATTTGGATTACCAACTTGGTGATAGCACGAAGATAAGCATCTTAAGAAATGCACGATCAGGATTCAAATCATCCTTTTTTTTAAACTAAAATTGATAATTCTCAACAATTTATTTTGGCTTCCTTATTTAAAAAAAATCTTGTGTACGATTCATGTTACATTTGAGTCAATACGCTACGGTTTCAACTAAAAGAAAAGTTGGAAAACTTGCTAATATAAAATCTCTATATATCATCAGGAGAAAAATGAGTAATCCATGAAAAAAACCGTTAATTCATGTAATTCAACAATATTAGCTACCACACCTTTCATACTTTTTACATTTGTGTACATCGATCTCCCACCACTCGAGTAGCAATTTGACATGCTCCGCACTTAAATTTTCAAAAGGACTCGGTTTACACATTTTCCATGCTTCGTAAGTAATCAAAGTTAGCTTTTGATAGCAGTACCAATTGAATGATTTGAAAACGATACCTTTTTGGGACCAAGATCATACTATTTATGTTGTTTATCAGGTCCAATTTACCATATGGGCAAGCTTACACTTTTCTCTTTTAGCAAAAACTTGGGTGTTGTAACTGAGGCATGTTTTACACAAATGGGCTTTTATGGGCTTTTATAGGCCCGTACTGAATAGTGTCAGCTATCTTAAGAAAAAATGTTCAAGGTACGTCTACTGAATGTATCCAGTTCAAAATTTATTTAACATATATGTTGTTACTTCAAATACTTACATAATTTTGAAAAATATAATCGTGTGACTGCATATTTTTAACAATACTGAACGGGTCAACTTTTAACAAAAAATATATTGTTCTAGTAAGCACATTGTTCTATTTTAACATTTATTTAGTTACGTTATTTTTAACACTTTGTTTCTAAGACACGTATGATGATGATATGAAAGTCACATAGGTGGTCATCATTACATTTATGCATCACATTAATTTTATTGTGGGCAGCTTTGGTTTCAATCTTATTTGAATAATTTTCCAGATACGACTGGTCAATGTTTTAAAAGAATCTGAATATAAGAATTAGTAAATAGATCTATTGATTGTATTGACTGAATCATTTCTAAGTACAAGGTTATTGGTTCTGAGTTGACTTGGCTGAGTCGCAACGGAATCAGTCGGCGGCAATCCGAGTTTAGCCCGAATTATGCGATGAGCGAGTTTTATGGTGAATCGGTCGAATCGGATCAATTCAACCGAGTTTTTGTCCAAATCGGGCCAATTCTAACAATTTGGATGAAAAATGCAAGTTTGATTTGAGATTTTAAGTTCCATTTTGCATTTTTATGATAAAAATAAAGAATAATTATGTTACTCCCCACACTCCTGTCCCTCTTTGTCCCCGCAGCAACATTAGAGAAAAATTGTACTATGGTCCTCACTAATTATATTGTCCCCTTTTTCAGTCTCCACACTCGCCCTGCGTCAACCTTCATAGGTATAAATATTTGGAAGATAAGAAATTAATACTTACAAATTAAGATATTAATACTTACATGCATAAGTTGATATGACTACCCCTTTTCCAGTCCCTCAATGGTCCCCGCATCAATTTTGTTCTAATGAAGTAGTGAGGACCCCGCATCCCCGCATCAACCTTCTCCAATTGTCCTTGCGTCAACATTTCTTTAACAAAAATAGTTGATCATATAGGTATAAATACTTGTAATACTTGATATTAATACTATCAGATGTGCAACCAATGTCATATGTAAAAAATATTTGCAAGTATAGATATAAATACTTGCACGACGAGGTATAAATATTTGTGTGACGACGAGCCCGAAAGTACGTCATCATAGATCTCATTTGAAATATAAAATTGCGTAGAAGATGTTCGTGGTTTTAGATTCACAAAATTTCTCATATATCGTCAGAAATGTGGACGAGATTGAATGAAGAAAAAAAGTCCACCTCTAAAAACGTGTATGATCCCCCCCATGTAGTTTGAGTAGTCCTCTCATATAGTTGGATAGACAATTATTTATATAAAAATTGTTCACCTTATAGGTATAAATACTTTTGTTCATAGGTATAAACATTTCCGTACATAAGTATTAATATTTTAGAAAAAAATCATTGTTGGAGTTTTTGTGGTCCCACGATAGTTATGGAAGTTAAATGAGATGGGAGTGTGAAGACAATTATCATTATCCTAAAATAAAATAATGGTGCTTCGAGAAAAATTGGGAAGGGCGAAGGAAAGATGGAAAGAAAAAGGGAAAGAAAGAGTCGCTGGCTGAGTCGAGTTGGGAGTAGTGTTATGCAAACGGGTTAGACGGTCCGGGCCGGGTAAAACACGTGGCGGGCAACGTGCGGGCACGGGCACGGGCACGGGCAACACGGGTCACGGGCGACACGGGTAGGGTAGCACAGGTTTTTTTTTTTCAAAAACCCTACCCGGCCCGGCTCAACCCCCGGGTAGCACGGGTAGGGGGGTTGCACGGTCCGGGTAGCACGGGTCCGGTCCGATCCAGACTGGTTTTTTTTTTCTTTTTCTGTTTTTGTTTTTTCTTTTTAAACCAATAAAATATAAATCAAAATTCATTTGACATGATTGCATATTTGAACTCAATAATTTTTGTTATAATAAAATATAAATCAAAATTACGAATTATTTTAAAACAATGTTGCTTAAATCAATTACTTTAAAATATCTTAAATCAATTACTTTAAATTTAAAACAATAAAATATAAATAAATAATTTCTTAAATCAATTACTTTAAAACAATAAAATATAAATAAAAAATTTCTTAAATGAATTACTTTAAAAACCGGGTAGCACGGGTTTAGAGTACAGGTAGCACGGCTTTAGGGTACGGGTAGCACGGGTATCACGGGTCAAGGGTACGGGTACGGGTTAGGCGGGTACACGGACCGGGCCGGGCGGTCCGGGTTTGAAACGGACCGGGTTATCACGGGTTTAATGGCAAAAAATTGGGTCCGGTCCTATTCAACCCTTACCCGGGTTACACGTGGACCTGTGTCAAACCCGAACACGGACCGCACCGGGTTTGACCCGCCCGGGTAATTTCAAAACACTAGTTGGGAGGAAGTGTCTTCTACTTGTTTTTTTGGATAGACTTGGTGCATAACTTTCTACAATAAATTTTTTGAAATTTCTATTGGTTCATGGTGAACCATGACCATTAATTATATCTGGACTCAATGGTCAAGTATGCAGTTGACCCATTCACAAATTATCGCACAAAGATGCGTTGCACAGAGTAAATACAGAATAAAATTAAGGGTAATTATAATATCTCCCAACTATCGTTCCCCATTCCATCCCCCATCTCTTAACTTTCTTATCTATTTATCAATTTATCTCTTCCATTCATTTCTTAACATCAAATTAATGGTCCTCCCTCTCCCACCTCCGCCTCTGATAATTAATTTCATGGAAACAAAATATAACGTATGTAAATACAAAGAGTTTTCATGTTATATTATATTATTTGTATAAACAACTAATCATTATGCGGCGCAATTAAATGAAATATTACGGACGATTATACGTTATTGATCAAAGCTTAATTAAATAAACTAAATCATTAAGCCATTAAAATAAATTATGATACTATTAACCTACATTTTATTGATGGAACGATGATATAATAGAGATACCACTATCATATCATTTTTTTAAAAAAGTGGATCAAGGTGTAAAAAATATGTAATATTTAAACTTCAATCCGTACAATTTGTAATTTACAAATTTTGATTACAAACTGACAAACTGTATGTAGAATTCATGCTTTTGGCCCAGTTTAAACTTTGAACTTTTGTTGCATATCGATCGCGCTGTATAGAAAGTGAAGGGACAATTTGACCCCATCCAACGACGGCCAATTTGTGTTATCTGAATGAATATATGTGGCCGTTCGTATAACACCAGAAAGAAACAAATATATTTGGTATATCATCGTATATGTGCTGGCTGCCAGCAGTACAGCAATCAACATTACAATTCATTCGGCCAGTAATATATACCGGTCATAGATCAAAGTGTTCACTCCAAACCTAACAAAAATTTCAATTGCGTGTGACTGTCAAGTATATTTTTCTCAAAAATTAAAGTTTGTATAAAATATCGACTGATATACATGCATGGACCAAATAGTAATCTGACTAAATCAAACTTGATGATATATAATTATATACTATTTATTGTATATATTAGTTTTAAACAAACATATCTATTTTCTTTACTGCAACAATAATTTAGAAAGATTCACAGTTAATGCAACCATTGTCTATAACAGAGGGAAAGAAGAAAGATGAAAAGAGAGGCGCTTAGGTGACATGGTATGATTTCGAACTGTGAAATAATCTTCAGATGAAGAGGAAGGCGACTGTGGGCAACAAAATTTATGATTGTGTTGTGGCATGTGTGGAAACAGAGGAATGAGGCGATATTTAGAGGTTCGGTACTGCATCCGGCAATACTAGCATCTAAGATCATTGTAGAAATGGGGCTGTGGGTTCGGTTTTGTAGACAGACTGGTGTTTCAAATCATGGTCAGTCATTGGGTATAGGAATACTGAGAGAGTAGCACATATGTGTAAAGTTGTGTAGTATTGTGATGTAAACACATTTATTTATTCCAAACTTGGTAGTCTCTACCAAGCATTTCAAAAAAAGAAAAGAAATAATCTTCAGATGGCTTTCCTCAGTGGTGATTACATTGATTGCAAGAATATATCTATGATTTTTTTTTTTTAATTCAATTTTGCACTCTGAAAGAATGCTCTCTTTAATTGCCATTCTTCCTGTTATTTGGTTGTAAGAGCTTTTGTTTAGCAGTAGAAACAGTGTAATTAAGTGTTAGTATATATGTCAGATACTCAATGAACATTGAGACTAATTAAATGCTCCGATGCTTTACTTGATTAATAAAGATGAGGAGGGATCCGATTACACCTTTTTTGGTGACACACTTTGACACCTACCATTTTCAAAGTCCAAATAGTCGATTCAAACCGTTCAACATGATGGATATATTAAAATGTGCTTGGAGATCAAATTTTACATTTTTTTGAATTTTTTTGCTATTTATTAAGATGGTTACAAAAATCGTTGTTTTCAGACCATTGAAAAACAGCGATTTTGTAACCATCTTAATAAATAGTAAAAAAATTCAAAAAAATGTAAAATTTGATCTCCAAGTACATTTTAATATGGTGATCATGTTGAACGGTTCGGATCGACTGTTTGGATTTTGAAATCGCAAAATTGACCTATATAAAAAACGGTGTCATGATGTGTCACCAAAAAAGGTGTAATTGGATCCCTCCTCAATAAAGACTGGTAATTTCTAATAAATCATCTGTAGCAACACACTGGCATTATGCTATTAATGTTACTATATACGTTATAATGCAAAGTACTGACCTTCATCTGTAACTTTTGAAATATATATGACCGATCTAAGATATCTGATGTGATCTGATGTAACAAAAAAATGACACGGCCATGGATGTATATACAACTGGTTGCTATTCTGTTAGGAAAAGACTTTTTTTTTTTTTTGAGAAAAGAATAGGGGTCTAGCCCCTATTTTGTATTAATCGTGATTGGTTACCAAGTTTTAGGGTTATGAGGAATAACCTTGTGTGTAATTCACAAAGAAAGTGAAAAAAATAAAAACATAAAGTAACAAATAAAAAAACACAAAGGGGTGTAACCCTGTGTGTGATGTACAAGAAATGAAGCCATTGTATTGCATCAGTATGATTACTTATTAATCCTTCTTCTTGTGGAAAAAAGATACTACTGATTCTGTGATACATTCTTCTTGTGCACAATCATTGAAGAGATACACCGTTGTTAGGAATAGACTTGTGATTAAACTGAATGACATGGCGATGGATGTATACAATTGGTTGTTATTCTTAGGAATAGAGGGGGAAAATGGGGCCTTGATCAGGCCAATGTGTTTGTCAAGCTTTTGGCAGCCCTTATTTCAATTTAAGAGTGATGTAAATAGTTTTTTGTAAGGCGAGGAGTTAGAAATTAGGAACTTGTAAATTATATCTTTTCCTTATTGATATGTTCCTTAGTGGTATTTAACCACTAACCCTAAAAAAAAAGAAGTTTTTAAAAACACATTGCTGTTAAATTGTGATTAAACAATTATTAAGCAGATTATAGTGCTAAATGATAGACCGTTATTAAATACAAGTAATTGTTTCTTGAAAAAAAAAATTATTTCTTAAAAGTTTGTATAAGATTTCAGTGAAACATCAAATAGATCATACAAAGACATAAGATTTATGTCATATCAAAACGAAAAAACCCAAGTGTAGCATCATAAATTGATATCATAAGCTAGGGACAAGCATCTATAAAGATTTAAGCTAATTCAAAATAACTCCACGACATACAAGATAATGAAGATACAATCATACAATCCCCCATATTATTCGAATGAAACAATAAAACAAACTCTTACTATTTATACAATCAGTAAAAAGATATTTCAGTGTCATCTCTTGTTTCAAAGAGTTTCTGACAGTAGCGTGTGCTTCATAAATTAATGCCCTTATTGGGAGCAGTGATTTTTGTAGGTACAATGATTGCCAGTGTACCCTTGTCCTGGTTTACCGCAATTCGGACTGCAAGCGGCTGCATCTGGACGGGATGATGACGGGTATCCGAGGGAGCCCGCTAGGATCCTCCTGTGCAATTCAAGATCCAAAGGCAGCTCGTTTTCATCCCATAATTGCGCCGCAACTTCTGATGGAATGTTGACGGGGCTCGTTTTGACCTGAGAGAAGAGAACAGATATTGCTCCTAAAAGGAGTAGAAGACATACGAGCCCCGGACTTTTTAGAATTTTTGAACCCATCGATCAATGCTATCTATGATTTTGAAAATGTCAAACGAGTATGGTCATTGTCTCACTGAAGAGCGATGAGGTTTTGCTGCTTAAATAGGGAATTTGGGAGGTGGGGGGGGGGGGTTGGGGGGCGCTTGGATCTTTTGTGGATAATCTACATTTGAGTCCGCGCACTTACAGATGAAAAGAAACATTGTTTTTGAAATTGAATGTTAGGGCTACAAATGCATGTGTGGTACATAAATGAAATATTCTACATACGTTAGTGTCAAATTGTAAAACCTTGCAATATTTTCAGTCTATTTAGAAAATATAATTAAATATTAAAACCATAAAGCTCATCTCTTTCTAGTATATTTTGACTTTTATTGAACGGATGAGATTGTTCGAATCTCAAGAGTTGAGATTATATTCGAAGTTGAAATACAAGAGAATCGATGCTTTGTGATAAAATTTAAGAGAGACATAATATGATGAACAGATTAATTTCATTGCTTGGTTCTGATTCTTACAAGCTCAATATACAGAGTTACTTATAACCTATTCTATTCTATTAGTTGTTAGCCTAATTACATTCTAAATACAAGCTAGTTACCAAGTATAGCTTTGACAGCTGTACCTTGGATGCAAGCTTAATTTGTTGCCTATTTACTGCCTCTAATGAATCTTCTGAGGTGATTCTATTTCTCAACACTTTGTAAACCTACCTCTATTTCGATTTGCATGAAGTGCAGATTACAATAACATTCATAATTACTGCTATTTTTTTTTTTTTTGAAGTAGAAATGTAAAGGCCCAGCCTCCAAATTCTATTAAACGGGACACAAGTTTTGTTCAAATATTACAAAATGCAAATGTGAAAAATACAGATAGAAGAAATAAAATAAAAATGAAAAAAGAAATGAAATAAAAATAGCGAAGCGTAAACTAGCCTAAAATAAAAGAGGAAAACAAATCAGAAAGTCTGAACATAAAACGAGACTATTCCCCTGAATACTTTCTAATGTATTTGTCCTGCACGTCATTATACCAGCTCACATGTTCCTGTTTTATTTCCCTTGCCAGTGCCCTGTGGGGTTTTTCCTCTTCTCTGAATATTCTGGCACAACGTTCCATCTATATCACAAAACACTTGTACCCTTCTGGCCTTTTTATATGTTGAGAGAAGAATGGTGGTGTTATATTGTCTTTCACAGAACCAGTGGCACTGTCTTAGTTCTGACATGAGTTCAATGATGTTTCCCTTACCTTTCTTGCATACTTGCATTGGCCAAACATGTGTGCTGTTGTTCCTTGACTTTCTCTTTTTCTTAAACTCTCCACCGTGACAATTTATTTTTGCAGCATGAGCCAGGTGAATACCATCACTTTTCTGGTAGAAGGATTTTACTGTGTGTTTCTACCAGTAAAATCCTTCTACCAGAAAATTGAGGGGTACCCATATCCCGCTGATCTGTGTTTCTATGATGGGTACCCCCTCAATTTTCTGGTAGAAGGATTTTACTGTGTAATTACTGCTATGTTAATTTAATCTATTCATTTTTAAACATAAACATTGAAGAAAATAATATAATGTATAATCTGACCTGGTCAGAACCAAACCAGACGATGCCAGACAAATAAATTGGACCTCCAGAAAATTTTTACTAGCCACTATTTATAATTCATAATAAAAGCGAAAAAAAAAAATCTAACTATTACTATTTCGATTATGTCTCACAAGAATAATATCCGAATGTAAATTTGTGCTTTATCGTGACATATTGTGATTTGAGTCGTAACATGTTATGTGCTATACCGTGGTCAAAATTATGAAAATAGCCCTGGTATAATAGTCATGCCATGATCAACATGACCTGACATTGTTTGATCGAGTTTAACTAGTTTTTTTTTTCGAATTTTAATTTAGTTTATAAAGTACAAATAAAATAAATAAAGTTAAAAATAAAGAATAATTATAAATAATAGAACAATGTTATAAAATAAATTTTGTATAAAAATAAATTTATTGTTTGGAATTTAAAGTTATTTATGATAGATAATGACATAAATTTTATATTATTTTAATCACGTATAGTTACACTTGGTCACATTATGTGTCGTACTGTAATTAGACAAATTTGCATACCGTGTTGTGTCATTATTCTCAAAAAATGATCACAACATGTGATAAAACATGTCATGTAAAAACCGTATCATATTGTGATGTCTCCGGTCCAGGGGCAGATTCAGGATTTCGGTTAGGGATAGGCAAAAAATATTGACAACAGTACAATTTTTTTTCTCTTGGCGAATCGGAGTGGAGTAGCAAATAGAAATTAAAAAAATCATGGCACGACATCTCACATGTGCCGGATACGTGACGTGATAATCTTTCGAAAATTTGGCACAACATGGCATGTCACGCAAAAGATTTGGTCACAACACATGGTCACAGGAGTCACGTGTAATTAGGACCGTTAGATCTTGATCGATTAGTGAATCTTGAATAATTCCAAATTATGAAAAAAAAGAAAGTTAAACGTGACCAAATGTGACAAATGTGACCAGTCATGTTTGGACACGTGGTGTGTGGCCACGGCGTGACTAATGTATTGTGACCATTCACGTGCCATGACCATCCTTTCAAATTTGGTCATGGCACGTATAAATCTGACTTGGTGACGACACGACACGTAATCCAAATCACGGCATGACTAGTCATGGCATAGTACACATTTAGAATCGGAATGCGTTTTTTTCTTTCTTTCTTTCTTTTCCGTGCATTTTCTTCTACGTACTAGACCGTGAATTAAATTCAAAGAGAGATCATATTTTCATTTAGAAATAAACACAAGTATAAAATACCAATGGATCTAAAAATAATTTCGAATCCAAAAATAGAAAAGCAACTATATATCCTGAGTTCCTCACCATCTTTAGATCCGCCACTGATCCGGTCACAAAATTGAATTTTTTACAACTCTAGATCATTCACTGCGTTCTTCTTGTGGACAATTAGTACGAAATGTCACGTGATTTACTTGTCTCTATATGACAATTAGTACGCAGCAATTATGGTTTTGTTTTTAGTATTGGACCACGCGCATTATTTCCTAATTATCTTATAGCGTGATACAGTGGTATAAGTGGTAAAAAATGTACATCTCAAAATACAGGTGGGGAATGGATCGGTGATCGGGTGGTTATATTGGTCCTGAGCCCACAAGTCCGATTGAGTCGGACAGCTGGAGTACGTGTGTATCTTATGCGGATAGAATGAGTCTCAGTCGAATCAAATTTTATACGAACCTGTTTTAAATTCACGGAATCCTTTTCAAATACGGTATTTTACTGGATTTGAATTCAAACTGTTGTACTTGTAGATGTATGCAGCACCTGTTTTTTTCAACATATCTAAAAAAAAGAAAAAAAAAGAGCAAACCGTCCTAACATGGGGCGGTTCGTGGTTAGGTTCTTTATAAAAAAAAATTCAATGCAGATGATAGATTTACTATTTTATTTTAAGGTATTAATAAAAATTTCAGGGTTGGAGGTCGAGCTTCTCAACTATTTAATATCCACAAAGGATTTTTCTCATCCGAATTTCAAACCTGTGACTTTCCCACATGAAGAGCATTGCCTCATAATCTAGGAGTTTTATCGGCTTGAAGTGCTACTTAACTTGTTACTAATTAATAATAATAAATTTGATTATTATTTAGTTTTCTATAGATTCTAATATGAATATTAGAATCTCATTTTATGATACAGTTGTTTGAACTTTGAAAACAAAAATATTAATCCATAGCACATACATATTCACGCTATGCATAATACCATAACCCCACTCCTAATTTTTAGATAAAGAAGCGAACAATAGTACCAATTACTTTATCTTTGTGAAAGAAATAGATTAGCAATCAAAATAAATTGTCACTGTCAAACATTTAGGAAAAAAAACAATCAAATAAATTTCTTACAATAAGAAATCAAATTATAGACATTTCTTAATTTAAATAGACTCTAAATCAGACGTCAACAAAATTAATTTACTAATTTTTCAAGTCCGTTACGAATGGCCAGTCAGTTGTCAGTTCTCACCAATATCAAATTCCTTCATTTGAATTTATTGTACCCATAACTGTCAAGTAAGTTATTTGAAATGATATTACTATAAGAGTAGAGTCGATGAGAAAAATGCATATCCTCATTATAATATACTTCAACAAAAATGTTAATATTCATCAAGATGGAAACAAATTAGCAATTTTTCTTAAGAGCAAGTGCCTTGTTTTGGTGTCATCGAACACCACTCCTGTCCTAGGCCAGTTCGGCAATTTGAGTTTGCATATACACACTTAAAATTATTATTTAAGTTTGTTATCTTAGAAGTATATATGGAGATCATTAATGGAAAGATCTTCTATATATAATAAAGCTCAATTTTTATAAGCTAATTATTTCTTTCTCCTGTCTCCTATCTCCCATTCATCCCCCAAACTCATTAACCATATAACTATCTCTTTAACCGATCAAACTGTCAAATCGCTCTCTTCCACCCACTTCAATCTCTCTTTCTAAGAAAAAGAAAAATTAGTCTCAGTTAGCAAGCTGAAGCACGACTCCATCTCTTTCATCGCCTTCAAATTGAATTCTTATAATCTTTTCTCACGTAATCAAATTTCATCGAGTCCTGTGCTGAATTTGTCTTCTTTGCTATCAAATATTTGAGAGGGCCAGAAGTGATGAGCCGACGAAAGTTCTTCTTTTTCATCTTTTTTAAATTTCGTCGTTATACTTGGTATAATAAGAATTCAACAATTTATTTATGCGTCTATGATTTCTATTCACACGTTCATGAAGTGAAATTGAGGGTTTCCAAAGAACTGTCATTTTTTTCTTTTTGTTCTTTTTATGAACTGGTTTTCTATATAATTTACAGTGTTGTAAATAACGGTATGCTGTTGTCGAACAGATAGGGTACCGCTAAGCGATTAATTAGAAATAATTTATTATAATCGGAAATAAATAGCCGATTAGTTGGAAAAATCCGTGACGGTTTGATCACTGCCAACGACTTATCGGTCTCAACGAACGTTTTTTACAGCACTGATAATTTATATGAACTGATTATAAGACAAGGTATTAATAGTTGTAATTCTTGATATCATGCACTGTCATTTGGAAAAAAAAATTAAAAGTTAATATAATCTGTTAGGTACAAACACTTGATACATGAACTATTCACACTTGCATGACGAGGTATGAATACTTGCAATACTTGATATTAATACTTTCAAACATTATCTAAAGTCACAAGGAAAAAAAAATTATAGAATCTGTTAGATACATATACTGCATACATTAACTATCTTTAAAGTCTTTAAAGATTGAGAACCAAGCGGTCACCATTTTAATAAAAATAAAAAATTAGCCATAAACACACACTCTAACTCTAACTCTAACTCTAAAAAGGAAAAATTACCCCTCAAAATTATTATTTTCTGCACATGTCTGTTATTTTTTCTTTATGCACCTCTTAATTGTTTAGATTTGTGTCTGAACCTATCAGTTACCTGTTACCTTCAATATCCTCCGAGATTTTTATATATAAGAAAATAAATAAATAAAATATTCAAAATAAGAAATGGGTCAGGGAAATTTGAAAAATGGGAAGGCCGGTAGGCGCCATGGCGTCCCTGCGGAACGCCATGGCATACTCCAATCCATCAGAAAAATGGAAGAAAAAAAAAAAAAAAAAAAAAGGGATGCCATGGCCCATGCCAGCCCAAAAAAAAATTCAATTTATTTTTATGCTATGTTCAGTGAGCAGTCCAATAATTTTGACCAGATTCAAAATTCAATTTAGAGAAAATGACTACATGGATTTTTGTGTTTTTTATATCAAAATAAAGGTATTGAAGTCTAGTTTTCAGATAATATAATTTCTCTATACAAAAATATTAAAAATTGGAACATTTTTAGCGATTAATTGACAGAGGTCAGAAATCAGAAAAGCTGAAATTCCAATGAGCAGTCCTATAATTTTGACCAGATTCAAAATTCAATTTAGAGAACATGGCTACATGGATTTTTGTGTTCTTTATATTAAAGTAACGGTATGAAAGTCTAGTTTTCAAATAATATAATTTCTCTATACAAAAATATTACAGATTGGTACAGTTTTACGATTAATTGACAGAGGTCAGAAATCAGAAAAGCTGAAATTCCAGTGAGCAGTCCTATAATTTTGACCAAATTCAAAATTCAATTTTGAGAACATGGCTATATGGATTTTTGTGTTCTTTATATTAAAATAAGGTATGAAAGTCTAGTTTTCAGATAATATAATTTCTCTATACAAAAATATTACCGATTGGTACAGTTTTAGTGATTAATTGACAGAGGTCAAAATTATTGGACTGCTCACTGAAATTTCAGCTTTTCTGATTTCTGACCTCTGTCAATTAATCTCTAAAACTGTACCAATATGTAATATTTTTGTATAGAGAAATTATATTATCTGGAAACTAGACCTTCATACCTTTATTTTCATATAAAGAACACAAAAATCCATGTAGCCATGTTCTCTAAAATGAATTTTGAATCTGGTCAAAATTATAGGACTGCTCACTGGAATTTCAACTTTTCTAATTTCTGACCTCTGTCAATTAATCGCTGAAACTGTACCAATCTTAATATTTTTGTATAGATAAATTATATTATCTGGAAACTAGACTTTCATACCTTTATTTTGATATAAATAACACAAAAATCGATGTAGCCATTTCTCTAAATTGAATTTTGAATCTGGTCAAAATTATTGGACTGCTCACTGAACATAGCATAAAAAAAAAAATTGGTTTTTTTTTGGTCTGACATGGGCCATGGCGGCCATTTTAATTTTAATTTTCTTTTTTCTGGGTTGGCCAGAGCCATGGTGTCCTTTTTTTTTTATTTTTCTTCCGTTGTTCTGATGGGTTGGAGTATGCCATGGCGCCTACTGGCCGTCTCATTTTTCAAATTCCCCTAACCCATTTCTTATTTTTAATATTTTTTTATTTATTTTCTTATATATAAAAATTTCGGCAATATCCTTATAAAATGTCAGAGCATTTCCGGGGTCAAATCCACTTTGAATTAGATAAATGTATTGCTCGTGAAGTATGCATTCGTAATATTGCCCGATAGATCTATCCGTTGTTGATTGGAGATTGGAAAGAATAAATAAAATGGCTGTAATTTTTGTTGATTGGGTCGAATTCCAGCCTTAGCTATGTCAGATATGCATATGAGGTACGGTAACTTTATATGCTGACATGATGATGTACGGTACAATTGTAGGTGGATGCTTTACTTGAATATTCTTGACATACTTGTGATTTGTGCAGGATGAGAATCCAATTCATGTCTTGTTGGAGGAAAATTTTACAAACTGCTCATCTTATCAAAAAGATAAAACAAAATACCTCCTCACTAAATTTTTTGACAAAATACTCTTGTAGGCCCCAAACTTCCCTTGCTTCCCTCTCCCCCCTCTCTGCACGTTACTCTCTCCCTGTCTCTCTCCACATTAATTACTCTTAATAGTTTGCTAATTTAATTTATAAGTTGCAATTTCAAGCCGTACTTTTAGTGATGATACATGAAATTTAAATTGTGATTCTTAACAAGATGAAGATTTAAAAAAAGTTAATTTATTATTGAATATGTGGTGTATAATTCTCCCTTATATATGCATACATTTTGTATTGCAGAAAATATGCATGGGATGTACTATACATGACAACATGACCTGAGAATTCTGTGGTTTTGAAGGATTTTCCCATCAAACAAAAATCGATGGAAATACCAATAACAATTAATTAGTCTAAATTGTGGAGGTCGAAAGCAAACCCTTCAACGTATGCATCATATAAACCTATATCAAAATTAAAGTCTAACATCATACAAAAGTCTGCAATTTCACAAAACTAGAGATAATGTACATTTTGCCATTGCATTTGTTTTAAATATTTTTTTACTAATAAAATTATATGATTATGCAGGTGCCACAAGTTGAGATCTCATCTATGTTGACAATTGAAATATGCTAAATATTAACCTAACGTGAGATTTTTTTGATCGTTTAGAGTTTATTAATTACTACTTGATTTTTTAAGAAAAAAAATACATGATCAGTATATTTTTTTCTTAGTATGAGTACCTCACTTAATTGTTTTTAGTATGTGATGTGATAAAATTTTTATAATTGTGGAAGCCACATTATAATATTTTTTACTTAATAAACTATCTTTAGAATGTCTATATTAAAAAGATTCATATTTTGTGGAGCCTTCTTCATTTGACGTTTTTCAAATTAAAAAGCAAAATAGAGTAATTCATATGGAGAGAGAAGGGTAGAGAGTAACGTGGAAAGAGAGAGTGGGAGAGGAATCAGCCGCTGCCAAGACTTTCAAAAAAAAAAGAGAGTGCATGGGAGAGGGAAGAAAGGGAAGTTTGGGAGCCCACAAGGATATTTTATCAAGAAATTTAGTGAGGAGGTATTTTGTTTGATTTTTTCTAGAGAATAGGCAGTGTGTAAAATTCCACCTTGTTGGAATCAGGAAAAGATGTGCCAATATTTTCTAAATTGAAGCACTTGGATATATGACCATTTGCTTAAACGAGCATAATTTTGAAGCTGTCACAAGAATGCTCTATAATTGTCCTGTTTTGGGATCACTAAAACTTGTTCATGAGGAGCATAACCTTTTTATTTAAATTATTTTTGGTTAATCTGGTTCTCAATTTTATTATTTAGTGTTTTATGTGTTATTCTCATTTTTTGTTCTTTTTAGTTTCTGCAAGAAAGTTTTGAATAATTCCTGCATTATGTCAAACCATTAGACAATAAAAAAAACAACAACCAGAGTACATGTTTGGTTTTAGAATTATATTTTTAATCATAATTGATCCTCTCTGCGCTATTGAAAGTTTGTTGCTCACGAGTCTTTAAATTAACTGAAGATTCAGAAATCTATCTTTTGCAGTACTTTGCGTCTTTGCCGTTGTAAGCCAGTCCTAGATCATGGTATTTTTTTTTCTAAATTAGTCCTAGATCAGAGTCTTTTTTTTATTAAATTAGTCGTACTTATATAGCGCCATTTTTATTTACATGGCCGAAAAGAGTAGGGAACTTGCCCTTTTTTTTATTTAAGAATTTGCATCCTGAAGACTTCTGAATGATATGTAATTTTGAAATATATTAATGGTTCAAATGTTACAAACTTGAAATTAAATTGTTAATCTAAAATTAACACAATATACTAATCTTTGCTAGGTAATATACTTGCAGAATTAACCTTTCTTTTCTTTTTGTAAGCCAACTTTTTTTACAATAATAATTTTTTTTCTCTTATTTTACTTCTAGACAAAATTATATTGATAGAAGAATTGTTCCAACATGTTTCAATTTTAATGTAATAACTTGAGAATGATTGAAATTAAATATTTATATGATGATTTGTTTTTAGTAAATGTTTTAATATATTGTTCTAATAAATTATAAACTGTTAAGATCATAGTTGGCTGAATGCAAAATATTTTGTTATTTTAATAATTGGTATAATGTTATTTTGGCTTCCTCAAATGGCATATAATTTTTTTCAATAACTTTTTTTTTTACAATATATTTACCTTTCAATCGATATAGTTGTGAGTTTAATGTTACGAAAAGAAAAATTGAAAACTAATATAAAATCTCAAAAATGAGTAATTCATGAAAAAGCCGCTAATTCATGTATAATTTACCACATCTTTCATACTTTTACTATTTCAGTAGGTACATTGATTCCCCACCACTAGCACAGCAATTTAACATGCCCCGCACTTGAATTTTCACGAGGACTGTTTTTACATTTACATTCTTCAGAATTAATCAAAGTTAGGTTTTGATAGCAGTCCAAAACTAAATGATGTGAAAACACCTTTTGGGACCAATTAAGATCACGCTTATACTTGCCCAATACAAAAAATTTGTGTGGTTAGTCGGCCTGTATTAAACGAATGGGCTTTCAAGGGCCCATATAACTAGGCCCGACCAATACAATCTCAACTATCTAATTAGATGGATACACCACACACAGTTATTTGGTCATGTTTTCATTATTACATGTTTAAAATAAAAATATTGTAGTGAAGACTAACAAACTATATATAGATTCTAACTTAAGGGTGAAGACAGAGTGAATTCGGAGCAGATAATGCTATATTAAATTTGTATCCGTCTTTCAATGAGTAGATACTTATGAATACGGATAGTAAACATATGGCAAAGTTTAAAATCAAATCCGGCTTAAATTAACATATACAGATACAGATCCTAACTTAAGGGTGTAGACAGAATGAATTCGCATATACAGATACATATACGGATATGGAACGAATAATTCACAAATACAAATACAAACATATAATTAACTCTCGGATAATTAAGTCATGAACTCTAAGATACAAATATTAAATAAGAAAATTAAGAAAAAAAACTAACCAGAAATAAAAATAACTAAATGGAGGTGTTTACAATGGAGAAGAGAATATAAAAAAAAGGCATAGCCACAGCGCCAGCGAAAGGAAAGAATTTGGGACATTTATATATGAATCTCGGTCCGCAGAGTTGAAATCTTAAGGTTTCAAATAGAATCGCATATGTAAAATTATCCGTTTCATTTATCTGTATTTAAATTTGGAACTGATTTTGTACAAATATTACCGAATCTGTATTCATTGCCTATCATGAATTTAGTAACAAGTACTAAGTAAATAAGAAACCTCAACCACAAATATGATCAATAACAGAAACCTCCCCATAATAAAAAGCTGCAGTTAATTCCTTCAATATAAACTTTGTGATAAATTACATCATGTTCCTGTATTATGAACTTTTTGTTTTAGAAAAAACACAGAGTATTTAATGTTACAACCAAATATTCAAAACTATGATAACAAAACCATATATATAATGTTACAGAAATTAAGTAAATCACACGAACTCAACCCAATCCAAATCGATGCAATATTTAAGAGTACGGTACAATTAAAAAAAATGAAAACTGCAAACAATAGAAAATTAAAACTTGCAACCATGACAATTATGAAAAGTTGAACAATTCAGGACCAACAAACTGAAAAAAAAAAAAAAAACTTACAATCAATGAGACTCGAAATCTAACCGTTCGTCTTTACTCAGAGAGGGGATATGTGTGATTATGTGATGTCCTCTACTTGCATTCTTTCATGTAGTCTCTCTTTATTGTTATTATGGCCTGCTCAACAGAATCCATGCAATAATTAAGAATATAACAATTACAAGAAAAGAATAGAAATGTGCTGACAATCGGAAAAAAAGCCTTGCAGCCACGCAAAGTATATGAACAACAAATCAAGACATGAAACTAATTTAAAGAAATTCTTACATCAATGAATGGCATGAGGTTTGCCATTATCCATATGTTGCACGCACAGATGGGATATTCTCAATTTTGTAATGATCTTCTCCTTGCATACGTTCTATTAGCTGATATGAAAGGCCATATGCTAATAGCTCTTTAAGAGTCGGCACATTTTGTAGCTCGGGAAGTGCTTGCAGCTTCCGACAGTTAGAAATTATGAGGTGACTAAGGATGGGCATATCTCCCTCTTTTATGTACCAATGATGTAGATTCGGCAGCAGATCAATCTCCAGTTTTTCAAGTTTAGGTAACCCTCTGGTTGAACAGATCAGCTCTGTTCCAACATATGAGAAATGCCGTAACTGAAGTATTCTGAGGCTCTGTAGCCTCTCAAATATGGGCATTGGATTTTCCTGAAGCCTAGAAAACTCAAGCCTCAATTTGGTGAGGTTTGTTGGGAACATCTCAACATTTGGAACACATATAGGTCCTCCCAACTGTCCAACAAGATATAGACTTTGTATCTTCTCATGACAAGGTAAGTCTCTTGTACCCCCAAATGGTACAAAAAACCCATCATGAAAATTCGTTACAATCCTGAGGGAGACCAACTGCTTTGTCCTTATCAGCACACCCTTGAGAGTTTCCCACTCTTCTAGAAAATTAATAGAACTTGTCCAATAGTGAACCCCAAATGTACGCAAGTTGATACAACCTCCTAAATAAGGAACTTCTGTGTGTCCCACACTTTTTAAAGTTTGTAGATTAGTAAGGTGATCCCAT
This sequence comes from Carex kokanica, assembly GCA_025461125.1. NCBI lineage: Eukaryota > Viridiplantae > Streptophyta > Magnoliopsida > Poales > Cyperaceae > Carex > Carex kokanica. Next base: position 46,936 of record JAJGRX010001148.1, read on the forward strand.
TTTAATGGGCAAAATTTTTCTAAATGCTGGGTACCATATACATGTCTTAGAGTTGGGATTACGACATGATTTGTAGTTTTTTGTGTTCCCTCTAAATCTATATTTGATTTTGTTAAATCAATGGTTTCTAGATTACAGAAGGAAGTCCTCTCGAATATTTTTTGTCCAACACTGCAATTTCTAAAACCCAAATATCTTAAGTGTATCATGTCCTTCAGCCACTTACTAGCGTCGAATTTTGTCATATCAACACTCTCAATGGTTAATACTCTTAATAGTCTGAACCCACTATAATTTTGTAGGTTAAAGCAACTATCCCATGATTGAGTAAAACAGAGTAAAGAACGAATGTTTACTGGAAAAACACCATCCTTGCTAGGAGTGCAAAATTGCACTGCCGCACGGCGCAGCTTTCTTGCAGCTAGATGGTTGCAATCTTCTACTTTTGAGAATACAGTGAAGAAGTTCTCTTCCTCGGCTTTGCGGATAGCCAGGTCCCGTAGAAGATCGTGCATGTTGCAGTATTTGCAGCGACCGTTCCAAGATTTTTCAGTGACTTGAATCAAGCATCTGCAACATATTTTCCAAACAAATTGACATCCAAGATGAAGGAAATTATTGTTTTATGAATAAGTAGGTATTCCTGAATTCAAATTAAAATGTAAAAGGATGAACCCTCGACTATATCTTTCATCCAAAGTAAAGATTATATAAATGTATATGTAAGGAGGTTCCGCTTGGATTGCCAATGGTGGGGTGATAGAAATATAAAATATATATTCAGGCAACTCGAAATGCCGAAATTAGTTTAGTAATTTAGATGTAAGGTGGTGCCGCTTGGAATAATTGCATTATAAGTTTGTTTTGACAGTGAATCCATTAATAATAGGTTTGTCCTCTTTATTTAGGTTTAAAAATTCCATCTAATATTTGATGCTTATAATTTGTTATTTGAAAAATAAAAATATCTGGCTACATTTTTCAATCTTTCGAAGAATTTCTTGTCGGTTGTATTTACAAAACGGCCTTCCGGACCCACCATGGGCATTTTGAATTTAGGGCCCACGCCGGCAACTTTTATGTGTTTTTAGATCTACTCTGAGAACTTGTTTGGATGGAGGGTACACGAAGAGTGGCTAGAAGAGATAATAAATAAATTAAACTCCATATAATGTTTTTATTTAATAAAAATCAATAGATGAGTAAAGTCAATGGATGTTATTCTTTTTACTAGCTGTAACTTTCCTAAAAGTTTCATTTTATTTCTTTTTAAATTAGAGTGTAATGGAGAAAACACAAAACCAATCAAATAAGATAACGAAAAAAATGGTAACCTCCCCGTTTTCTTTCATTTCCATATTCTCGTTTGTAATTTTTTTTTTGAGTATAGGTTGAAGGTCAAACCACCGAACTATTTAATATCCAGAAGGGATCTTTCCATCCGGTTTTCGAACCTACGACCTTCCACACGGAGAGAAAAGACATTGCCACTTGACCCATGGCTAATTCCAGGGGCGGATCCAGGATTTTCGTCAGGGGGGCAAAAAAATATCGAATCGGGTTTAAATACCTAATCGGATTTAAATTCATTAACCAATTGGTACTCGATAAAAAATAATGTTTTAATTTATACTTTTCAATGTTTTGACTTGTAATTTCTGATGCTCTAACTTATAATTCTAATTACCAATCAAAATTCAACAAATTTATTTCAAATTTAATCTTAAATTTAACCGGAATTACAAATCAAACGTCTAGAGGGGGCAAAAAAATTTCAAGGGAGGACAAAGTCGGTCCAGCCCGATAAATCTCTGCTAAAACTCAAAATCCAAGGGGGGGCAGCTGCCCCCCCCCCCCCCCCCTGGAACACTCTGGGTCTGCCCCTGGCTGATTCTCCAATTTATCCTACTCTTTACCTCCCATGTTCTTCACCTCATGCATGTAAAACTTCATAATACAGTAAGGTTAAGTTAAAAGTCTTTATTATTTAACGGCTTGATTTGATACTAATAAAGTTTGATAAATTAGAAATTTTATTTGTAAACGAAAAGTAACTCTTATATAATGAAATTGGTTTGAACAGTTTGGATCAACTATTTGAACATTGAATAAGTGATACACATCAATATAACGAACCGATATGTGCTTTACATTATATTCTAGCCTCACTATGTGTGTGTGTGAACTCAGTACATTTAAAAAGTTGTCTACTTATTGGAAAGTGTGTCCTAATATAACTCATCACTAATTAATTAGCTATCTAGTTGACTCGGTGTTTACATCTTTTGTTTCATTTTGTTAGGTATATTAATTGTTTAGTCGCTCTCCATTCGGAGTGTGACAGAAATTGCCATAGCTAAATGTATAAATTTGGAGATGTGAAAGATATTAAATTATACAAATATACTTATAGTCAATTCTTATCATCACTGGCAATTACTTTTTTACCTTGTAATAAGCAATGACTATTAATTTAGAATATATATTGAGAGCGGAACTACATAAAGTTTGAATTTGTGTTACGAATAACGTTATAATGACCATCTCGTTTACAAACTCTAAATCTAAATTATATTAGAAATACTGATCAGGCGAAAGGTTTACATCTTTGGGAGAATTGTTCACTTAAGGAAGTAAACTAGAGTTCATGTGCGTACCTGGTACTGATTGAATTTTGGTGGAGTAGTTTGAGATGAACTAGTGTGCTTTGGGCACTTTTTTGTTAATATTCAGGACTTCTTTTATACCTTCAAAAATAAAGTTGAAAAGGGATGTACCTTTGCACTAGCTCTTGAAGGAATTCCTCAGCTCTGTCCTCCATTGTTCCAGCTCCATTTTTCGGTATAAATCCTTCAGCCAACCACATTCTTGTAACATGGTTTCCCGAAATCTTATGATCTTCAGGAAACGATGAAAAATAAAGAAAACATGATTTGAGATCGTAAGGCAAGTCTTCATAACTCATGGCTAGGACCTGCGAGCACTTCTTCCCATCTTCATTGTGCCAATCCATGGTCTCCTCCAATGTGCTCCAGGCATTATACGTTCGCTCTCTCCTTGTCAGGATACCGCCTAGCACAATCAATGCCAATGGTAATCCTCCACATTTTTTTGTTAATTTTTTGGCAACTTCCGAGAGATCAGGAGGATAATTCTCAGGTTGTATATGCTGTTGAAAAGCCTTTCTGTAGAGGAGAGCTAGACTCTCATCCTCATTTAGGTAAGGGAGTTTATAGGGACCTGTGTTGCAATCTGCTGATTGAGCAACATCAAGCGATCTGCTGGTAATTATTACGCGGCTCGCATTATTCGAGTAACGTAATGGAATTTTCAATTTCTCCCAAAGATCAATTGTCCACACATCATCTAGGACAATTAAGTACCTCTGGTGTTCCAAGGAGCTCTTAAGTTTCTCCGATAAATCCTCATCTGCTACGGGTGGACTTTCATTTTTTAAATGTGGTTTAATTGAGTAAAGAATTTCTCTCAAGAGATCATTTAAATTGAACTTTTGAGAAATTGAAAGCCATGTGTAACAATCGAAGTGCCCCTTCAATTCCTCGCTGCAGTTTCAAAAATGATTGTGTTATTGTTGAGAAAAAAGCAACAGAAAGAGAAAATTTCATTGGAGATCTTTTCCATGATTACATGATTAATTATTTGTATTTTTTTAGAGGAGTGACGGAATCAAGCCAGTAATTTTCTTGTTATTGATTTCTCCATGAAGAACACTTGCACATACCTTTTGTAAACTTTTTGAGCCAGTGTGGTCTTGCCAAGGCCACCAGTACCCACAATTGAGAGCACTGTTCGCCTTGAAATGTTTCTATCAAGCAGCTGCTTCAAAATTTGGCGCTTGTCTGCCTCAAGGCCAACAACTTCTGAATCATCAATTTCAGAAGGTTTTGTCGGCCTAAAAGGTTCTTCACTAGTACCAGCACCAAGATCCTTAATTCCCAAGTCGGTACCGCGCTGGTAAATACTGTTGAGTTTCTGTGTGATTTCTTCGAGCTCGCCACCCAACTTGCTCATCATTTTGGGTTTTTTTGCAACTGGAAGCATTATGGAGAAGAAGGAATTGCTTTTTGGACAGTTTTCTTCAATCTCAACCAGGAAGGTATCAATCATATCTTCTATTTCGTGGGCCATGTCTCTGACCTGGTTCACCCACTCTTTTACCAATTCATTTTTCTTATGCTGCTTGGAATCGGCATCTCTTAGATAAGCTTTGATGAAGCCAAGCTCCCGATGCATGTGCTCAATCTTACCACGAACATCATGCAATTCCTGACCTTTATTCAGCAAAGCATCAGCAAGCTTGCACAACACATAGCTCACAGCTGCCTCTACCATCTTTTTCTTTTTTGGTGTGTGTGTTGTGAGTGTGGGGGGAGGTTTAGAAATCGCCTCTTCTCTTCCTCTTTCTTTTCTTTTTGTTTTGAGAGAATTGTGAGTCAGAGGAGAGATAAAACAATCTTATATAACCTATTTAAACCCTTTGCTGCCCAAACTCTGGGCAGTTCAATTCTCTTTCTGACCGCCAAGAAAAAGTATGAGAATAAATATGCGGTCACCGTAATCACTGACATTGAACCTCACAAAAAAAAAGAAAAAAAAAAAGAAAAAATATGAAGGCCACCCAACGAAAATGGGAATTGGCATCTCCTGAGATATCTCAATATTTTTAGTTGATTATCTCAAAAAAAAAAAAAAAAAACATTTGAGTTGATCGGTAGAAGGTTCGGACCTTGATTTTCCCCTCCATGTAAGAATCTCAAACAATAATGATAATGCTTCGTAAAAAAATATATAAAATCTATAAAAAAAAAAGTGAATCCCACTCTCGAAAGGCAGGGTAGGCAGCGGGTGAAATGGGAAAGCTAAGTATCAAACCCCACAAAAAAGTGAATTCCACCCAGCAAAAGTAGCGAGGGAAATGGGAAAGCAACTACTGAATCCACAAAAAAGTGAAATCCTCCCACCAAAGGAATTAAAACAACAAATCCAAACCGTTAGATGTTCAATCTATATTAAAATGTGCTTGGAGACCAAATTTTACATTTTTTGGAATTTTTTTACTATTTATTAAGTTGGTTTGAAAATCGCTGTTTTTATTAAATTTCTGCAGCATTGAAAAACAGCGGTTTTTCAAACCAGTTTAATAAATAGTAAAACCATGTATTTAGTGCGAATTATATATAATTAATTAATTAATGCGAATCAAATAATAATATATTTAATACGGTTCAAAATTTATTGGTAATACATGGTTTGCACAATATTCACACTAAATATAATCTAGTCCGTTAATAGTTCATCCTTAAATACAGACTAGATTATATTTAGTGTGAATATTGTGCAAACCATGTATTACCAATAAATTTTGAACCGTATTAAATATATTATTATTTGATTCGCATTAATTAATGAATTATATATAATTCGTGCTTTAATTTAATAGTACCAAATATATAAAATTTGGATATATCACAGTAAAAAGTTGATGAAATTTTTTTATTTAATTTTATCGTTTCATTGGACAAGGCAGAAAGCCTTTTTCCACTTGGAAGCGTCTTAATCTGGATAAGACTAGACAGTTGTCGTTTAGTAACTCGTTCAAAGGATAACTTGAATGCTTCAATTTTGTCCATTAATTGGCACATCTCAATTAAGTCCAATTCTCTCACATCCATTCACTTCGTTTGACAAGTCTTGCGGGCAACCGATCTTCCCTTCCACACGATTTTGTGGATATTTAACTGTTTGATATCATTCACTCGTTCCCAATCTTCATTCCAAAAAAATCGATTTGGCCGACAATCTCATACGAGTCCCGATCTCCTAAAGTAACCCAATCTTGAGTTTTGGATTGAGACCGGCGGATTCGAATTCATTGCTCGGGATCATCTCGGGATTCGAATTTGTCATCAGGATGTGTGCGCTCACTTCACGGATAGATTTTCATGGATTCGAATCGGACGGTCCTGATTGAAAACCCAAAAGTTGGGTTACTTCACTGGATCCGAATTCATCTCATACGCGGTAAGACCTACATCTACCCTACGGTCGAATTACTCTTCACGCTCCAATTCGATGGCCAAGTCTTTAATTAAGTACCAGTTCTTCAACATCTACCAAACACCGTTGAAGCAAGATGATGCTTCTCTATGGGCTATCACTAAATTGGTTATCCAGATACGTTTTGGGATTTTAATTTAAAGTTAGTACCTACTTAAAACAAAATACATGCGTAAATTAGATTAATATAGTAATTATTGTTGTTGGCTTCCTGTGTGCCTTTCATGTTTCTCCATTTGATCGGGTATTGGTATATGCCCACAAGGTGTTCAACGAAATAACTCCTTGACACTTCCGTGACTGTCCCCAAAAAAACACGTCCATCACTACTACATAAATGAGATCTTCTAATGCCCATTTTCTAATGGTCTGAACAGCCACTATATAGTTATGTTTTTTCATTATCGATATACAATCTTTATTTTACGTGCTGCATTAGTGCTAATTTTTTATTATTCATGTTGTTTGTGCTTTTTAAGTATGGTTTAAAATTACAGAAATAAAATTTCTCTTTAAATTATAAAATGTTTCGAGTTCTTATCACCTATATATGTTCACTATAGGCTAATTGATAACAATTTTCCGTTAAAATTCTTACAAATTTTTCTTTATCAAATTAATTATTTAAAATTTTGTTCTCTTTTCCAATATAATTTTTTATTTTCTTTGTTTTTATTTTTGTCAAAGACACATACGTTATTTTGCTAAAAAAGACTTCATTTAATTTGTACAATGAAAATACTACAGAATATAATTTTTTTCTAATTAAATCAACTATCCAACACTAATTGATCAACTAAATGTTTCATGGTAATTAAAAAATGAATAATATTTGGGCAAATGTCATTTTTTCCTATCGGATTTTTAAGTAATTAATCAAAGCTTCTAGAACGTGTAGCTTTCATTTGCAACAATTAATCACCACTCAATTATGCAGTCAATTCATTACTTGAAGTCTTTTATCAAAATGATTTTAGCAATTACATTCCAAATTAATTTGTGGAAGAAATTTTATTACAGTTAATTATGTATATATTAATTGCTGCTTTCATTAAATTGCTATACGTGGAAATAAACACTTTTTTTAAAAAATTTGATTTATTAGTGTAAGCCATGACCAACAATTTCTCATGGTGTACCATTTATATGACTAGTACATAATTTTTTTTTTTACTTTTTTGGTTCAAGATACCCATAGGTTTTTAACTTTTTTGTCACCAACGACGTAAATAAAATGTAAATAGAATTTAGCAAATATATAAACCTTGCAACATATATAAACCTTGCACTTCTACTTAGTACTTTCCAAAAATAGAATATGCAACTCATGTGACTAACATAACATCTAATACACTCATTCGTATCCAGTACAATGTTTGTATAAAAATTATGTTTTGACCACTTAATAGTCAAATGAAAGCTACACGTTCTAGAAGCTTTGATTAATTACTAAAAATTACGTAGGAAAAAAATGACGTTTCAGTACAGGTTGGGAGATTCAGTAATTAGTTATTTAAATTTTCTAATTTATTTTGATTATTTCTATGGAATCAAAATCTCGAAATAATATCTATTGTCCTATATATTTTCAAATAATTTCTATTAACATAAAACTTTGCCCAATCGAAGGTAGAACATGTACATGGCGTTATAGTAATTTAGTACAATGATTTGAATCCCGGCTAGCACCAAGCTAGGCTAATCAATAATTTATGAATCCTTAGCCCACGTGTCACACATTGACTTAGTTTGGTGGTCAAACTGGGCCACATATGTTCATTCTACCGATCTATATCTTTATTTGGTGGTCAAACTGAATTGGGGGTCAAAATTTATAATATTATAATTATTTTTTTAATTGTAGAAACTCATCTATTTATTCAATTTATTGTCTTTCATGTTAAAACTTATTTAAATTTATAAGTTTTAATTTTACAGAATAAAAAATATGTTCATGCCTAACAATTCAGTCTTTCTAAATTTACTAAATTTTGAGGAGAAATGAATTAATTTGATGAAACAAGAGAGACCACAGCAACAACATGCTCATACTGATGAGTAAAACATGACAACTAATTCTCTGGATTGTTAAATTCTGACTCTCCACTAAACAAGTGTATTCATCTAAAATAATAAGATAAGCTGAGATTGTTTAAAATAAAAATATTGTAGTGAAGATAACTATATATAGATCCTAACTTAAGGGTGTAGACAGAGTGAATTCGGAGCAGATAATGCTATATTAAATTTGTATCCGTCTTTCAATGAGCAGATGCTATATGAATACGGATAGTAAACATATGACAAAGTTTAAAATTAACATATACAGATACAGATCCTAACTTAAGGGTGTAGACAAAGTGAATTCACATATATGGATACATATACGGATACGGAACGAATAATTCATGAATACAGATACAAAACAAATAATTAACTCTCGGCTAATTAAGTCATGAACTCTAAGATACAAATACTAAATAAGAAAATTAAGAAAAAAAAACTAACCAGAAATAAAAATAACTAAATGGAGGTGTTTAGAAGGGAGAAGAGAATAAAAAAAAAAGGCATCGCCACTGCGCCAGTGAATGGAAAGAATTTGTGACATTTATATATGAATCTCGGTCCGCAGAGTTGAAAACTTAGGAAACCGTTTCATTTATGGAATCAAATCCATAAATGAATTTGGGACATTTATATATGAATCTCACATTTAATACTTAAATGAATTTGGGACATTTATATATGAATATCGGTCCGCAGGGTTGAAAACTTAAGGTTTCAAATAGAATCGGATATGTAAAATTATCCGTTTCATTTATCTGTATTTAAATTTGGAACGGATTTCGTACGAATATTACCGAATCCGTATTCATTGCCTATCATGAATTTAGTAACAAGTACTAATTAAGTAAATAAGAAACCTCAACCAAAAATATGAATAACAGAAACCTCCCCATAATAAAAAGCCGCAGTTAATTCCTTCAATACAAACTTTGTGATAAATTACATCATGTTCCTGTATTATGAACTTTTTGTTTTAGAAAAAACACAGAGTATTTAATGTTACAGAAATTAAGTAAATCACAACAACCCAACCCAATCCAAATCGATGCAATATTTAAGAGTACAGTACAATTAAAAAAAAATTAAAACTGCAAACAATAGAAAATTAAAACTTGCAACCATGACAATTATGAAAAGTTGAACAATTCAGGACCAACAATCTGAAAAAAAAGGAACTTACAATCAATTAACGAGACTCGAAATTAACCGTTTGTCTTTACTCAAAGAGGGGATATGTGTGATTATTGTTGGATTTTGTTGAAGAGTAAACAGAGGAAGAAAGATTGACACAAATAATTCCACTTTTCCTTCTTCATTAATTTGATTACAACATGCTGGATTTATAGCCCTACAACAACTAAATTTGGATCATCTAAATTTAGCACCCCACTACGTATCCTCCTATTACAAGCAGTTCCTACATGACAAATTATAGAACCCACTAACTCCACTACACGCACTAATTCTGTCTAGAGTAAATAAGGAAACTACTAACACAACTACATGCCTAAAAATACATCACAACACATTGCATCTAAATCTCTAAATCTGGAATATTCGGACTCTAATTTTGTCTCAATATTCAACACTCCCCCTTGATACAAAATTAGTTATACCAGGTTTGATTCTGAATTCCTCAAACTTTTCTCTTGCCAATGCCTTCAACAGAATGTCAGCCTTCTGTTCTTCAGAACTTGCACGCTTGATTTCCATTGTTCTTGCTGCTACCAATGCTTCTTGCAATTCTTGATGCCATGTTTCATTTTGTGCTGCTTCTTCAAAGGTTGTAGGTTCTACAACAAACAATACTTGTGTTGCTTCATACAATTCCTGCACAGTTTTCATTTTTCTTATGGGTGTGTCAGTACCAAAATTACGTCTGCTGTAAACTCTGACTGTTGGTGTATTAGGGTCAGGGTTTTGGCTTCTGTCAGGACAATCTTGTGATAAATCAGGATCAGAACTGCTGCTGTTCAGATCTGAACTAATTGAGCTGCTTGGCTGTTGATGTACTTCATCTTCCACATCATCAAATTCTGCAAATTCAACAATTTCTACTCCTTGTTTTTCTTCATTCCATTTCCAATTTGCCTTTTCATCAAACAAAACATTTCTGCTCACCATGATTTTTCCATTATCTGGACTGTATAACCGATAGCCTTTAGACTGTGTACAATACCCGATGAAAATACATTTTTCAGATTTTTCATCAAGTTTGGTTCTCTTCTGTGGATTGACAAATGCATAGGCTATACATCCAAATACTCTTAGATGACTTACCCCTGGTTTCCTCTCAAACCATGCCTCAAATGGAGTTTTATTCATCACAGCTTTTGTTGGTGAAATGTTCAATACATACACCGCAGTTGCAACTGCCTCAGCCCAGAATTTGTTTGGTAGGTTCTTGCATTTGAGCATGCTTCTACCCATCTCAACAACTGTTCTATTTTTTCTCTCTGCCACACCGTTTTGCTCAGGTGTATAGGGTGTGGTTAACTCACGGTGTATCCCTTCATTTTCACAGAAATTAATGAATTCTTTTGAGAGGAACTCACCACCTCGGTCCGTTCTTAACACCTTCAACTTCTTTTCAGATTGCTTCTCTACAAAAGCTTTAAACACCTTGAAACTTCTGAATGCCTCTCCTTTGCTTTGTAGGAAATACACCCAACTCATCCTACTATAATCATCTGTGAAAAGGAGGAAATATTTGCTGCCTCCAAGAGATTCGGTTTGCATTGGACCACACAAATCCGCATGAACCAACTCAAGCACTTGAGTTGCTCTCTTGGCTTGGCCTTTTGGGAATGGAAACTTGGCTTGTTTACCAAATATACACCCTTCACAAACACCTATTTGGTTGATTTCGGGTAGGCCATAAACCATTTGTTTTTGGTTCAACAATTTCAGACCATTGATATTCAAATGACCATATCTAAGATGCCATAACTCAGATTGGTTCAAATCTTTTGCACCCATTGCTTTTTCCTTTACATTTGAAACCTCCAAAGGAAACAATTTATTGGTTGCCATGTTCACTTCTACCAATACCTGTTTTTTGGATTTTATTACACAAGTCTTCCCTTCAAACACAATTGAATAACCACAATCCATCAATTGCCCGATACTTAGCAGATTTTGAGACAAATCTGGAATATAATACACATTATGCAAGTATTTCATACCGTTTTCTTTGGTGTGCACTGCAACTGTGCCCTTGCCTTCTACTTGAATTAGCTTGTCATCACCGAGTTTAACTTCCAACTTGCATGTTTCATCCAAGTCTTCAAACAACTGCTTGAATCCAGACATGTGATTTGAACACTCGCTATCGAGAAACCAGATGCTGCTTGCATCAACTTTGTCAACCGCGCTGCTGGCCATGAAGAGTGTTGGTTGCTCATCCTTCTCTTCTGTATAATTTGCTTGACTCTCTTCTCTTTGCTTCTTGTAGCACTCTGCTTGATAGTGCCCATACTTGTTGCAATAATAGCATTGAACATCCCTCTTGGAATCGTCATATGAATTTGCTTGATTGTTTCTACCTTGACCTCTACCTCCTCTGCTGGAATTAGCCCATCCTCTGCTGGGATTGTGGCTGCCTCTGCTCGAATTGTTTCTTCCTCTACCTCTGCTTGAGTTGCCTTTGGTGAGGAACGCCTTAGAATCGTCCTTCTCTTCAGATCTGAGAAGTCGAACTTCTTGGGCTTGCAGCGAACCCATCAACTCGTCGAAAGAGTATGTGGACAGATCCTTGGACTCTTCAATTGCTGCCACGACATGGTCGAATTTTGCTGTAAGGCTGTGGAGTACCTTCATAACCATGATCTTTTCTGTGAGATCCTCGCCACAACTCTTGATTTGGTTGACGGTGGATGTGACTCTTGTGAGAAACGCTTGAACAGATTCGCCTTGATTCATGTTCAACGTCTCAAACTCTCTTCTCAAGCCTTGTAGCCTTATCTCGAGAACTTTCGAATTTCCCCGAAAGGCGGTTTTCAGGGTTGTCCATGCCTCCTTTGCCGATGTCGCTGCTGCGATTTTTGTGAACACCGTGTCAACAACAGCTTGTTGAATGAAGAACAGCGCCTTCGCATCGCGCTTCGCTGTTTCAGTTGGTGTGGGATCAGTGGCTGGTGCTCCCGTCTCCACCAATTCCCATAGACCTTGCGACTTGAGCAAAGTTCGTATCTTGATGCTCCACAACTCATAGTTATCTCCCTTGAACAGCGGAATCGAGGGATTCGAAACGCTCATGTTCTCTGCCATGGTCGGATCTGCCTTGATCTCTCACCTTTGGCTCTGATACCACTTTGTTGGATTTTGTTGAAGAGTAAACAGAGGAAGAAGGATTGACACAAATAATTCTACTTTTCCTTCTTCATTAATTTGATTACAACATGCTGGATTTATAGCCCTACAACAACTAAATTTGGATCATCTAAATTTAGCACCCCACTACCTATCCTCCTATTACAAGCAGTTCCTACATGACAAATTATAGAACCCACTAACTCCACTACACACACTAATTCTGTCTAGAGTAAATAAGGAAACTACTAACACAACTACATGCCTAAAAATACATCACAACACATTGCATCTAAATCTCTAAATCTGGAATATTCGGACTCTAATTTTGTCTCAATATTCAACAATTATGTGATGCCCTCTACTTGCATTCTTTCATGTAGTCTCTCTTTATTGTTATTATGGCCTGCTCAACAGAATCCATGCAATAATTAAGAATATAACAATTACAAAGAAAATAATAGAAATGTGCTGACAATCAGAAAAAAAGCTTTGCAGCCACACAAATATAAACAACAAATCAAGACATGAAACTAATTTAAAGAAATTCTTACATATCAATGAATGGCACATGGTTTAGATGGGTTATTCACGCACAGATGGGATATTCTCAATTTTGTAATGATCTTCTCCATGCATACGTTCTTTTAATTCAGGTGAAAGGTCATCTACTAATAGCTCTTTAAGAGTCGGCACATTTTGTAGCTCGGGAAGTGCTTGCAGCTCCCAACAGTGAGAAATTTTGAGGTGACTAAGGATGGGCATATCTCCCACTTTTATGTACCAATGATGTAGATTCGGCAGGAGTTTAATCTCCAGTTTTTCAAGTTTAGGTAACCCTCTAGTTGTACAAATCAGCTCTGTTCCAAGATATGAGTATTCTCGTAGCTGAAGTATTCTGAGGCTCTGTAGCCTCTCAAATATGGGCATTGGATTTTCCTGAAGCCTAGAAAACTCAAGCCTCAATTTGGTGAGGTTTGTTGGGAACATCTCAACATTTGGAACACATATAGGTCCTCCCAACACTCCATAGAGATATAGACTTTGTATCTTCTCATGACAAGGTAAGTCTCTTGTACCGCCAAATGGTACAATATACCCAACATAACAATACGTTACAATCCTGAGGGAGACCAACTGCTTTGTCCTTATCAGCACACCCTTGAGAGTTTCCCACTCTTCTACAAAATTAGTAGTCCTTAACTTATCCCAATAGTGAACCCCAAATGTACGCAAGTTGATACAACCTCCTAAATAAGGAACTTCTGTGTGGCCCACACTTTTTAATGTTTGTAGATTAGTAAGGTGATCCCATTTTAATGGGCAAATTATTTCTAAATGCTGGGTACCATATACATGTCTTAGAGTTGGGATTACGGCATGATTTGTAGTTTTTTGTGTTCCCTCTAAATCTATAGTTGATTTTGTTAAATCAATGGTTTCTAGATTATAGAAGGAATTCCTCTCGAATATTTTTTGTCCAACATTGCAGTTTCTAAAACCCAAGTACCTCAAGTGTATCATGTCCTTCAGCCACTTACTACCATCGAATTGTCTCATATTAACACGCTCAATGGTTAATACTCTTAATAGTCTAAACCCACTATAATTTTGTCTGTTAAAGCCACTATAACTTGATTGAGTAAAACAGAGTAAAGAACGAATGTTTACTAGATAAACACCATTCTTGGTAAGAGTGCAAAATTGTAGTGCCGCACGGCGCAGCTTTCTAGTAGCTAGATGGTTGCAATCTTCTACTTTTGAGAATACAGTGAAGAAGTTCTCTTCCTCGGCTTTGCGGACAGCCAGGTCCCGTAGAAGATCGTGCATGTTGCAGTATTTGCAGCAACCATTCCAAGATTTTTCAGTGACTTGAATCAAGCATCTGCAACATATTTTCCAAACAAATTGACATCCAAGAAGAAGGAAATTATTGTTTTATGAATAAGTAGGTACTCCTGAATTCAAATTAAAATGTAAAAGGATGAACCATGGACTATATCTTTCATCCAAAGTAAAGATTATATAAATGCAGATGCATGGTTCTGAAACTCGGAATCGGAATCGGAATCGGGTTCTTGACTGTGGAATCGGAATCGGGTGAATCGGGTGAATCGGCCGGAATCGGCCGAGTTGACTCGATAACTCGGATTTTTTTGCCAAAAGCTTGTTTTGTACTAAATTTGTCAAATAACCCACATCAACACTCATAATAATTAAATTTGGACGAGTAACATCAAATTTACAGTTTATTACTTATAAAATTAATATTTATCTAATTTAAAAATTAAATAGACTTCCATAAAATAATATAAAAGATTAATAAATTCACAAATGACAAATAAAATGTTTAATTTTAACTTTTACATTTTCATATTTTATTTGGTATGCATTAATTTATCTTCAAAGAAAATATTTTATTTCATAAACAATTAATATTTTATTTTTCTTAAGTCAAAGAAAATATTTTATTTCATAAACAATTAACATTTTCATATACTAACTAATTATGTTTAAATGTTTAAGAGTCGTAATTACATTTGGTCTCTATCTTTCTTCTAATAAACTGCCACATGTAACAGTTTTATAAACATGTCACCAAACAGGGTATCCAGAAAGGACAAAACAGGATATCTTCCTTCTAATAAACTTTGAGGCATAGCTTTAGACCCGTTTCCAAATAAGATCGCACCCGTTATACCGTTTTTACCATAGTTCTTGCCGCAATTCATTTTGCAGAAAAACGGTGAAAGATCTGAGCCAGTGGATCAAAAGTATGCGCAGATCTAATGAAAACTAAAGGTGCAGATTTGACCCCGGCTTCATCTCTCCCAAATCCCAATCGACACTTTCAACTTCGCCTCTTTCTTTCACGAGCCGGCGCCATCGCACAATCAAATGCCTTCGCTTATTCTGAAAAATCGCTAAGAATCGGCACTAAACGTCAAGAATCCCTGAAGAAGAGCTCCAATCTCCACGCCTTTCTTCCCCAATCTCCGCCTCAGTATCTCAATCGCCACTTTCTTCTCCAATCATCTCTGCGCCTCCGCCTCAGCAACTCAACTCAAGACTCGGTCCAGGTTGGTGAGAATCGGCCATTTTGACCTTGAATCGGCTTGACTAGGCCTAAAATTCGGCTAACTCGGCCGAGTCAAGCACTGTTCATCCGAGTTTTGCCGAAAAACTCACACGGGCGAGAAAATCGGGTGAAAATCGGATCGGACACAGCCGATTCCCAGTTGACTCGGAATTGGCCGATTTTCCAAACCATGTGTAGATGTAAGGAGGTTCGGCTTGGATTGCCAATGGTGGGGTGATAGAAATATAAAATATATATTTAGGCAACTCGAAATGCCGAAATTAGTTTAGTTCTTTAGATGTAAGGTGGTGCTGCTTGGAATAATTGCATTATAAGTTTGTTTTAACTGTGAATCCATTAATAATAGGTTTGTCCTCTTTATTTAGGTTTAAAAACTCCATCTAATATTTGATGCTTATAATTTGTTATTTGAAAAATAAAAATATCTGGCTACATTTTTCAATCTTTCGAAGAATTTCTTGTCGGTTATGTGTTTTTAGATCTACTCTGACAACTTGTTTGGATGGAGGGTACACGATAAATCTCCACTGACAATTACTCTTTGACCTTGTAACAAGCAAGGACTATTAATTTAGAATATATATTGAGAGCAGAACTACATAAAGTTGGAATTTGTGTAACGAATAACGTTATAATGACCATCTCGTTTACAAACTCTAAATCTAAATTATATTAGAAATACTGATCAGGCGAAAGGTTTACATCTTTGGGAGAATTGTTCAATTAAGGAAGTAAACTAGAGCTCATGTGCGTACTGGGTACTGATTGAATTTTGGGGGAGTAGTTTGAGAAGAATTAGTGTGCTTTGGGCACTAGCCTTTGTTAATTTCATGACTTCCTTTATACCTTCAAAAATAAAGTTCAAAAGGGATGTACCTTTGCACTAGCTCTTGAAGGAATTCCTCAGCTCTGTCCTCCATTGTGCCAGCTCCATTTTTTGGTATAAATCCTTCAGCCAACCACATTCTTGTAACATGCCTTCCCGAAATCTTATGATCTTCCGGAAACGATGCAAAATAAAGAAAACATGGTTTGAGATCATAAGGCAAGTCTTCATAACTCATGGCTAGGACTTGCGAGCACTTCTTCCCATCATCATTGTGCCAATCCATGGTCTCCTCCAATGTGCTCCAGGCATTATACGTGCGCTCTCTCCTTGCCAGGATACCACCTAGCACAATCAATGCCAATGGTAATCCTCCACATTTTTTTGTTAATTTTTTGGCAACTTCCGAGAGATCAGGAGGATAATTCTCAGGTTGTATATGTTGTTGAAAAGCCTTTCTGTAGAGGAGAGCTAGACTCTCATCCTCATTTAGGTAAGGGAGTTTATAGGGAATTGTGTTGCAATCTGCTGATTGAGCAACATCAAGCGATCTGCTGGTAATTATTACGCGGCTCGCATTATTCGAGTCACGTAATGGAATTTTCAATCGTTCCCAAAGATCAATTGTCCACACATCATCTAGAACAATTAAGTACCTCTTGTTTTCCAAACAGCTCTTAAGCTTCTCCGGTAAATCCTCATCTGCTACGGGTGAACTTTCATTTTTCAAATGTGGTTTAATTGAGTAAAGAATTTCTCTCAAGAGATCATTTAAATTGAACTTTTGAGAAATTGAAAGCCATGTGTAACAATCGAATTGCCCCTTCAATTCCTCGCTGCAGTTACAAAAATTATTGTGTTATTGTTGAGAAAAAAGCAAAAGAAAGAGAAATTTTTTTTTTTTTTTTTTTGCTTGATAGAGACCAGAAAGAGAAAGTTTCATTGGAGATCTTTTCCATGATTACATGATTAATTATTTGTATTTTTTTAGAGGAGTGACGGAATCAAGCCAGTAATTTTCTTGTTATAGATTGCTCCACAATGAAGAGCACATGCACGTACCTTTTGTAAACTTTTTGAGCCAGTGTCGTCTTGCCAAGGCCACCAGTACCCACAATGGAGAGCACCGTGCGCCTTGAAATGTTTCTATCAAGCAGCTGTTTCAAAATTTGGAACTTATCAGCCTCAAGGCCAACAACTTCTGAATCATCAATTTCAGAAGGTTTTGTCGGCCTGAAAGGTTCTTCACTAGTACCAGCACCAAGATCCTTAATTCCCAAGTCAGTACCGCGCTGGTAAATACTGTTGAGGTTCTGTGTGATTTCTTTGAGCTCGCCACCCAACTTGCTCATCATTTTGGGTTTTTTTGCCACTGGAAGCATTATGGAGAAGAAGGAATTGCTTTTTGGACAGTTTTCTTCAATCTCAACCAAGAAGGTATCAATCACATCTTCTATGTTGTAGGCCATGTCTCTGACCCGGTTCACCCACTCTTTTACCAATTCATTTCCCTTGTGCTGCTTGGAATCGGCATCTCTTAGATAAGCTTTGATGAAGCCAAGCTCCAGCTGCATCTGCTCCATCTGACCACGAACATCATGCAGTTCCTGTGCTTTGTTCAGCAAGGCATAACCAAGCTTGCGCAACACATAGGTCACAGCTGCCTCTGCCATCTTCTTCTTTTTGTTGTGTGTGTTTGGGGTTGAAAGTGTATTAGCTTTGTCTTCTTTTTTGGTGTGTTGGGGGTGGTTGAAGGTGTATTTGCTTTGTTTGTTTGCAAGGATGATTGGTACAGCACCTCGAGTTATTAGATAAAGATAGTTCAAGCACTGTTTGAAAGTTGGCTAAATTAATTGTATAAGAAGCATTAAACTAATTTAGATCATCAACGACTTTCAAAAATAATATTTATATGAACATCTTTGACAAAGTATCTTTTCGAGGATTGGTAAATCAACCACTGCTTAGATCATCAACCACTGACAAAAATAATAATTTAAATCAACCACTGACAAAAAATAATAATTTAGATCATCAACCACTGCTTAGATCCCTCATCGCCTGACAGCTTTCATATTATGATTGGTAAATCAGGTCGAGTTATCATATAAAGATAGTTCAACCGCTTGTTTGAAAAGTTCGCTAAATAAATTGCACAAGAGGCAATAAAATAATTTGGATCATCAACGACTTAAAAAAAATATATATTTATATGACACATCTTTGACAATGTATTTTATCGAGGGTACCTCCTCCAGACAAAGTCAAATTTGAGCTCTTTTTAAACTGCTTAAATCCCTCATCTTACGCCGAACAGCTTTCATCTCACTATTGCAGAAAACGCGGGTTTACACGGTTAAAAAAAACTAATGACATGGTTTCGCGACTGTGTGTCCGTGCGCATCATGTATGAAAAAATTAATATATTGTACATGGTTAGAGAGCTGTTTATATGTATAATTTACGTATATGCATGGTTCTTATGAGAGAACCATGTCCGATCTCCAAGAAATAGGCACTGAGACAGGTCATTTCTACACAATCACAAAAACCGTGTATAATAACGTGGGTTATATACACAGTTACAGCTAGCTAAGGAACCGTGTATGATTATTTGGACCATACACTGTTCCTTTTTTGAAACCGTGTATGTTATTCTTTACACGGTTCATTTTCAAGAACCGTGTATGATTTATATATATGTGTTATTTTTACTTAGATTTGTAATTAGCTAACATCCATAATTCAAAGTCCGAATAGTCGATCCGAACTGCTCAACATGATCTTTCTAATAAAATATGCTTGGTGACCAAATTTTATATTTTTTAGAATTTTTTTAGAATTTTTTTACATAGGTACAATATCACTTTATCGGATGGTCTAGAATCTCCTTAAAAAGGTGATTTTGTACCTATCTAAAAAATTGTAAAAAAATGCTAAAAAATATAAAATTTGGTCTCCAAGCATATTTTATTATGAAGATCATGTTGAGTGGTTCGGATCGACTGTTTGGACTTTGAAATGGAGAAAAAGAATGTGGAGCATATTGGAGCACAAAAATTATGGTGCATTTGAACCCTCCTCAACATAAAATATTACATATCCATAATTCAATAATATATTCAACATTTGCAACATACAATAAATCAATTATATTCATTCAACATTCAACAAGAAAAAACAGTCTTTCAATATTCAACATTCAACAAATATAAAATAGTATTTCAATTTTCATTCAACATACATATACACATGTTTTGTTGGAACTCATTTCAAATAAAACATGTTGTAAAAAAACTAAAAATCATGGAAAAAAAAATATCTCAGAACGACTTTCTTGTAGGTGATTATTGCCCATTTTCCAGTAATCTCCACAATAAAGTTGAAATCCAAGCATGAAAAAAGAACCTTATAAAAACAAAACCTGACTATCTATAATTGCATACATTCTTCATGCCAGGTTATGCTTTTGGCTCTTGATCGTGATCAAGAAATGTCATTGGCTTCACACTTCTTCATATTTGTTCTCTGTCATAATTTGCAAAGTATTCAATATCTATTAGCTAATCTAATCAAACATAGACAGTTGTACCACATCACAAATTAAATAAGGCTAATTATGTCATATATGTATAATATAAAGAAGGTTTGTAAGTAACAACTAGCATTTTATCCAAAATTGCCCAATTCAACTCCCTATAACTCGACCGCACTAGCTTATATGTTTTTGCATAATGTCATTCATAACGAGCATTGATCACTCTATAACTCCCTATAACTTGACCACACTAGCTTATATCTTTTCTAGATGACAAAATCCATGATGTTTTTGTAAGTAACAAATGAATACCACGTTGAAGTTACTTCAGAACAAGAAGCTGTTGGTTTGCTCCAGAAATTGTTGTCATAATAAATGTCTAGAAGAGGAATTAAGAAAGAATTCTATCATGACTTGATCCGATACACAAGTCAGAATGAGGTTGAAACCCCTCCAAAAAACTAGCATCAAGCTATCAACTTCATTATACAAGCTATCAACTCCGATCCGATACGCAGGTAGTCTGGTGATAATTACTATCATAGACCTAATATACACATAAATCTTATTTCGAGAAGAGATTAATTTGAAAATTAAAATCTCAGAATCTATTTGGATTACCAACTTGGTGATAGCACGAAGATAAGCATCTTAAGAAATGCACGATCAGGATTCAAATTATCCTTTTTTTTAAACTAAAATTGATAATTCTCAACAATTTATTTTGGCTTCCTTATTTAAAAAAAATCTTGTGTACGATTCATGTTACATTTGAGTCAATACGCTACAGTTTCAACTAAAAGAAAAGTTGGAAAACTTGCTAATATAAAATCTCTATATATCATCAGGAGAAAAATGAGTAATCCATGAAAAAAACCGTTAATTCATGTAATTCAACAATATTAGCTACCACACCTTTCATACTTTTTACATTTGTGTACATTGATTTCCCACCACTCGAGTAGCAATTTGACATGCTCCGCACTTAAATTTTCAAAAGGACTCGGTTTATACATTTTCCATGCTTCGTAAGTAATCAAAGTTAGCTTTTGATAGCAGTACCAATTGAATGATTTGAAAACGATACCTTTTTGGGACCAAGATCATACTATTTATGTTGTTTATCAGGTCCAATTTACCATATGGGCAAGCTTACACTTTTCTCTTTTAGCAAAAACTTGGGTGTTGTAACTGAGGCATGTTTTACACAAATGGGCTTTTATGGGCTTTTATAGGCCCGTACTGAATAGTATCCGCTATCTTAAGAAAAAATGTTCAAGGTACGTCTACTGAATGTATCCAGTTCAAAATTTATTTAACATATATGTTGTTACTTCAAATACTTACATAATTATATTTAACAAAAAACTATTTTTTAAATATATAATTATGAAAATATGATCGTGTGACTGCATATTTTTAACAATACTGAACTGGTTAACTTTTAACAAAAAATATATTGTTCTATTTTAACATTTATTTAGTTACGTTATTTTTAACACTTTGTTTCTAAGACACGTATGATGATGATATGAAAGTCACATAGGTGGTCATTATTACATTTATGCATCACATTGATTTTATTGTGGGCAGCTTTGGTTTCAATCTTATTTGAATAATTTTTCAGATACGACTGGTCAATGTTTTAAAAGAATCTGAATATAAGAATTTGTAAAGACATCTATTGATTGTATTGAATGAATCATTTCTAAGTACAAGGTTATTGGTTCTGAGTTGACTCGGCCGGGTCGCAACGAAATCAGCCAGCGGCAATCCGAGTTTAGCCCGAGTTTGCGGTGAGCAAGTTTTATGGTGAAAATCGCTAGAATTGGTCGAATCGGATCAATTCAACCGAGTTTTTGTCCAAATCGGGCCGATTCTCACAATTTGGATGAAAAACGCAAGTTTGATTTGAGATTTTAAGTTCCATTTTGCATTTTTATGATAAAAATAAAGAATAATTATATTATTCCCCACACTTCTGTCCCCTCTCTGTTCCCACAACAACATTAGAGAAAAATTGTACTATAGTCCCCACTAATAATATGGTCCCCTTTTTAGTCTCCACACTCGTCTTGCGTCAACCTTGATAGGTATAAATATTTGAAAAATAAAAAATTAATACTTGTAAACTAAGATATTAATACTTGCATGTATAACTTGATATGACTACCTTTTCAAGTCCCTCAATGGTCCCGCATCAATCTTGTTCTAATAAAGTAGTGAGAACCCTACATCCCTACATCCCCGTATCAACCTTTTCTAATCGTCCATGCATCAACTTTTTTCTAACAAAAATAGTTGATCACATAGGTATAAATACTTCCGGTGCATAAGTATAAATATTTGTAATACTTGATATTAATATTTTCAGATTTCAGCGAATGTCATATGTAAAATACTTGCTAGTATAGATATAAATATTTGCACGACAAGTTATAAATACTTGTGTGACGACGAGTTCGAAAGGACGTCATCATGGATCTCATTTGAAAGATAAAATTGCGTAGAAGACGTTCGTAGTTTTAGATTCACAAAATTTCTCATATATCGTCAGAAATGTGGACGAGATTGAATGGAAAAAAAAAATCCACTTTTAAAAACATGTATGATCTTCCATGTAGTTTGAGTGGTCCCCTATATAGTTGGAGAGACAATTATTTATATAAAAATTGTTTACCTTATAGGTATAAATACTTTTATTTATAGATATAAATATTTATGTGCATAAGTATTAATATTTTAGAAAAAAAAATTAGTATTGTAGTTGTTGTGGTTCCATAATTGTTATGAAAGTTAAGTAAGCATGGGAGTGCGGAGACAATCATTATCCTAAAATAAATAATGGTGCTTCGAGAAAAATTGGGAAGGGCGAAGGAAATATGGAAAGAAAAAGGGAAAGAAAGAGTCGCTGGCTGAGTCGAGTTGGGAGGAAGTGTCTTTTACTTGTTTTTTTGGATAGACTGGGTGCATAACTTTCTACAATAGAAAATTTGTTTTCTATTTCTATTGGTTCATGGTGAACCATGACCATTAATTATATCTGGACTCAATGGTCAAGTATGCGGTTGGTTGACCCATTCACAAATTATCGCACAAAGATGTGTTGACAGAGTAAATACAAAATATTGAATAAAATTAAATAGTCTTGTCAAATATACTAAGTAAAAAATTTATCAATAATGAATTGTGATCACGTTCCAAGTAAATGTATTTTGTTTCTTAAATTATATTTCGTTCCAACCCAATTGTTCCAACTATGTATATTGAATGTTTATATAATATTATATTAATCAATTATATATTTGAGTGTAATTTTTAGTTTTAATATAATTTTTTGACGGATTAATTTTTGACAAATTTTTCTATTTTTTTAGTACCAAACAAGTTTTTTTCCGAAATAATCCGAGTTTCCGATTCGATTGGGTCGAATCCAACTTATATTCTAGTTTGACTAAAGTAATTTGACTATATGGTCACGTATGTTCTAATTTGACTATAGTAATCTAGATTCATAAAAATTAATTAATATATTTTGAGTTGTCTTTAACCAAATATATAATATTTTCTACTAGATCTATATATGAGAGTCCATCAAGCTACCTGATTAGCTTGGGATGATCATATTTTATTTTCTTAGTGAATTATATTAGTGTAAGAAATAATATTAACATCATTTTTTTTGACTAATTATTTTTTCAATTTTTTTTCTTATTTTTTTAATACAAAACATATTTTTTCTAAAAGAGAAATCCAAATTTCTGAATTGACTCGGCCGATTCCGACTGATTCCTCTCATTCTGAGTCAAGGATAGAGTACCCGATTCCGAGTCCAATTCTGATTTTCGAAACCATAACTTTACATGAGCTAATATAGACTAACTAGCCCTAGTACATTCTGTTGAGATTGAATTGTATGTTTATGTCTTTATATCAAACTATAGGGACCTTTTGGTAAGAAAGGAATATAGTCTAATAGTAGGGACTTTTAGGTAAGATGTAATGCCTATAGAGGCGTAAGAGAACCAGACAATGAAATATCAGATTTTCTATTAGTCAAAATGGTATCAGAGCTGTTTTTCTGAAAAACACGTAACCCTAGAAAAACGCAACACTGTGGCAGCTCTCCGCCCCACCACTCAGCCAGGGCCGCCTGAGCTCTGCCGGCCGTCGCCTGGCCCCGCAGCCACCCCACCTGGCCCGCCTGAGCTCCGCCGCTGCAGCTGCTGGTCCCTGCCCCGCCTAGAGCTGCAGCTCCGCCCCTCCCTGCTGGTCTGCAGCTTCGCCCCTCCCTGCTGGCCTCTCCCTGCTCCGCCTCCTCTCTCTTGGCCGAGCACAACCCCTCCTAGGTCCGCCCAGCCACTGCTGCCACTTCTCCTCCTTCTTCTCTCTCTTGATTTGACCTAGCTAGGCCGAGCCACCTCCTTTAAGGCCGGCCAGCCACCTAGGGTAAGTTTTTGAGTTGACTTGGCCGGCGTGGGGGGCCTATACCCCACGATACCCGAGAAGCGGGTTTTGGATCGGGTTTTCGATCAGATTTGGCTCGAATCTTGATGAGATAGATTAAGATCGGGTCGAGAGAGAAGAAGAAGAAAGGAGGAGATGACCTAGATCCGTCTTGAGGGTGCAAGATCGGGTCTAAGAGGTTATTAGGAGTGATTTGGACCAAGATCGATACGTGAGGCGTAGATCTAAGTCTGATCAATGTCAGAGGAGGAGACCGGGAATGCGTTTGCGAAGGCTTGTGCGAAGCTGTCTCCTGATGAGCTCGCTGTTATGGTGCGAGCTTTGGCCGGGAGCCAAACTTCTGTTGAAAGCAAGCCAAAGTTACAGAAGTTGGACCTTCAGTTGGTGGACATAAAACTGGATGGGCCAGCCACGTATTTGAGCTGGTCGCGTCGGGTCAAGAGGGCTCTAGTAGGGAAGAACCTGGATGGGTATATCACAGGTGAGATGGATGTGCCAGCTGAGGGCTCAGCTGAGTACGGTGAGTGGAGGTCTACAAACAGTTTGCTACACACTTGGCTTCTAAACTCTATGGTTGCATCTATTGCCAAGACGGTTGATGGCATAGAGGCCGTGAGCGATGTCTGGGGGAAGTTGATGAGGATCTATGCAGGGATTGACAACAATATGAGAGTGTTCCAGATCGAGAGAGAGATAGAGGAGGTAGCACAGAGAGGTAGGTCGATTTAGGAGTATGCCGCAGATTTGGAGCGACTGTGGGCAGATTACGACCACTTCTCTCCTGCTGAGTGTTGTTTGGATCCAAATTGCAAGAAGGGTTTGAGAGATGTCCAGAGAAGGACTATGCACTTTCTAAGGCATCTGGACTCAGCATTCGAGCAGAGGAGCGCAGTGTTGCTAGCCCACTCGAAGATTCCCTCTCTGGATGAGTCGATCTCTGCGATGATACAGAAGGAGAGCCGTATAGGATTACAGGCTGGGACAGGAGGACTTCCAGGAGTGAAGTCAGCACTAGCAGTCTCTAACTCAGGTAACACAGGGTACAGGGGCGAGACTAGACAGTGCTACAACTGTGGTGAGGTGGGTCACCTGAAGCAGGCTTGCCCGAAGCCACCAAAGGAGAGAGATACCGGTGGGAGGGGGCAGTTTGGGAGTCGTGGTCGCGGCCGTGGAGGTCGGAGAGGTGGAAGAGGAGGCAATCGGGCACATTTGATGGTTGCAGAGGAGGAAGAAGAAGCTGGTGGGGATCTTACAGAGGAGGATCAGGCACTTGTGGAGGCCTATTCTCAGGCACTCAGGAACAGGCAGAAGCTGACAGGTGATGGGAAGAGTGTGAGAGATGATGCATCCTCCTCATCTTCATCCAGGGGTAACTTTGCTTCTCTTGCCCACACAGCCACAGGTACTCATGATACATTTGCTTTAGCCTCTATACCCACCAGATCATCAGATTGGATAGTCGACTCTGGTGCATCTCGCCATGTGACTGGTGCTGCTGGGGAGTTTTCTTCCTATACTCGCCTAGCAGTCCCAGAGAGCATTCAGACTGCCGATGGTACGGCTCAGCCCGTAGTTGGTAAGGGTACTGTGAAATGTACCAACACTTTGACTTTGTCTAATGTTTTGCATGCTCCTTCTTTTCCTGTGAATCTCTTATCCATAAGTGCCATTATATCACAACTAAAATGTGTTGTTTTGTTTGATATTCCTAAGGTGATCTTCCAAGAGAAGGGGACAGGCAGGTTGCTTGGGACTGGCACTTGGCATAGCGGGCTGTGGTACATGGATGGGGGGGGTATGGACTCAGCCCTCTCATCCATCGTAGAGAGAGCTGGAGGAGTTGAGAGGAGTGTGGAGGACTTACTGCTGCTTCATCATAGGCGCTTAGGTCATTCCTCATTTCCTGTTTTGAGTAGGTTGTATCCGCCTTTATTTGAAAAGGCTAATAAGGAAAAACTGGTGTGTGATGCGTGTGAGTTAGGCAAGCATACTAGGAGCTCTTATGCTAGCTCTGGTAGTAGGAGTTCTTATATGTTTGATTTGATTCACTCTGATGTATGGGGACCTTGTCCCACAACTACTTTGAATGGATTTAGATATTTTGTTTCTTTTATTGATTGTTTTTCTCGTGTGACTTGGCTTTACTTGATGAAAAACAAGAGTGATGTGCTTGCTTGCTTCAAAGATCTCCATAAAATGGTTCAGACTCAATATGGTGCTGTTGTAAAGGTATTGAGGTCTTACAATGGAACAGAGTACACCAATAGGGCATTTGGGGAGTACATGTCATCTCAGGGGATACAACATCAAACCACATGTCCGTACACACCAGAGCAGAATGGGGTAGCAGAACGGAAGAATAGGCATCTCCTTGAGGTAACTCGGAGTATGATGATATCGATGAAAGTCCCAAAGTACTTGTGGGGGCAAGCAGTTCTGACAGCAGCCTATTTGATCAACAGGATGCCCTCGCGGGTGTTGGATTGGAAGTCTCCGATTGAGATGCTGAAAGGTAAGAATGGAAATATTCTTCCCCTTAAAACCTTTGGATGTGTGTGCTTCGTGCATGACAAAAGACCAAATGTAGGAAAACTGGATCCTAGGGCTGTGAGATGTATCTTTGTTGGGTACTCGGGTACTCAAAAGGGTTATGTGTGCTGGAGCCCAGAAGAGAAGAAACTATTTGTGAGTATGGATGTTACATTCAGAGAACTCGAACCATACTATTCCTCAGATGTGACATCACCCTTTGGGGACTCGCTCGATACAGGAGGTATGAGGCGAGAGGGGGAGAGTAGTAGTGAGAGTGAGAGGAGGATGGTGAGTGTGGGTAGTATTCCTTGTCCTGTACTTGAGAATTCGGCTGTGGTTGAGCCGGAAGTTGAGAGGAATGAGCCCGAAGGTGGTAGAACTCAGGCTCAGGGGTAGTTGAGATACCGTAAGGTGTATGTTAGGAGAACACAGGCGAATGATGGAACCGTGCCTACAGTGTCACTTGTGCCAAGTCCCTTGTCCCTGCCTACTCCGACTCTTGAGACACCTTCACCAACTACCTCAGACCCAGAATACACAGGTGATATGATTCCTCTCTCTACTCCTTCTACTCCCCTGTCGGTAAGGCGGTCTGTTCGCGAGAATGCGGGCATTCCTCCTGACCGATATGGTTTTCCACATGATATTGCCCAGTTTGTCTCTTACTCACACATATCATCTGTACATGGAGCATTCATTGCATCATTAGACACTGTCTCTATTCCCAAGTGTTGGCAGGTTGCTAAAGGAGATCCGAAATGGAAAGCCGCCATGATAGAAGAGCTCGGGGCCCTCAGCAAGAACGAAACCTGGGAGCTTGTGTCACTACCACCAGGCAAGAAGGCTGTTGGATGCAAATGAGTCTTCACAGTGAAGCAGAATCCAGAGGGTCTGGTTGAGCGCTACAAGGCCAGGTTGGTAGCGAAGGGATACAGTCAGACCTATGGCAACGACTATGATGAGACCTTTGCACCCGTGGCTAAGATGAGCACAATAAGGACACTGGTTTCCATGGCAGCGAATGGAGGATGGCAGTTATACCAACTCGATGTGAAGAATGCATTTCTTCATGGTGATTTGTTGGAGGAGGTGTATATGGAGGTTCCACCGGGGTTTGGCACAACCCAGACAGTAGGTAAGGTGTGCAGGCTCAAGAAGTCGCTTTATGGGTTGAAACAATCTCCTCGGGCCTGGTTTGATAGGTTCAGGAAGGCTATGGTAGGCATGGGCTACCAACAGATCAATGCTGACCACACGGTGTTCTTGCGACAACATGGTGGTCACATTACTATGCTGGCTGTGTATGTTGATGATATGATCATTACTGGGGATGATGAGGGAGAAATTGCAAAGTTGAAGATAAAATTGGGAAAGGAATTCGAGGTGAAGGATTTGGGACAGCTTAGGTACTTCCTTGGGATTGAGGTGGCTCGTGGAGCAGAGGGGATTGTTTTATCTCAAAGGAAGTATGTCCTAGACTTGCTCACAGAGACAGGCATGTTGGGGTGCAGACCCGCAGTTTCCCCAATTGATGTGAGGGCCAAGATAAGTGCAGAGATAGGAGAACAGGTTGATCGTGAGAGGTACCAGAGACTGGCAGGCAGATTGATCTATTTGAGTCATACTCGTCCTGATATCTCATTTGCAGTGAGCGTGGTGAGCCGCTACATGCATGACCCTAGGAAAGTCCATATGGACGCAGTGTATCACATTCTGAGGTACCTGAAGAGTGCACCGGGAAAGGGCTTGATTTTCAGGCAGAATGGGCACATGAACATTGAGGGCTATTGTGACTCTGATTGGGCTAGTTCTCTCGATGACAGGAGGTCCACATCTGGCTATTGCATGTTCGTAGGGGGCAACTTGGTCTCTTGGAAGAGCAAGAAGCAACCGGTTGTCGCGAGATCGACAGTAGAAGCCGAGTACAGGGCTATGGCATTGGGAGTTGCAGAGATGCTGTGGCTAAAGAGGTTGTTGGAAGAGCTCAAGGTGAATCACGGAGCTCAAGTGAAACTGTGGTGCGATAGCAAGTCAGCGATCAACATTGCCAACAACCCTGTGCAGCATGACAGAACCAAGCATGTGGAGATCGATAGGTTCTTCATAAAGGAAAAGCTGGAAAGTGGACTATTGGAGCTGAGTTATGTAGCTACTGGAGATCAAATAGCTGACTGCCTCACCAAAGGACTCGGCTCAATTGATCTAGTTAGGTTTTGTGACAAGATGGGCTTGATGGATATCTTTTGCCCATCTTGAGGGGGAGTGTTGAGATTGAATTGTATGTTTATGTCTTTATATCAAACTATAGGGACCTTTTGGTAAGAAAGGAATATAGTCTAATAGTAGGGACTTTTAGGTAAGATGTAATGCCTATAGAGGCGTAAGAGAACCAGACAATGAAATATCAGATTTTCTATTAGTCAAAACATTCCTAAATATCCTACTAACTAGCAGTTATGCTTTTCTATTTACACTGTTTTTGTAACAATACTGAATTTTAAGCAATTTTGTGTATCAGGGGCAGCAACCCACACTAGCGTAATTCCAAAGGTATTTTTTTAAAATTTAAAGTGATACAATACTGACATGGATTATTTGAGTGTAATCTCTTGTCTTAATATAGTTTTTTGACAAATTATTTGCTTTACCAATTCTCTTATTTTTTTAGTACAAAACAAGTTTCTGCCAAAAAAAATCCGAGTTTTCGATCTGATTCGGCCGATTCCGGCCAATTCATCCGATTCCGATTCCACGGTCAAGTGACCAAATCCGATTCCAATTCCGATTTTCAGAACCATGATTGTGGATTGTCATTATCCTATTGGATTGGATCTGCTTGGTGATTTTGGTAATCTTCAATATCTTCAATAGGTTCAGATGCAAAAAAGCAATATCTTCAATATCTTAAACCATTTTTGTAAAAAAAACAGAATCCGCCAAACGAACAGGATAACATTAAGCGAATATTTTTTTTTGAAAAGTTATTAATTGACGATTATCGGCTGATAATTAATTTCATGGAAACAAAATATAACGTATGTTAATACAAAGAGTTTTCATGTTATATTATATTATTTGTATAAACAACTAATCATTATGCGGCGCAATTAAATGAAATATTACGGACGATTATACGTTCTTGATCAAAGCTTAATTAAATAAACTAAATCATTAAGCCATTAAAATAAATAATGATGCTATTAACCTACATTTTATTGATGGAACGATGATATAATAAGAATACCACTATCATATCATTTTTTTTTTAAAAGTGGATCAAGGTGTAAAAAATATGTAATATTTAAACTTCAATCCGTACAATTTGTAATTTACAAATTTTGATTACAAACTGACAAACTGTAGAATTCATGCTTTTGGCCGAGTTTAGATTTTGAACTTTTGTTGCATATCGATTGCGCTGTATAGAAAGCGAAGGGACAATTTGACCCCATCCAACGAGGGCCAATTTGTGTTATCTGAATGAATATATGTGGCCGTTTGTATAAAACCAGAAAGAAACAAATATATTTGGTATATCATCGTATATGTGCTGGCTGCCAGCAGTACAGCAATCAACATTACAATTCATTCGGCCAGTAATATATACCGGTCATAGATCAAAGTGTTCACTCCAAAAATTTCAATTGGGTGTGACTGTCAAGTATATTTTTCTCAAAAATTAAAGTTTGTATAAAATATCGACTGATATACATGCATGGACCAAACAGTAATCTGACTAAATCAAACTTGATGATATATAATTATATACTATTTATTGTATATATTAGTTTTAAGCAAACATATCTATTTTCTTTACTGCAACAATAATTTAGAAAGATTCACAGTTAATGCAACCATTGTCTATAACAGAGGGAAAGAAGAAAGATAAAAAGAGAGAGGTGCTTAGGTGACATGGTATGATTTCGAACTGTGAAATAATCTTCAGATGGCTTTCATCAGTGGTGATTACATTGATTGCAAGAATATATCTATGTTTTTTTTTTTTTTTTAATTCAATTTTGCACTCTGAAAGAATGCTCTCTTTAATTGCCATTCTTCCTGTTATTTGGTTGTAAGAGCTTTTGTTTAGCAGTAGAAACAGTGTAATTAAATGTTAGTATATATGTCAGATAATGAGCATTGAGACTAATTAAATGCTCTGATGCTTTACTTGATTAATAAAGACTGGTAATTTCTAATAAATCATCCGTAGCAACACACTGGCATTATACTATTAATGTTAGTATATACGTTATAATGCAAAGCACTGACCTTCATCTGTAATTTTTGAAATATATATGACCGATCTAAGATATCTAATGTGATCTGATGTAACAAAAAAATGACACGGCCATGGATGTATATACAACTGGTTGCTATTCTGTTAGGAAAAGACTTTTTTTTTTTTTTTTTTTTTTGAGAAAAGAATAGGGGTCTAGCCCCTATTTTGTATTAATCGTGATTGGTTACCAAGTTTTAGGGTTATGAGGAATAACCTTGTGTGTAATTCACAAAGAAAGTGAAAAAAATAAAAACATAAAGTAACAAATAAAAAAACGCAAAGGGGTGTAACCCTGTGTGTGATGTACAAGATACTACTGATTACTTATTAATCCTTCTTCTTGTGGAAAAAAGATACTACTGATTCTGTGATACATTCTTCTTGTGCACAATCATTGAAGAGATACACCGTTGTTAGGAATAGACTTGTGATTAAACTGAATGACATGGCGATGGATGTATACAATTGGTAGTTATTCTTAGGAATAGAGGGGGAAAATGGGGCCTTGATCAGGCCAATGTGTTTGTCAAGCTTTTGGCAGCCCTTATTTCAATTTAAGAGTGATGTAAATAGTTTTTTGTAAGGCGAGGAGTTAGAAATTAGGAACTTGTAAATTATATCTTTTCCTTATTGATATGTTCCTTAGTGGTATTTAACCACTAACCCTAAAAAAAAAGAAGTTTTTAAAAACACATCGCTGTTAAATTGTGATTAAACAATTATTAAGCAGATTATACCGCTAAATGATAGACCGTTATTAAATACCAGTAATTGTTTCTTGAAAAAAAAAAAATTGTTTCTCAAAAGTTTGTATAAGATTTCAGTGAAACATCAAATAGATCATACAAAGACATAAGATTTATGTCATATCAAAACGAAAAAACCCAAGTGTAGCATCATAAATTGATATCATAAGCTAGGGACAAGCATCTATAAAGATTTAAGCTAATTCACAATAACTCCACAACGTACAAGATAATAATGAAGATACAATCATACAATCCCCCATATTATTCGAATGAAACAAGAAAACAAACTCTTACTATTTATACAATCAGTAAAAAGATATTTCAGTGTCATCTCTTGTTTCAAAGAGTTGCTGACAGTTGCGTGTGCTTCATAAATTAATGCCCTTGGGCGCAGTGATTTTTGTAGGTACAATGATTGCCAGTGTACCCTTGTCCTGGTTTACCGCAATTCGGATTGCAAGCGGCTGCATCTGCACGGGATGTTGACGGGTATCTGATGGAGTCCGCTAGGATCCTCCTGTGCAATTCAAGATCCAAAGGCAGCTCGTTTTCATCCCATAATTGCGCCTCAACTTCTGATGGAATGTTGACGGGGCTCGTTTTCACCCGAGAGAAGAGAACAGATATTGCTCCTAAAAGGAGTAGAAGACATACGAGCCCCGGACTTCTTAGAATTTTTGAACCCATCGATCAATGCTATCTATGATTTTGAAAATGTCAAACGAGTATGGTCACTGTCTCACTGAAGAGCTATGAGGTTTTGCTGCTTAAATAGGAAATTTGGGAGGGGGGCGCTTGGATCTTTTGTGGATAATCTACATTTGAGTCCGCGCACTTACAGATGAAAAGAAACATTGTTTTTTAAATTGAATGTTAGGGCTACAAATGCATGTGTGGTACATAAATGAAATATTCTACATACGTTAGTGTCAAGTTGTAAAACCTTGCAATATTTTCAGTCTATTTAGAAAATATAATTAAATATTAAAACCATAAAGCTCATCTCTTTCAAGTATATTTTGACTTTTATTGAACGGATGAGATTGTTCGAATCTCAAGAGTTGAGATTATATTCGAAGTTGAAATACAAGAGAATCGATGCTTTGTGATAAAATTTAAGAGAGACATAATATGATGAACAGATTGATTTCATTGCTTGGTTCTGATTCTTACAAGCTCAATATACAGAGTTACTTATAGCCTATTCTATTCTATTAGTTGTTAGCCTAATTACATTCTAAATACAAGCTAGTTACCAAGTATAGCTTTGACAGCTGTACCTTGGATGCTAGCTTAATTTGTTGCCTATTTACTGCCTATGATGAATCTTCTGAGGTTATTCTATTTCTCAACACTTTGTATAGTAAACCTACCTCCATTTCGATTTGCATGAAGTGCAGATTACAATAAAATTCATAATTACTCCTATTTTTTTTTTTTTTTTTGAAGTAGAAATGTAAAGTCCTAGCTCCAAATTCTATTAAACGGGACACAAGTTTTGTTCAAAAATTACAAAATGCAAATGTGAAAAATACAGATAGAAGAAATATAAAATAAATGAAAAATGAAATGAAATAAAAATAGCGAAGCGTAAACTAGCCTAAAATAAAAGAGAAAAACAAATCAGAAAGTCTGAACATAAAACGAGACTATTCCCCTGAACACTTTCTAATGTATTTGTCCTGCACGTCATTATACCAGCTCACATGTTCCTGTTTTATTTCCCTTGCCAGTGCCCTGTGGGGTTTTTCCTCTTCTCTGAATATTCTGGCACAACGTTCCATCTATATCACAAAGCACTTGTACCCTTCTGGCCTTTTTATATGTTGAGAGAAGAACGGTGCTGTTATATTGTCTTTCACAGAACCAGTGGCACTGTCTTAGTTCTGACATGAGTTCAATGATGTTTTCCCTTACCTTTCTTGCATACTTGCATTGGCCAAACATGTGTGCTGTTGTTCCTTGACTTTCACTTTTTCTTAAACTCTCCACCGTGACAATTTATTTTTGCAGCATGAGCCAGGTGAATACCATCACTTTTCTGATAAAAGGATTTTACTGTGTGTTTCTACCATTAAAATCCTTCTACCAGAAAATTGAGGGGTACCCATATCCCGCTGATCTGTGTTTCTATGATGGGTACCCCCTCAATTTTCTGGTAGAAGGATTTTACTGTGTAATTACTGCTATGTTAATTTAATCTATTCATTTTTAAACATAAACATTGAAGAAAATAATATAATGTATAATCTGACCTGGTCAGAACCAAACCAGACGATGCCACACAATAAATTGGACCTCCAGAAAATTTTTACTAGCCACTATTTATAATTCATAATAAAAGCGAAAAAAAAAATCTAACTATTACTATTTCGATTATGTCTCACAAGAATAATATCGGAATGTAAATTTGTGCTTTATGGTGACATATTGTGATTTGAGTCGTAACATGTTACGTGCTATACCGTGGTCAAAATTATGAAAATAGCCCTGGTATAATAGTCATGCCATGATCAACATGACCTGACATGTTTGATCGAGTTTAACTAGTTTTTTTTTTTTCGAATTTTAATTTAGTTTATAAAGTACGAATAAAATAAATAAAGTTAAAAATAAAGAATAATTATAAATAATTGTAAAATAAGAACAATGTTATAAAATAAATTTTGTATAAAAATAATTTTATTGTTTGGAATTTAAAGTTATTTATGATAGATAATGACATAAATTTTATATTATTATAATCACGTATAGTCACACTTGGTCACATTATGTGTCGTACTGTGATTAGACAAATTTGAATACCGTGTTGTGTCATTATTCTCAAAAAATGATCACAACATGCGATAAACCATGTCATGTAAAAACCGTATCATATTGTGATGTCTCCGGTCCAGGGGCAGATTCAGGATTTCGGTTAGGGATAGGCAAAAAATATTGACAAGAGTACAACTTTTTTTTCCTAGCGAATCGGAGCGGAGTAGCAAATAGGAATTAAAAAAATCATGGCACGACATGTCACATGTGCCGGATACGTGACGTGATAATCTTTCGAAAATTTGGCACGACATGGCATGTCACGCAAAAGATTTGGTCACAGCACATGGTCATGGGAGTCACGTGTAATTAGGACCGTTAGATCTTGATCGATTAGTGAATCTTGAATAAACCCAAATTATGAAAAAAAAAAGTTAAACGTGACCAAATGTGACAAATGTGACCAGTCATGTTTGGACACGGCGTGACTAACGTATTGTGACCATTCACGTGCCATGACCATCCTTTCAAATTTGATCATGGCACATATAAATCTGATTTGGTGACGACACGACACGTAATCCAAATCATGGCATGACTAGTTATGGCACGGTACACATTTAGAATCGGAATGCGTTTTTTTCTTTCTTTCTTTCTTTTACGCGAATTAGTCTAGGCTGAATTTCTTTTCCGTGCATTTTTTACTTACTAGACCGTGAATTAAATTCAAAGATAGACCACATTTCCGTCTAGAGATGAACGCAAGTATAAAATACCACTGGATCTAAAAATAAATTCGAATCCAAAAATAGAAAAGCGACTATATATCCTGAGTTCCTCACCATCTTTAGATCCGCCACTGATCCGGTCACAAAATTGAATTTTTTACATCTCTAGATCATTCACTGCGTTCTTCTTGTGGACAATTAGTACGAAATGTCACGTCATTTACTTCTCTGTATGACAATTAGTACGCAGCAATTATGGTTTGTTTTTAGTATTGGACCACGCGCATTATTTCCTAATTATCTTATAGCGTGATTCAGTGGTATAAGTGGTAAAAAATGTACATCTCAAAATACAAGTGGGGAATGGATCGGTGATCGGGTGGTTATATTGGTCCTGAGCCCACAAGTCCGATCGAGTCGGACAGCTGTAGTGTGTACGTACCTTATGCGGATAGAATGAGTCTCAGTTTAAATTCACGGAATCCTTTTCAAATACGGTACTTTACTGGATTTGAATTCAAACTGTTTGTACTTCTAGATGTATGCAGCACCTGTTTTTTTCAACATCTCTAAAAAAGAAGAAAAAAGAAGAAGAGCACACCGTCCTAACATGGGGCAGTTCGCAGTTAGATTCTTTTTAAAAAAGAGAGCAAACCGCCCTAATATGAATCTCATTTTATGATATAGTTGATTGAACTTTAAAAACAAAAATATTAATCCATACATATTCACGCTATGCATAATACCCTAACCCCACTCCTAATTTTTAGATAAAGAAGCGAACAATAATACCAATTACTTTATCTTTGTGAAAGAAATAGATTAGCAATCAAAATAAATTGTCACTGTCAAACAATTAGGAAAAAAAACAATCAAATAAATTTCTTACAATAAGAAATCAAATTATAGACATTTCTTAATTTAAATAGACTCTAAATCAGACGTCAACAAAATTAATTTACTAATTTTTTAAGTCCGTTACGAATGGCCGTTCAATTGTCAGTTCTCACCAATATCAAGTTCCTTCACTTGAATTTATTGTATCCATAACTGTCCAGTAAGTTATATGAAATGAAATTACTATAATAAGGAGTAGAGTGGATGAGAAAAATGCATATCCTCATTATAATATAATTTACAAAAATGTTAATATTCATCAAGATGGAAACAAATTAGCAATTTTTCTTAAGAGCAAGTTCCTTGTTTTGGTGTCATCGAACACCACTCCTGTCCTAGGCCAGTTCGGTAATTTGAGTTTGCATATACACACTTAAAATTATTATTTAAGTTTGTTATCTTAGAAGTATATATGGAGATCATTAATGGAAAGATCTTGTATATATAATAAAGCTCAATTTTTATAAGCTAATTATTTCTTTCTCCTGTCTCCTATCTCCCATTCATCCCCCAAACTCATTAACCATATAACTATCTCTTTAACCGATCAAACTGTCAAATCGCTCTCTTCCACCCAGTTCAATCTCTCTTTCTAAGAAAAAGAAAAATTAGTCTCAGTTAGCAAGCTGAAGCACGACTCCATCTCTTTCATCGCCTTCAAATTGAATTCTTATAATCTTTTCTCACCTAATCAAATTTCATCGAGTCCTGTGCTGAATTTGTCTTCTTTGCTATCAAATATTTGAGAGGGCCAGAAGTGATGAGCCCATCGAAAGTACTTCTTTTTCATCTTTTTTAAATTTCGTCGTTATACTTGGTAAAATAAGAATTCAACAATTTATTTATGCGTCTATGATTTCTATTCACACGTTCATGAAGTGAAATTGAGGGTTTCCAAAGAACTGTCACTTTTTTTCTTTTTGTTCTTTTTATGAACTGGTTTTCTATATAATTTACAGTGTTGTAAATAACGGTATGCTGTTGTCGAACAGATAGGGTACCGCTAAGCGATTAATTAGAAATAATTTATTATAATCGGAAATAATTAGCTGATTAGTTGGAAAAATCCATGACGGTTTGATCACCGCCAACGACTAATCGGTCTCAACGAACGTTTTTTACAACACTGATAATTTATATGAACTGGTTATAAGACAAGGTATTAATAGTTGTAATTCTTGATATCATGCACTGTCATTTGGAAAAAAAATTTAAAAGTTAATATAATATGTTAGGTACAAACACTTGATACATGAACTATTCACACTTGCATGACGAGGTATGAATACTTATAATACTTGATATTAATACTTTCAAACATCATCTAAAGCCACAAGGAAAAAAATAATAGAATCTGTTAAATACATATACTGCATGCATTAACTATCTTTAAAGTCTTTAAAGATTGAGAACCAAGCGGTCACCATAATAAAAAGGAAAAATTAGCCATAAACACACACTCTAACTCTAACTCTAACTCTAAAAAGGAAAAATTACCCCTCAGAATTATTATTTTCTGCACATGTCTGTTATTTTTTCTTTATGCACCTCTTAATTGTTTAGATTTGTGTCTGAACCTATCAGTTACCTGTTACCATTCAATATCCTCCGAGATTTTTATATATAAGAAAATAAATAAATAAAATATTAAAAATAAGAAATGGGACAGGGAAATTTGAAAAATGGGAAGGCCGGTACGCGCCATGGCATCCCGCAGTACTCCGACCCATCAGAAAAATGGAAGAAAAAAAAAGGGATGCCATGGCTCTGGCCAACCCAGAAAAAAGAAAAAAAAAAATTAAACGGGCCGCCATGGCCCATGCCAGCCCAAAAAAAATTTAATTTATTTTTATGCTATGTTCAGTGAGCGGTCCAATAATTTTGACCAGATTCAAAATTCAATTTAGAGAAAATGACTACATGGATTTTTGTGCTCTTTATATCAAAATAAAGGTATTGAAGTCTAGTTTCCAGATAATATAATTGCTCTATATAAAAATATTACAGATTGGAACATTTTTAGCGATTAATTGACAGAGGTCAGAAATCAGAAAAGCTGAAATTCCAATGAGCAGTCCTATAATTTTGACCAGATTCAAAATTCAATTTAGAGAACATGGCTAAATGGATTTTTGTGTTCTTTATATTAAAGTAAAGGTATGAAAGTCTAGTTTTCAAATAATTTAATTTCTCTATACAAAAATATTACAGATTTGTACAGTTTTATAATTAATTGACAGAGGTCAGAAATCAGAAAAACTGAAATTCCAGTGAGCAGTCCTATAATTTTGACCAAATTCAAAATTCAATTTTGAGAACATGACTACATGGATTTTTGTGTTCTTTATACTAAAATAAAGGTAAGAAAGTCTAGTTTTTAGATAATATAATTTCTCTATACAAAAATATTACTGATTGGTACAGTTTTAGCGATTAATTGACAGAGGTCAAAATTATTGGACTGCTCACTGAAATTTCAGCTTTTCTGATTTCTGACCTCTGTCAATTAATCGCTAAAACTGTACCAATCTGTAATATTTTTGTATAGAGAAATTATATTATCTGGAAACTAGACCTTCATACATTTATTTTCATATAAAGAACACAAAAATCCATGTAACCATGTTCTCTAAAATGAATTTTGAATCTGGTCAAAATTATAAGACTGCTCACTGAAATTTTAGCTTTTCTGATTGCTGACCTCTGTCATTAATCGCTGAAACTGTACCAATCTTAATATGTTTGTATAGATAAATTATATTATCTGGAAACTATACTTTCATACCTTTATTTTGATATAAATAACGCAAAAATTCATGTAGTCATTTTCTCTAAATTGAATTTTGAATCTGGTCAAAATTATTGGACTGCTCACTGAACATAGCATAAAAAAAAAATTGGTTTTTTTTGGGCTGGCATGGGCCATGGCAGCCCGTTTAATTTTTTTTTTCTTTTTTCTGGGTTGGCCAGATCCATGGCGTCCCTTTTTTTTTTTTTTCTTCCATTTTTCTGATGGGTTGGAGTATGCCATGGCGCCTACTGGCCTTGTCATTTTTCAAATTCCCCTGACCCATTTCTTATTTTTAATATTTTTTTATTTATTTTCTTATATATAAAAATTTCGGCAATATCCTTATGAAATGTGAGAGCATTTCCGGGGTCAAATCCACTTTGAATTAGATAAATGTATTGCTCGTGAAGTATGCATTCATTATATTGCCCGATAGATGTATCCGTTGTTGATTGGAGATTGGAAAGAATAAATAAAATGGCTGTAATTTTTGTTGATTGGGTCGAATTCCAGCCTTAGCTATGTCAGATATGCATATGAGGTACGGTAACTTTATATGCTGACATGATGATGTACGGTACAATTGTAGGTGGATGCTTTACTTGAATATTCTTGACATACGTGTGATTTGTGCAGGATGAGAATCCAATTCATGTCTTGTTGGAGGAGAATTTTACAAACTGCTCATCCTATCAAAAGATAAAACAAAATACCTCCTCTCTAAATTTTTTGACAAAATATTCTTGTAGGCCCCAAACTTCCCTTGCTCTCTCCACGTTACTCTCCACGTTACTCTCTCCCTGTCTCTCTCCACATTAATTACTCTTAACAGTTTGCTAATTTAATTTATAAGTTGCAATTTCAGGCCGTACTTTTGAGTGATTATACATGAAATTTAAATTGTGATTCTTAACAAGATGAAGATTTTAAAAAAGTTAATTTATTATTGAATATGTGGTGTATAATTCTCCCTTATATATGCATACGTTTTGTACTGCAGAAAATATGCATGGGATGTACTATACATGACAACATGACCTGAGAATTCTGTGGTTTTGAAGGATTTTCCATTCAAACAAAAATCGATGGAAATAACAATAACAATTAATTAGTCTAAATTGTGGAGGTCGAAAGCAAACCCTTCAACGTATGCATCATATAAACCTATATCAAAATTAAAGTCTAACATCATACAAAAGTCTGCAATTTCACAAAACTAGAGATAATGTACATTTTGTCATTGCATTTGTTTTAAATATTTTTTTACTAATAAAATTATATGATTATGCAGGTGCCACAAGTTGAGATCTCATCTATGTTGACAATTGAAGTATGCTAAATATTAACCTAACGTGAGATTTTTTTGATCGTTTAGAGTTTATTAATTACTACTTGATTTTTTAAGAAAAAAAGTACATGATCAGTATATTTTTTTCTTAGTATGAGTACCTCACTTAATTGTTTTTAGTATGTGATGTGATAAATTTTTTATAATTGTGGAAGCCACATTATAATATATTTTACTTAATAAACTATCTTTAGAATGTCTATATTAAAAAGATTCATATGTTAATTCAAAATATTTTACAGAATAAATTAGTACTATTACAACGATTGTTAAAAGGATTAATATGTTAAATATATTTTACAGAATAAATTTTATAATGGAGCCTTCTTCATTTGACGTTTTTCAAATTAAAAAGCAAAATAGAGTAATTAATATGGAGAGAGAAGGGGAGAGAGTAACGTGGAAAGAGAGTGGGAGAGGAAAGAAAGGGAAGTTTGGGGGCCCACAAGGATATTTTATCAAGAAATTTAGTGAGGTATTTTGTTTGATTTTTTCTAGAGAATAGGCAGTTTGTAAAATTCCCCCCTGTTGGAATAAGGAAAAGATGTGCCAAAATTTTCTAAATTGAAGCACTTGGATATATGACCATTTGGTTAAACGAGCATAATTTTGAAGCTGTCACAAGAATGCTCTATAATTGTCCTGTTTTGGGATCACTAAAACTTGTTCATGAGGAGCATAACCTTTTTATTTAAATTATTTTTGGTTAATCTGGTTCTCAATTTTATTATTTAGTATTTTATGTGTTATTCTCATTTTTTGTTCTTTTTAGTTTCTGCAAGAAAGTTTTGAATAATTCCTGCATTATGTCAAACCATTAGACAATAAAAAAAACAACAACCAGAGTACATGTTTGGTTTTAGAATTATATTTTTAATCATAATTGATCCTCTCTGCGCTATTGAAAGTTTGTTGCTCACGAGTCTTTAAATTAACTGAAGATTCAGAAATCTATCTTTTGCAGTACTTTGCGTCTTTGCCGTTGTAAGCCAGTCCTAGATCATGATATTTTTTTTAAAAAATTAGTCCTAGATCATGATATTTTTCCAACATGTTTCAATTTTAATGTCATAACTTGAGAATGATTGAAATTAAATATTTATATGATGATTTGTTTTTAGTAAATGTTTTAATATATTGTTCTAATAAATTATAAACTGTTAAGATCATAGTTGGCTGAATGCAAAATATTTTGTTATTTTAATAATTGGTATAATGTTATTTTGGCTTCCTCAAATGGCATATAATTTATTTCAATAACTTTTTTTTTTACAATATATTTACCTTTCAATCGATATAGTTGCGAGTTTAATGTTAAGAAAAGAAAAATTGAAACTAATATAAAATCTCAAGAAATGAGTAATTCATGAAAAAGCCGCTAATTCATGTATAATTTACCACATCTTTCATACTTTTACTATTTCAGTAGGTACATTGATTCCCCACCACTAGCACAGCAATTTAACATGCCCCGCACTTGAATTTTCACGAGGACTGTTTTTACATTTACATTCTTCATAATTAATCAAAGTTAGGTTTTGATAGCAGTCCAAAATGAATGATCTGAAAACACCTTTTGGGACCAATTAAGATCACGCTTATACTTGCCAAATACATAACTTTTGTGTTGTTAGTCGGCCTGTATTAAACGAATGGGCTTTCAAAGGGCCCATATAACTAGGCCCGACCAATACAATCTCAACTATCTAATTAGATGGATACACCACACACAGTTATTTGGTCATGTTTTCATTATTACATGTTTAAAATAAAAATATTGTAGTGAAGAAAACTATATATAGATTCTAACTTAAGGGTGAAGACAGAGTGAATTCGGAGCAGATAATGCTATATTAAATTTGTATCCGTCTTTCAATGAGTAGATACTTATGAATACGGATAGTAAACATATGGCAAAGTTTAAAATCAAATCCGGCTTAAATTAACATATACAGATACAGATCCTAACTTAAGGGTGTAGACAGAATGAATTCGCATATACAGATACATATACGGATATGGAACGAATAATTCACAAATACAAATACAAACAAATAATTAACTCTCGGATAATTAAGTCATGAACTCTAAGATACAAATATTAAATAAGAAAATTAAGAAAAAAACTAACCAGAAATAAAAATAACTAAATGGAGGTGTTTACAATGGAGAAGAGAATAAAAAAAAGGCATAGCCACAGCGCCAGCGAATGGAAAGAATTTGGGACATTTATATATGAATCTCAGTCCGCAGAGTTGAAATCTTAAGGTTTCAAATAGAATCGCATATGTAAAATTATCCGTTTCATTTATCTGTATTTAAATTTGGAACGGATTTTGTACAAATATTACCAAATCTGTATTCATTGCCTATCATGAATTTAGTAACAAGTACTAAGTAAATAAGAAACCTCAACCACAAATATGATCAATAACAGAAACCTCCCCATAATAAAAAGCTGCAGTTAATTCCTTCAATATAAACTTTGTCATAAATTACATCATGTTCCTGTATTATGAACTTTTTGTTTTAGAAAAAACACAGATTATTTAATGTTACAACCAAATATTCAAAACCAGGATAACAAAACCATATCTATAATGTTATAGAAATTAAGTAAATCACACCAACCCAACCCAATCCAAATCGATGCAATATTTAAGAGTACGGTACAATTAAAAAAAATGAAAACTGCAAACAATAGAAAATTAAAACTTGCAACCATGACAATTATGAAAAGTTGAAC
This sequence comes from Carex kokanica, assembly GCA_025461125.1. Taxonomy (NCBI): domain Eukaryota; kingdom Viridiplantae; phylum Streptophyta; class Magnoliopsida; order Poales; family Cyperaceae; genus Carex; species Carex kokanica. Next base: position 90,153 of record JAJGRX010001148.1, read on the forward strand.
AATTCAGGACCAACAAACTGAAAAAAAAAAAAAAAAAAAACTTACAATCAATGAGACTCGAAATCTAACCGTTCGTCTTTACTCAGAGAGGGGATATGTGTGATTATGTGATGTCCTCTACTTGCATTCTTTCATGTAGTCTCTCTTTATTGTTATTCGGGCCTGCTCAACAGAATCCATGCAATAATTAAGAATATAACAATTAGAAGAAAATAATAGAAATGTGCTGACAATCGGAAAAAAAAGCCTTGCAGCCACACAAAGTATATGAATAACAAATCAAGACATGAAACTAATTTAAAGAAATTCTTACATCAATGAATGGCACGAGGTTTGCCATTATACCCATATTTCACGCACAGATGGGATATTCTCAATTTTGTAATGATCTTCTCCTTGCATACGTTCTTTTAGCTCAGGTGAAAGGTCATATACTAATAGCTCTTTAAGAGTCGGCACATTTTGTAGCTCAGGAAGTGCTTGCAGCTTCCGACAGTTAGAAATTTTGAGGTGACTAAGGATGGGCATATCTCCCTCTTTTATGTACCAATGATGTAGATTCGGCATATCTCCAATCTCCAGTTTTTCAAGTTTAGGTAACCCTCTGGTTGAACAAGTCAGCTCTGTTCCAAGATATGAGTATTGTCGTAGCTGAAGTATTCTGAGGCTCTGTAGCCTCTCAAATATGGGCATTGGATTTTCCCGGAGCAAAGAAAATACAAGCCTCAATTTGGTGAGGTTTGTTGGGAACATCTCAACATTTGGAACACATATAGGTCGTCCCAACTCTCCACGGAGATATAGACTTTGTATCTTCTCATGACAAGGTAAGTCTCTTGTACTGCAAAATGGTACAACAAACCCATATTGACATTTCGTTACAATCCTGAGGGAGACCAACTGCTTTGTCCTTATCAGCACACCCTTTAGAGTTTCCCACTCTTCTAGAAAATTAGCTGCCTTCTCCATCCAATAGTGAACCCCAAGTGTACGCAAGTTGATACAAGGTCCTAAATAAGGAACTGCTATGTGTCCCACACTTTTTAATGTTTGTAGATTAGTAAGGTGATCCCATTTTAATGGGCAAATTTTTTCTAAATCCTTGGAACCATATACATGTCTTAGAGTTGGGATTACAGCATGATTTGTAGGTTTTTGTTCTCCGGTTTCTATAGTTGATTTTGTTAAATCAATGGTTTCTAGATTATAGAAGGAATTCTTCTCTAATATTTTTTGTCCAATATAACATTGTCTAAAACCCAAGTACCTTAGGTGTATCATGTCGTTCAGCCACTTACTACAGTTGAATTTTCTCATATCAACACGCTCCATGGTTAATACTCTTAATAGTCTAAACCCACTATAATTTAGTAGTATAAAGCCATTATTACTTGATGATAATTGGTTAAAAGAAAAACAGAGTAAAGAACGAGTGTTTACTGAGCAAACACCATCCTTGGTAAAAGTGCAAAATTGGAGTGACGCACGGCGTGGCTTTCTAGCAGCTAGATGGTTACAATCTTCTACTTTGGAGAATACGGTGAAGAAGTTCTCTTCCTCGGCTTCACGGATAGCCAAGTCCCGTAGAAGATCGTGCATGCTGCAGTATTTGCAGCAACCGTTCCAAGATTTTTCAGTGACTTGAATCAAGCATCTGCAACAGTATTTTCCATACAAATTGACATCCATGAGTTTTATACACAAAAGATACTAAATTAAACAAATATACTAAAATATAATCAATTTGTTATTATCACTGGCAATTACATTTGGACCTTCTAATAAGCAACAGCTATAATTTACAATATATATAAAGAGCTGAAGTACATAAAGTTTGAATTTGTGCTAAATTATTCATTATATCAACCATCTCGTTTATAAACTCAATATCTAAACTATATTAGCAATATGCAGTCGAAAGGTATACATCTGTGGGAGCATGGTTGAATTAAGGAAGTAAACTAGAGCTCATGGGCGTACCGGGTATACTGATTGAATTTCGGAGGAGTAGTTTGATAAGAATTAGTGTGCTTTAGGTTATAGTTCTACAATTTTATTTTAGCAAAGTTGATCTGAATGTGATGAGACTGGGCACTAGATTTTGTAAATTTAGAAATTCTTTTATACCTTCAAAAATAAAATTGAAAAGAGATGTCATGTGCGGATGTACCTTTGCACTAGCTCTTGAAGGAATTCCTCAGCTCTGGCCTCCATTGTCCCGGTTCCATTTTTCGGTATAAATCCTTCAGCCAACCACATTCTTGTAACATGCTTTCCCGAAATCTTATGATCTTCAGGAAATGATGCAAAATAAAGAAAACATGGTTTTAGATCGTAAGGCAAGTCTTCATAGCTCATGGCTAGGACCTGCGAGCACTTCTTCCCGTCTTCATTGTGCCAATCCATGGTCTCCTCGAATGTGCTCCAGGCAGTATACTTGCGCTCTCTCCTTGTCAGGATACCGCCTAGCACAACCAATGCCAATGGTAACCCTCCACATTTTTTTGTTAATTTTTTGGCAACTTCCGAGAGATCAGGAGGATAATTCTCAGGTTGTATATGTTGTTGAAAAGCCTTCCTGTAGAGGAGAGCTAGACTCTCATCCTCATTTAGGTAAGGGAGTTTATAGGGACTTGTGTTGCAATCTGCTGCTTGAGCAACATCAAGCGATCTGCTGGTAATTATCACGCGGCTCGCATTATTTGAATTGGGTAATTGAATTTTCAATCGCTCCCAAAGATCAATTGTCCACACATCATCTAGGACAATTAGGTACCTCTTGTTTTCCAAAGAGCTCTTAAGCTTCTTCGGTAAATCCTCATCTGCTTCAGTGGTCTTTCATTTTTCAAATATGGTTCAATTGAGTAAAGAATTTCTCTCAAGAGATCATTTAAATTGAACTTTTGAGAAATTGAAAGCCATGTGTAACAATCGAAGTGCCCCTTCAATTCCTCACTGCAGTTTAAAAAATGATTGTGTTATTGTTTAGAAAAAAGAATTGAAGGAAAAATCGGAATCGGAATCGGGATCGGTCTTTTGACCATGTAATTGGAATCGGCCGAATCGGATCGGAAAATAGGACTTTTTTACCAGAAGCTTGTTTTATACTAAAAAAATAGGAAAAAATTGATAAAAAAATAATTTGTCAACAATTTCTGTTTTGACAAATGATTACAATCAAATAATCCACTAATATAATATAATACAAGCCTTACAAGTAAAAACACATTCTTTGATATAATACAAATTAAAATTGTTATATATATATGAGTTATGTTTTCTAACTACAAAGGTTGTATGGTGTGCTGGTAGTTGCCTTTGGTTGCTTAGCTAGAGGTCATAGGTTCGATTCAAATTTTTTTTGGAGTTTGTTTAATTCACGTTTCGCTGTTTCAGCGGAATCGGTCTATTTTTTCTGAAATTTGACTGGAATCGGTCCGGAATGGCCAAAATTTGGCTGGAATTGGACCGGAACGTCCAAAATTGGATGAAATCTACACTAACCGCATTACTCGGCCTGAAATCGGATCGGTACCGTCCAATCCCGCTCTGGAACGGCCGATTTTGCCTTCTATGGAAAAAAGCAACAGAAAGAGAAAATTTCATTGGAGATCTTTTCCATGATTACATGATTAATTATTTGTATTTTTTTAGAGGAGTGATGGAATCAAGCCATTAATTTTCTTGTTATACATTGCTCCACAATAAAGAACGCATGCACGTACCTTTTGTAAACTTTTTGAGCCAGTGTTGTCTTGCCAAGGCCGCCAGTACCCACAATTGAGAGCACCGTTCGCCTTGAAATGTTTCTATCAAGCAGCTGCTTCAAAATTTGGTGCTTATCAGCCTCAAGGCCAACAACTTCTGAATCATCAATTTCAGAAGGTTTTGTCGGCCTAAAAGGCTCTTCATTAGTACCAGCACCAAGATCCTTAATTCCCAAGTCGGTACCGCGCTGGTAAATCCTGTTTAGGTTCTGTGTTATTTCTTCAAGCTCGCCACCCAACTTGCTCATCATTTTTGGCTTTTTTGCAACCGGAAGCAGTCTGGACAAGAGGGAATTACTTTTTGGAGTATAGTTTTCTTCAATATCAACAAAGAAGGTATCAATCACATCTTCTATTTTGTAGGCCATGTCTCTGACACGGTTCACCCACTCTTTCACCAATTTGTTTCCCTTATGCTTCTTCGAATCGGCATCTCTTAGATAAGCTTTGATGAAGCCAAGCTCCAGCTGCATCTGCTCCATCTGACCACGAACCTCGTTCAGTTCCTTAGCTTTCTCCAGCAAGGCATCAGCAAGCTTGCACAACACATAGCTCACAGCTGCCTCTGCCATCTTCTTCTTTTTTGGTGTGTGTGTTGGGGGGGGGGGGGGGGGGGGGGGGGGGGGGTTTGAAGGTGTATTACCTTAATTTGTTTGTTTGCAAGGATGATTGGTACTGCAGCTCGAGTTATTAGATAAAGATAGTTCAACAACTTGTTTGAAAGTTGGCTAAATTAATTGTACAAGAGGCAATAAAATAATTTAGATCATCAACGACTTAAAAAAAATATATATTTATATGACACATTGTAACATCCTAGTTTTCGAACACTTAGAGAATTATCTAGTTCTAAGTGAAAGGCATCTAGATTTATTTGATATTGAAATAAAGTGCGTTAAATAATAGCAATATGGAATTCCAAGTATATTTACAAATCTTTGTATTTTGACAATATAAAATTACTACAAAATAAATACATAAGAATAATTAAATCAGAAAATATGTAATTGTAAATTTCTTGACAAATATAGGTTGATAAATTTTGTAGTATTGAAACCAGGAAAATCTTACTTTAGCTTTGGTATTTTGAAATTAATTATAACATAATATTTTAGAAGCCAAGTTTATTTGTAGAAATGCAAGGGGTTTGAGTACAAATCCACTAAACATTTAATTGAGAGTACCATATAATAGAATTTCTTTTATCTAAAAAATACACATGGCAGCCACCATGTTACTATTATCCAATTCTACAATTAAACATTCATCTAACTTTATATAATCTCCACGTGTCACTCTCTCTACATCTCCAGATTTTATCCATTTGTTCCCTTCTATCTCGCACCTCTCTCTAGCTAAATTCAAACTGTCCTTGTAATTAACGAAAATAGAACAGAGAGATTCAGAAAGGAAGAGCGGACAGAAATTGAAGAGAGAAAGGGGTAGAACCAAGTAATGACCTTCTCTGATTGCTGAGGAACAGGGAGGAGACGAAGGAGACAGGTATTCGCAGCACCTGTCGTTCTCTTCGAGATCAATGGACTTGTAACTATTGGAGCAATTTTTGGTATTGAACAATCTATCTTGTGTATTTTTTTCTTCATGATTAACTATAATTGAAGCATGGTGCCAATAATGGTTCCTAACCATCTAGATAGCCTAGAATTTGAATTTAACCTAAAACTTTTGGGCAGATTGTGAAATGTAAAATAATAGTTACTAAAAAGTCTTGAGCTTGAGATAAGCAGGTTTATGCAACCTTGAAAAGTACAAAGTTCCAAATTTAGATCCTCATGGTATAAATTCCTAATAGCAATTCCATAATGCGATGCTGGTTTGATTTCATATTCTTACAATTATACTTTTCTAACAAAGAAACCTAAAAAAAAATGTCTTGCTAAAAAACTTAATCTATTTTAGACTTTTGTATAATTTACGTCACCTAACTATTATCGGCTGAAATTATGTGAGGTATTCTCGGATCACGCATGAATTGAAACTCTTTTCTTTCCTTGACGAGTCTTACTCAGGAATTTCGCAAGTTATGCAGGTTACGGCTAACTACATTAATCGAAGACGTTGAATTACCAAACCAAACTTGTTAACTTGGCATAGGCACAAACTCTACATGATTAGATTAAGAAGTGTTGTATGATGCCTCCTCACCGTAGCGACATGCTGGTCACATCATCTCGACATTGCCAAGGTGCAGGTTTCGAGTTATTCTTAGCTCCTTCTATCTTGTTTAATTGTTGTTGCATGCTTGTGGGTTTCTTTGCTTGCTTTTTGTTGCATGTTGATTGCTTGATGATTATGATTTAATTGCGGGATTATTTGATTAGCATTGTCGATTTGGTTGCTTGATTTAGCAAGTATGGTAATGGTTCTTACTTGCATAATGCATGACATAACATGAACCATGAAAGTGATATAATGAATGGAGACTATGATTAGTAAACCATGTAATACTTGAACCCTTTGAATTGAAAACCAAATTGATGTGTATAGTGACACAATTTAGACAAGAAGTTGTAATTTGGACATGTATACATAAGCCTCAAGTCTGGTATTTTACTATTTCCATATTGATTTAATTATGGGACTAGAGAATGGCATGATTGAATCATTTGATTTAATATTATTTGAAACATGATTTGGTTTGCTTGATTGTTATTGTCTTGATAATTGCTTGTTGATTTCTATTTTGTTTGTCATACTATAGATATTTGTTATAGTTTTCAATTGTATGATATGAATGTATGAAATGCCTTGGGAAGCATGATCATACTTTTCTGAAATTGATGCATGACATAATATAAAATAATTTGATTGAATCATAAGTTTGATTTAAGTGAACGATGGCATGATAATGATGCATAGTCTCATGAAGCATAGTATATAGTCATATGTGCACTTGATTGAATATTGAACTTGGAAAATTGACCGGTCATGTAGGCGCTGTCCTTTCATGGTAGCGCATGACCGGGGTCATGTAGGCACTGTTTTCGGGGTAAGCACACAATTTCAGTTATGTTGGCGCTGAACTTGTAGTGCATAACAGAAATTGCGCATGCGCCATTTTCGTGTTACTGCATGATACAGTCATGTAGGCGTTGAACTTGTAGCGCATAACTGTAGTCGTGTAGGCGCCGTTTCGGGGTTAGCGCATAATTTCATGTTATGGCCATAATAGAAATTGTGTAGGCGCCGTATTTGTGGTAGCGCATGACCCGTAGTCAGATATGTGTTGAATCTAGATCGCAAGATAGAAGTGTAAAATAATTGCTTTACAAGAACATTCGTGCATTAAGTAAGATTCATGAGCATTAATTGCATTTCGGTACATATATCATATCATATGCATGCCAAAAGATTGAATTTTGTTTCAGTGTTCTCTTATGGTTGCTGCAGTTATTATTTCTTTGTGTGCATCGTTTCTTTTATTTGAACAGGAGCATTTATTGTTGTGAAAATTACAAGCATGTTTCTTAGTATGTCATCATTGCACTTTCGAAACTTAGAATTATGTTACGGTAAGGAGACATGCATGTTCTTCATAAACTTTTCACATGATACTTGATTGAATTTCAGATTTGCAAGTTGTTTCTGGATTCTATTATCTTAATTATTTTCTTATAATCATGCTCAGTGTTGTTTCGACTTAGTTGGTTGGGTCTTAGAATAACTCGACTGGAACTGAATACTGCACTGGGAGATTTTCAATCTCTCACATTTTTTCCACTTCGGTGGGTTCCAGGTAGAAAGCGCAAGACACGAAAACAAGATATTGAGCTAGAAGACTGTGGGACATGCCTCAAAGTTTTTACAGGTATCGTGGGTCTTGTCTATGTCATTGGTAGTGTATGTATATATAAGATTGTGCATGATAATAAAATCGCCTTGCGCTGACAGCGCGGCGGGTTGTCGGCCCCGTTGTCGGGGTGTGACACACATCTTTGACAATGTATCTCATCGAGGATACCTACTCAGAGAAAGACAAATTTGAGCTCTTTTTAAACTGCTTAGATCCCTCATCACCTGACAGCTTTCATATTTTTCTTTTCTGACGCTCTTTTCTATGAGTTGTTTCTTTGATTGCAGGGATGATTGGGGGTGTGGGGGATGCTTGGTACAGCAGCTCGAGTTGTGATATAAAGATAGTTCAACCGCTTGTTTGACAACTTCGCTAAGTAAATTGTACAAGAGGGCAATAAAATAATTTGGATCATCAACGATTTAAAAAAAATATATATTTATATGACACATCTTTGACAATGTATCTTATCGAGGGTACCTGCTCCAGACAAAGACAAATTTGAGATCTTTTTTAAACTGCTTAAATCCCTCATCTTGTGCGGAACAGCTTTCATCTCACTATTGCAGAAAACGCGGCTTTACACATCATGTATGACAAACGGTTCCGCGATTTTGTTAGTACACATCATGTATGACAAAGTCAATACATTGTACATGGTTAGAGAACTGTTTATATGTATAATTTACACACATGCATGGTTCTTACGTGAGAACCGTGTCCGATCTCCAAGAAATAGGCACTAAGACAGGTCATTTATACACGACCACAAAAACCGTGTATAATAACGTGGGTTATATGCACGGTTCCAGCTGGCTAAGGAACCGTGTATAATTATTTGGACCATACTGTTTCTTTTCGAAACCGTGTATGTTATTTGTTACACAGTTCGTTTTCAAGAACCGTGTATGATTTATATATATGTTTTTTTTTAATTAGATTTGTAATTGACTAACATCCACATTTACTAGCCATTATACATAAAATATTACACATCCATAATTCAATAATATATTCAACATTTACAACATACATAAATCAATTATATTCATTCGACATTCAACAAGAAAAAACAGTATTTCAATATTAAATATTCAACAAACATAAAATAGTATTTCAATTTTCATTCAGCATACATATACATCCAATTCGACAAATTTTCAACATACATATACACATGTTTTGTTGGAACTCATTCCAAATAAAACATGTTGTAAAAAACTAAAAATCAAGGAAAAAAATATCTCAGAACGACTTTCTTATAGGTGATTATTGCCCATTTTCTAGTAATCTCCACAAGAAAGTTGAAATCCAAGCATAAAAAAGAACTTTATAAAAAACAAAACCTGACTATCTATAATTGCATACATTCTTCATGTCAGGTTCTGCTTTTGGCTCTCGATCATGATTAAGAAATGTCATTGGCTTCACACTTCTTCATATTTGTTCTCTGTCATAATTTGCAAAGTATTCAATATCTAATAGCTATTCAAATCAAACATAAAAATTTGTACCACATCACAAAATAAGGCTAATTAAGTCATATATGTATAATGTAAAGAAGGTTTTAAATAACAACTAGCATTTTATCCAAAATTGCCCAATCCAACTCCCTATAACTCGACCGCACTAGCTTATATGTTTTTTCATAACGTCATTCATAATGAGCATTGATCACTCTATAACTCCCTGTTAGGGTTTCTAGGGTTTGAGAAGAGGAAGAAAGCAAGAGACAGAGACATCTCAAAATTATTTCTATTAGACTTAATTCTCTTTCTTACGAAGAGTCTATACATATGCAATAACATAAACATACATAGCTCAACGGGCCCGAATAGTAGTTTGAGTCATAACATAACAATCACCACCTTGAACCAAATTGCATCTAAAACAAACTAAAAACATAAAGCGAATGCATAAATCAAACATAACCTAAACAAAGGTAAACATAAAGATACACTAGCAACATGCTAGAAACAAAACTTTCTCAAACTAGATAGAAACAAACCGACATCAAAGTTGAACAAAGCTTGAACTTTGCAATTGGAAGAGGCTTTGTGAGCATATCGGCCGGATTCAACTCGGTATCAATATTCTTCACGGCAACCTTGCCTTCTGAGATCACATCTCAAACAAAATGGTACCAAATGTCAATGTGCTTCGTCTTCTCATGATACATGCGGTCCTTGGTCAAATGTATCGCGCTTTGGTTGTCACAAAACACCATAATAAGACCCTCGAAAGAAGACATCTCACCAACAAACGCCTTAAGCCAAATAGCCTCCTTAATAGCCTTGGTAATTGTCATGTATTCGACCTCGGTACTTAAGAGTGCAACGGTGGCTTGAAGTGTGGACTTCCAACTAATTGCACAATCTCCAAGGGTAAAAACATAACCCGTCAAAGAATGCCTCTTGTCCAAATCACCCGCAAAATCCGTATCCTCAAAACCTGTTAGTGCCTTGCCATTACCAAACGAGCATCATTGGTACCTCTCAAATAGTGGAAGATCCACTTCACCGCTTCCCAATACCCTTTTCCCGGACAAGAGAGATATCTACTTACCACACTAACGCCTTGAGCAATGTCGGGTCGAGTACACACCATCAAGTACATGAGACTCATGACCGCACTCGAATATGGAACCTTTTTCACATATTTCTTCTCATTATCGAATTTTGGACTTAAAACGGCCGAAAGCTTGAAATGCGCCGCAAGAGGTGTTGAAACAACCTTCGCTTTCTCCATGCCAAAACTGTGTAGCACTTTCTCGGCAAAACTCTTTTATGAAAGAAACAACTTTCTTTTGGATCCATCCCTTGTTATCTCCATCCCGAGAATCCTTTTGGCGGCCCCCAAATCTTTCATCTGAAATGCCGAACTTAGTTGCTCTTTCAACCTCCTAACTTCTTTCAAGTTTGAGGATGCAATCAACATATCATCCACATAAATAAAGCAATAAGTAAATGAAATCTCCACCATCAAACTTCTTGAAATAGACAACTATCATAATTGGAACGATGGAAATTAATACTCACCATGAATTAGTCAAACTTCTTATACCATTGCTGTGGTGATTGCTTAAGGCCATAAAGGGACTTCTTCAAAAGACACATACGGTCTTTCTTCCCCGCAACCTAAAAATCCTCTGGTTGGCTCATGTAAATTTGCTCCTCTAAATCATCATGCACGAAGGCAATTTTCACATCCATTTGCTCCAACTCCAAATCTTTCATTGCCACCAAAAAGAACAAAACTCGAATGGAGGTATGCTTTACTACGGGAGAGAACACATCATTAAAGTCCATACCTTGAACTTGATTATACCCTTTAGCCACTAGCCTTACCATGTATCAAAAATCCGCGGGATTTGAGCATATGTAAGTGGTCGAATTTCTCTTCTAGCTCAGTCCCTTGCCAATGCATATGGTTGTACTTCTTCTTGGCCTTCCTCCAAATTGACATCATCATGTGAGATGAAATCGTCACCTTCTTGGTTCGACACCTGAAACTCCACCTTCTTCTCAACCATCTCATTCTCCTTAATAGTCAGCTCGGGTGCAACATCATTTGCCTTCAACATTGCTGACTCATTGAAAATGACATCTCTCGAGATAAGGAACTTTGATGATCCGGGACACCACAACTTATACCCCTTCACATTTTTGAGATACCCAACAAAAACACACTGCTTCGATCTAGCTAGGTTCCAACTTTCCTTCATTAACATGTGCATAAGCGGGACAACCAAACACCCTCAAATTTAACTAATCAGCCGGCTTACCCGACTACACTTCTTCGGGTGTCTTCAACTCAATCCAAGTGGTAGGAGATTGATTCACGAAATAGCAAGCCATGTTAATGTCTTCCACCCAAAACTCCTTACCCAAACCCGCATTTGAAAACATGCTCCTAGACCTCTCAAGTATTGTCCTATTCATTATTTCCGCAACACCATTTTGTTTAGGAGTGTTGACCACTGTTTTGTGTCGAACAATTCCTTCGGCCTTTCAAAAGTTATTAAACTCATGGTTGCAAAACTCCAAACCATTATTGGTTGTCAACCTATTGAATTTCCTTCCTGTTTAGTTCTCCAAAAGTGATTTTCATTCTTTGAAAGTGCGAAATACATCGCTTTTCTCTTTCAAGAAATAAACCCAAACCTTCCTTAAGAAATCATCAATGAAAGTACGTATATAACGAGAACCATTACCTTTGGAAGGCTCACGAGAAGGTCCCCAAAGATCCGAATGGATGTAGTCTAATGTTCCCTTCGTCGAATTAATGGCCGTGGAGAAGCTCAATCTCTTATGCTTGCCAAATACACAATGCTCACAAAACTCCAAATTGCCCATGTATTAGCCACACAATAATCCTCTTTTGCTCAAGATGGCCATTTCTCGCTCGCTCATATGCCCTAATCTCATATGCCACAACCTTGTAGCATCCACATCCGAGATAGTACCCGAACGCACAATGGCGGCCAAGCCTGTGACTGTGGAACCTAGTAGGAAATAAAGAGTTTCAATTTTCTTCGCCTTCATGATTGTGAGAGCCCTTTTAGAAATCCTAAGAACTCCACCTTTACTTTGGAACTTGCATCTTTTTTTTTTCTCAAGAGACCCTAAAGAAATCAAATTCTTTCACAAATTGGGTATATGCCTCACACCCATCAACCTTCGAACATTTCCATCATGGAACTTAATTGTCACCGAACCATTTTCGGCAACCTTACACATGTTGTTGTTCCCCATGAAAACCTTACCATCCATAGGCTCATAAATCTCAAACCAATCTCTATTTAGAGTCATGTGTTGCAAAGTATCTATATCCATCACCTAAAGAGTATCAACCGTGTCACACTCGGCCACATTGGCCACCTCTGAAGAAGAACCTTTACTATCCACCTTTTGTTTATTTTTAAGCTTGAAATAATCGGCCTTAATGTGTCCCTTCTTCTTACAATAGTTACACGCCAAATTCTTGTGCCTAGACTTCAAATGGGTTCATGTATCTTTCGAGTTTCGGTCCCATGATCTTCCTCGATCAACAATCAAACCAACACCTTGACTCCCTTTCTCATTATTAGTCATTTCACTATCAATGTACAACTTAGCTTGCAAATTTCTCTTAACATCCTCAAGGGAAATCTTGTCTCTACTGTCAATCAACATGTCTCTAAAGGCCTTGTCTGATGCGGGTAATGAGCACAATAACAAAAGAGTTTGGTCCTCATCCTCCACCTTAACATCAATCTTACCTAAGTCATTCGAAATAGATGCAACCTCCGAAATATGATCGGAAATTGATGCACCTTTAACCATGCGAAGGGTGTAGAGGTGCAATTTCAACCGCAATTGATTGGTGAGAAACTTCTTCATGTAAATGTTCTCCAAGTTTTCCCACAAACCCTTAACGGTTTTCTCCGATAGGACCTCTTGCAATATCAAATTGCTCAAACACAATTGGATAATGGAGAGTGACTTATCATCCACATTTCTTCACTTGCTATTCGTCAACGCATCAATCAAATTTTCTCGACCAAAAATGGCATCTTTAACGCCTTGGCTCGACAAAAATACCGCCATACGCACTTGCCATAATGCAAAACTCGTCTTTCCATCATACTTTTCAATGTCATATTTTTCCGACATAGCCCATTTACCATCTGATGTCCTTCCACATGGATGGTGTATGTAACCAGTGGCAGCATTGTAATTACATTAAACTTTTTACCGACTGTTCAATCTAACCAACCAATGGCGTTGATGGGTCCCCTCCTTTGCCATCGAGTATAGTTTAAGTACAGTTAGTATTGAGTGACTCTTCGACATCGGTTTGGCTCACAGGACGATGGCATTGAGGGGGTGACTTTTACCATCTGTTTGTTACATGAGCCGTTGGTGTTAGTACAAAGCAATAACAACTTGTTACCATATTGAACCGATGACACATATTCTCAGGGGCAACGCTATAAATAATTGGAAGCTCAGTTTTAGTATACATTATCTACTCCATATATTGGACTGATGGTGGTGATGTTATATATATATGAGGAGGGATCCAATTACACCTTTTTTGGTGACACATCATGACACCGTTTTTTATATAGGTTAATTTTGCGATTTCAAAACCCAAACCGTCGATCCGAACCGTTCAACATGATCACCATATTAAAATGTACTTGGAGATCAAATTTTACATTTTTTTGAATTTTTTTACTATTTATTAAGATGGTTACAAAATCGTTGTTTTTCAATGGTATGAAAACAACGATTTTTGTAACCATCTTAATAAATAGCAAAAAAATTCAAAAAAATGTAGAATTTGATCTCCAAGCACATTTTAATATATCCATCATGTTAAACGGTTTGAATCGACTATTTGGACTTTAAAAATGGTAGGTGTCAAAATGTGTCACCAAAAAAGGTGTAATCGGATCCCTCCTCTATATATATATATATATATATATATATATTCTAGTAAACCCAAGGTTGATTATCCCAAACACTAGCTCACTGCGAAAATCAACTTAACTCCCAAAATCGACAGACTAAGAAGCTAGCATTTCCTCTCCCGGGGTCATTTCTATGCTAGATCACTCTTCTCTCTTTTATTTTATGTTTATTTTAATCGTTATTTTGAATGTTTTCTTAAATTAGGGAATAATTTAAACTAGGGTTTAGTTATTTAATGTTATTTTTTTGTTCTGTATAGGCGAATTGAGTAGCCAAAATAGTAGTTACTCATTAGATCCTTAATGCAATAGATGTCTTAAGCCGAGTGTTGTGATGCTTTCGATAACCAGACAAAATTCGGGGAGGAAATTTTATAGATGTCCAGAATGCAATAATGGATGAGCTGGTGCGATAACACTGCCAATTTAAGTAACATAAGTTTAAATTCTCATATGCAACCTAGCAGACAAGTTGCAAGATATCGAAATGAGGCAGAAGTAATATCTTTGATTCTCAAGAAACAGCTAGTAGTATTAATTGTAGTTTGTGTGTGGACGCTTATGGTCTGTTTTTTAATTGTTGTGTTGTTGCTTCATATGAAGTAGCTAGTGGATTACTTTGTACGTAGTGCGATGAGTCACAAATTTTCCAACAACATGCAAAACATGTTCCGAAAATTAAATCATGTTTGGAATCCAAGTTTTCGGCAGTGTATGTAAGGTACGTGATAGTTCATTGTTGTTTCATCTCTTACACAAACCCCCTTTGAATTAAGTTGTGGATTGCAAAAGAGTTTAAACAACAACGTAAGTCCACTGTCACGTGTCCATTTCTATACTGTCTTAAGCTTGGGTTTCAAACATGATTTAATTTTCAGAACATGCATGTTTTGCAAGTTGTTGAACAACTTGTGATGAATTTCATTTTCTTTTGATTTTCACTATATTTTATTTGACACGTTACAAGAACATGTTTTTTCTTGGTTAGGTTCCAAAGAAATAGGTCAAACTAACTTTCAACTAATAAAACATGTTCTTAAAATTAAATCATGTTTTGCACCCAAGTTTTTTGGCGGTTTATGAATGGCATGTAACAGTGCATTGTTGTTTAATTTCTTACACAAATCTCCTTGAATAAGATGTGGTTTGCGAAAGAATTTAAACAACAATGTTAGTCCACTGTAACATGTCCATTTATGCACCACCAAAAATTTGGAATTAAAACATGATTAAATTTTCAGAAAATGTTTTATTAGTTGAAAGTTAGTTAATTTGACCCATTTCTTTGGAACCTAACTAATTCATTGCATGTTCTTGTAAAGTGTCAAATAAAATATAATGAATTGTGTAAAATGAAAATAAATTATTGAATATGGTGTGTTGTAATTATTATTGTGTTGTAATTGTAAAGAAGGAGATTAATTTTATGAATGTTTATTTGAGTAGATAACTTTTTTTATGTTGTTTGCACAACTTAGTAACTTTTATGTGGATTTTTGTCTTTCATCTAGAACAACAAAATCCATGATCTTTTTTCAAGTAACAAATGAACGCCACGTTGAAGATGCTTCAGAACAAGAAGCTGTTTGCTCCAGAAATTGTTGTCATAATAAATGTCGAGAAGAGGAATTAAGAAAGAATTCTATTATGACTTGATCCGATAAGCAAGTCAGAATGAGGCTAAAACCCCTCCAAAAAACTTGCATCAAGCTATCAACTTCATTATACAAGTATAATAAGCAGGTAGTCTGGTTATAATGTAAACTATCATAGATCTAATTTACACATAAATATTATTTCGAGTAGAGATTAATTTTAAAATTAAAATACCAGAACTTATATGGATTACCAACCGAGTGATAGGCCGGAGATATGCATCGATCTTAACAAATGCACGACGAATGATTCAAATTAATTATCCATCTTTTTAAAAGTAAAATTGATATATAATACCCAATTTTGAAACATGAGAGCTGCTTATATTTCAAATTTGATCTCGGTCTATAATAAACCAACTAAAACATTGGGGCTTAGAGGCAACTAGATTTATATACCGAGTCTAAATTAATAAATTGAATTCACATCACCTCAGGTTACCTGATTGAAGACAACTACGATCGTATGGTTCTTTTAACATTGCACGAATCGCAAAACAGCCCCCTACAGTCTCCGTAGGCACCTGATTGAGTTTGGCCCAGATAGGATTAATTTGGACCGTCCGTTTCAATTTGCTTGAGTCAGGTACTTGGGAGGATACTGATCCAAATAAATTTAGTAGGCGCAACTTTTGAAGGAGAATTTGAAAATTGGAATCCCGCCTGGTTTTTGGACTTTTCTTTTTGTCTTTCATATAGATATCCAGCAAATCCGATACGGCACATCGAGAAACTGGCACGGTACATCGATACAAATCTTATCTAGCCGTGTCGTACTGTCAAACATATTGTGTTTACCTCCAATACAGTGCGACACGATACAATGACACTACACGTCCAAATTTTTGACGTATTAACATGGCACATATTTCAAACACACCTAAACATGACACACCGAAACCCAACACATGTCGACATGGCTTCACTACGCTATCAAACGCTTGTTTAAAAGTTGTATACAAGGCAATAAAATAATTTACACCATCAAGAACTTTAATAAAAAAAATATTTATATGACACATCTCTGACCATGTATCTTATCGAGGGTACCTGCCCAAGACAGACAAATTTGTGCTCTTTTTAAACTGTTTAAATCCCTCATCTCTGACCATGTATCTTATCGAGGGTACCTGCCCAACACAGAGACAAATTTGAGCACTTTTTAAACTGGTTGAATCGAACGGCTTTTATATTTTTACTTTTCTGACGCTCCTTTCTATGAGCTGTTTCTTTGACTGAAATTATGTCTCTAATATATCTCCGATTATAGGGAGCTGAATTCGTAATTAAATGTTCACCATGAAAACTCTTATTATAACCCTTAGTTTATCAATTCTTTCATTGCTAAGTTAATTTGATATTTCTTGCTGAGCTTAAGCTCGTATTAACATTTCTCAAAAAATTGTGCATAATATCATATGAAGCAGTGAGACCTGCTAACTGCACCTCACACTCAATTTCCGGTCAAATCCTCCAACTATCAATGTTTAGTTTTTAAAAATCTTTGTAGAAGCTGTGAAGTTGTGAGCGAGACTCGAACTTCAACTACAAACTTTTGTTCTTTTAGAAAGTCGCTAATGCTAGAACACCTTCTTGAACGTTTTTAAATCCAAGCTTTCAAGTTGTAAATCTTTGTACACAACTCTGTAAAGTAATTATTTCAAATATGTAAACCTAACAAGTAATTTCAAAAAAATATCTTTTTACAGCTAGTGCTAGCTGCTGCATCCAACTCTTTAAATAAAAGCTTCCAAGTCAATATACCTTGTTACGAAACTCTGTAAAGTGTTGATTTCAAGTCTATATTCCTAACAAGTATTCTAAAAATTGCAGGTTCGAAATCCGGAAGGGGAAATCATTTGTGAATAATAGTTGGATGACTTGACCTCCAACTTTTACAAAAAAAAACAAGTAATGTCAAAATTTTGTTTTTTTGGATCTCGTGGTAGCTGCTGCATCAAACTCTTTAAATCTAAGTTTTAAAGTCTATAAATCTTGATACACAACTTTGTAAAGTACTGATTTCAAGTATGTAAACCTAATAAGTAATTTCAAAATTTTATCTTTTTCCTAGAAGTTTGTATATCTCAAATAAGATGTGTAAACTTAGCAGATTATGTAAACATAACATATCAAGTATGTAAAACTAACATATAAAGTCTACAAACCTACAATATCAAGTCTGTAAAATTAGCTTATCAAGTCTATGTAAACCTAACAGATAAATTATGTAAACCTAAAAAATCAAGTCTGTAAACCTAATAGATAAAGCCTGTAAATCTAGCAGATAGAGTCTGTAAACCTAACAGATAGAACCCGAAAGTACTTCAATATGGATCTCATTTGAAAGAAAAAATCGAGTACAAGTCTTTCGTAGTTTTATATTTGTAAGATTTGTCACAGATTGTCGGAAATATGACAAGATTTTGGTGCCGCATGGTTTTCGTTATTGGCTTTAGTTTTACTGGTTTCTTGATCAATTTATATAGAAATTTTTTTTTTGGCTGCATTAACATTTATTTGCTTAGGTGCTCAATAAATAAACAAAACAACATAAAAAATAGTGCATTATTAATTAATTGAATATATATGTTGTTTTATTAAACCTCCAAATATTTTGTTGAAATCAAGTATCCTGGTCACACCTCGAATTCTGACTCTCCATAACGTGATTGAGAGATAATCTTTGCACTTTTTTTTGGCCTATAATCGTAAAAAAATAAATAAATAAATAAACAAAATAAAGTCAGCTATAAAGCTCATGAACCACTTATTTCCCGACACTTCTCTGTAACAAGTTTTAAGAAACTGCTCTTGTAACTTGACCAGTTATAGATGCGCAATTCTTATCCATTCCGTTCAAATGTTGTCACAACAAATCATAAATTTTATCTAGATTATTGTCTGATCTGAAACGAATAATTCAAATCTATCTATTAATCTCTAATAAATTTCAAATTAATTAGAAAATGCTAAGCAATATGTACCAGCGATGCATGATGGACTTGAAGTATTTATTTTTATTTTTCTGTGCTTTTGTGAAGTTCAGCATATGAATAGGATTTTGTATTGTTTCTAAGCTATTTCTTTGATAAATTTATTTTGGCTATCTTTTGTTTGTTAGCTAGATGTTCTTTAAAATTAGAAAATAAATCCTCTCATAAAAAAAAGGAAGATATGATCAATCCATTTAATTTTGACTTTAAATGACCTTTGTCTGCTTATGTTAACAAAGTGCTATCACCTAGTGCAACAGGGCAGTTTTACATTTTGCTTATATAAGTGTTCAGTAAAAACTTTTTGAATTTAACTGATTGCAATTCTTAAGGGGGCTGATTTAAATAAAAAATGTTAAAATTAAGAAGAGCACATGTTATGTGTCCACCTTAATTACATGTTTTGATAATTGTAATTATGTATTATAAAAAATTCAAATTATTAGAAGAAACCAATTCTAAGTGGTTACAAGAACAATTTTTGTTAGAAGTAACTCGTTCAGTATTTTTAAACACACACAATGACATGATCATATTTTACGCACATAATCATATTTCTTATCAAGACTGATTGATTTGAAATGTAAAATTCAAATCTATGTACCTAGTAATCTCTAAAAAAAAATTAAAAATAGAGGCACAAAGCAATATCAATTACCAAGAAATAAATAGAGATTGAGATGGACGTGTAAATTTATGCCCAAATGGGAATTACTTCTATTTAGCATCTGACACATGCAAATATTCTCTTTAAAAATTATAATATATTTTTCACTCAATAGTGAAATATTATGCATGGAGGAGAATCAAGTTTTGGCTATAAACAAAATGTACAACAATCATAAGAAAATTGTAAAAAAAAAAAATTATATGTAATTAGTTGTTCATTAACATAGCAAATTATTGTATACATCGAGTTAAACATGCGGAATTTTTCTTTTATAAGAAAGGTGGATATTTAGCCTATCAACTTTTATTTAATTAATGTCTATGAAAAATCTCCATCCGGATTTCGAATCCATCAACATGTGGTATTGAACCTAACTTGGGCTTAAAATTTTTACAAGCCCATAATCTCTACAGATAATAAATTTCATTATATGCTTTAAAGTAACAAATCCTCACAAATTCACAACAGCTGAAGCTATCACAATGAGAAGTAATTGTTTTGCTCCAGATGTTGATATCTTAGAATGATTGAGAAGGGAAAAATTATTTAAGAGTTATCCTGCCAAACCAAATATCTCCAAGGACTTGATACAGATTCTTGAGCCATAACGAGGTAAAAACCCACCAAGATACTAAAATGATGTCACTAACTTCTTTAAACAAGTTGAAACAAACAACTTGTCTATGGTTAGTGATGGCATGGAGAGAAGTAACTGAATAAATGTACAATAGAGAATTGAAATTATTCTCTTTAGTGAAACTAAAAATAATAATTCTCAATAATTTATTTTAGTTTCTCCAATGACATAATTCATTCAAATACTTCTTGTGTAATAAGATTCATGTTACTTAATTTTGAGTCAATACAGTTCCAAATTTAATGTTAAGAAAATAAAACTTAGAAAACTTACTAACGGAAAATCTCAATATATCATCTGGAGAAATGAGTAATCCATGAAAAGGCCGTTAAATCATATAATTCAACAATTGTATCATACTTTTAATATTTTAGTACATTGATTTCCCACCACTAAAGTAGCAATTTGCATGTCTCACTCCTAAATTTTCATAATCAATCAACCTTTGCTTTTGATGATAGCAGTACAAATTGAATGATTGGAAATCGATACCTTTTTGGGACCAAGATCATGCTTGTACTTCCCCAATACATGAAGTTTTTGCTGTTTGCCAGGCCCAATTTACCAAATTGGCAACCATGTATTTTTCTTCTTCTTCTGAAATCTAGGTGTGGTGTTCGGGCCTGTATTAAACGAATGGGCTTTAATAGGCCCACATAACTAGGCCCGACCAAAACAATCTTAGTGTTATATATCTTAGATGGATACACTGCCGCAATTATTTGGTAATTTTTTCATCATGACATGTTTAACATAAAAAAATAGTACTTAAGATAACTAGATATTGAATGCATTCAAATATAGACACTAAGGTGAAAAGGTGAAGTCTGACGCATTTTCCATATTGCAGACTTCCTCTACTTGAGTGCAGATGCATTAAAGAGCCAACCCCACAAATTATTTCTGATCAAATAGTTGCTCTATCCATATTTTGAATGAACTGGAGATGCTCCCCTGGAATTTGGTTGGAGATTTCTTTTTTTATTATTTTCTTCTATACATTGACAGCTTTCCAAAAGCAAAAATTTACCTATTTTTTAATATAGATGGGGCGGAAACTGATTGAAGAGTGCATATGGAAACGAAAAAAGGCGGTCAAAAATTTGCTTTTCAAATTTTATGCTAAAGATCTTATAAATTTGTAATATTACATAGAGGGCTACTACATATAAAAAGTAAAATTCAGTTGAATTTATATATACTATATATACTATGTACCGCCCCTGTGTGGATGTGTATATTTACTTTACATAAGTGAACTTTTCATTTTTTTTTATTTAGCATCTGTAACATGTCAATTCTCTCTTTCAAAATTCTATTATATATTTTCACTGTATAAACAAAAAGTAAACAATCATAAGAACTTTGTAAAAAATACTTTATGGCTGTAATTACATCCATTGTTGTTCATTTATTAAGGATATCATACCAAATTCTCCTTTTTAAAAAAAAAAAACTAAAGTTTATAAATCTCAATAATTTATTTTGACTTTCTCCAATGACTTTATGGTTAGTGATGACATGGAGCGAATTAACTTGAGAAATGTACAATGGAGAACTGAAATTATTCTCTTTTGTGTTGTTAGCAAGGCCCAATTTACCAAATGGGAGCCCATATTTTTTTTTCTTTTTGAAATCTCGGTGTGGTAGTCGATCGGACCTGTTTTAATTAAACGAATGGGCTTGAATGGGCCCCCATAATTAACTAGGCCCGACCAAAACAATTTCAGTTATCTTAGAGGGATACAAGCCGTTATTTGGTCATTTTTTCATTGTTACATGTTTAATATAGAAAATTAGTACTGAAAATAACTATATGCCGAATGCATTCAGAGATAGACACTAATATTAAACACTTAAAAATGAACTCGACCCATTTTCCATATTACAGACTTACTCTACTTAAGTACAACATTGGTAATAATATTGCATTAACTTCATGTAAAGAGCAATTAATTTTGCTTAAAAGTCGAGCAATTTTTCTTTTCATATTTGTGTCTTGCTTTAATTTTGTAAGAATATTGAAAAATTAATATTTTTGATGTAATTGCTTCTATTGTTGTTCATTTATTGATTATAATATCAAATCTATGTGTATTTAAGTTAAACTTATGGTAATTGCATCCAACTTTAAATTTAACTATTACGAGCCCATTATTTTTTCCAAATAACGAAATTCATAATTTTTTTTTCAAGTAACATATCACCACCACATTTCAGTTTCTTCACAACAAGAAGCTGTTGATTTGTTTTAGACATTATTGTTATAATAAAGGTCGATCAAGAAGGCAAACATTTTATTATTTGGACTTAATTAGGATACTTGAGCCAGAATAAGGTTACCCCCCCCCCCCCCCCCCCCCCCACCACCACCACCCCAATAAAAACTAGAATCAAACTATCAACTTCTTTATACATGTTGATATAAGCAAGTGTTGTAGGATCAGTAATGACATGAAGAGAAGGATTCATATATTTTTTGAAACTAAATTTAATTATTCTTAATAATTTTTTTTTGCCTACTTCCAATTACATAATTTATTTCAAATAAAAAATTACAATTCATATTATTTTTAATAATTATATTTTGTATTTGCTGAAAAAGAGATAGTAGGGAACTTGTCCTTTTTTAATTTAAAGAATTTGCAGCTTGAGGACTTCTGAATGATGTGTAACTTTGAATTATATAATTAATGCTTCAAATGTTATAAAATTGAAATGAATTTGTTAAACTAAAATTAGCACAATATACTAATCTTTGCCAGGTAATATACTTGCGGTATTAACCTTTCTTTTATTTTGTCAGCCAATTTTTTTTTACTGTACTAATCTTTTTTTTCTCTTATTTTACTTCTAACCAAAATTATATCGATAGAAGAATTGCTCCGACATTTTTCACTTTTCATGTCATAACTTGAGAATGATTGAAATTAAAAACTTATATGGTGATTTCTTTTTAATAAATGTCTTAATATATTGTTCTAATAGATTATAAATTGTTAAGATCATAGTTGACTGAATGGAAGATATTTTGTTATTTTAATAATTGGTATAATGTTATTTTGGCTTCCTCCAATAGCATATAATTTATTTCAATAACTATTTTTTTTTGTACAATTCATTTAAATTTCAATCGATACAGTTGCGAGTTTAATGTTAAGAAAAAAAGAATTGGAAACTAACTAATATAAAATCTCTAATATCATCGGAAGAAATGAGTAATTCATGCAAAAACCGCTAATTCATGTATAATTTACCACATCTTTCATACTTTTACTATTTTAGTAGGTACATTGATTCCCCACCAGTAGCACAGCAATTTAACATGCCCCGCACTTGAATTTTCACGAGAACTGTTTTTACATTTATATTCTTCATAATTAATCAAAGTTAGCTTTTGATAGCAGTAAAAAATGAATGATCTCAAAACACCTTTTGGGACCAATTAAGATCACGCTTATACTTGCCCAATACATAAATTGTGTCGTTAGTGGGCCTGCATTAAACGAATGGGCTTTAATGGGCCCATATAACTAGGCCCGACCAATACAATCTCAACTATCTAATTAGATGGATACACCACACAGTTATTTGGTCATTTTTTTCATTATTACATATTTAAAATAAAAATATTGTAGTGAAGATAACTATATATAGATCCTAACTTAAGGGTGTACACAGGGTGAATTCGGAGCAGATAATGCTATATTAAATTTGTATCTGTCTTTCAATGAGCGGATACTAACATGAATACGGATAGTAAACATATGGCAAAGTTTATAATCAAATCCGGCTTAGTTAACATATATAGATACAGATCCTAACTTAAGGGTGTAGACAGAGTGAATTCGCATATATGGATACATCACTACTAGAATATGAGTTTATTGCATGGGCAGCACTGGTTTGTTGCATGGTAGGGACGGCCCATGCAAAAGAAATGACATTTCTGAATTCGTAAAACTTATTGCAAGGCAAAGCCCATGCAACAAGTATCGCATGTAAATGTGTAATGTGCAACCATGCAACTGTTTTCTATCTCCCCATGCAAATACATTTTGATGGTCAGATATTATAATTAATTGGAGGTCCATGCAACAACTCAATCCCATGCCCATGCAACTACTTAACCCCATGGTAGATATTATATTTTATTAAAGATCCATGCAACTACTTAACCCCGTGCCCATGCAACTACTTAACCCCCTATTTATATTATATTTTATTGAAGGTCCATGCAAATAGTCCACTACATGCCCATGCAAATAGTCTGGACTGACGGTTCTCATTAATTGCATGGGATTGCCCATGCAACTAGTTTAATTCCTGCCCATGCAATTGTTTACTTACTGGAGTCATTCATTACTGTTTATTTGATATCTCCTTTTAGTGGTGATTTTTAGTATAAATCACAACAACATGTATATAAGAATTCAATACTTAAATAACTAATTTTTTTACATTTAGAAACAAAAATAATTATACAAAGTTTGTTACACAAGACACATACAACTATTGATTCAACAATATTAAAACTCTTGATCAGAAGCATCGAGAGCCTAGAAACCAAATTTATCCTCACCTTGGTCCATGTCCAACTCCTCGTCAATTAATGCTATAGGCCCTTCATCAAACTAAATTCAAATAAACACATGTAACATATATTTCATTAATAATAAAGAAAACATGAAATTGTGAGCAATTGGCTACATGAATTTTTGATTTTTTTTATATAGAAATGTCCCTTGTAATGTGTACTTCATGCATGATTTATTTGGTTACATTATGCTTTTTCTACAGTGTACTGGTTCCTATGCACCAGCAGTAGAAAAGAAAAGGGAAAAGAGAAAATATCAAAATTTGAAAAGCTGAACTTTGAAAAATCATATAAAATTCAAAAAAATGCTAAAAATGTAAATTTTGGCTCTAAATTGATTGTTTTGAAGTCCTTTATTTAGCAGTATAGTTTATTTTGCATTTTGGTCCTTGTACCAGTCTGCACTGACTGGTTTACCAGAACAGGTCAATTTCTTGTTTTTTGAATGCTTTCTTGTACCAGCAGCACTGCTGACTTTGGATTTGGTACTGTACCAGAAGTGAATGAAAGAAGTCCAAAGCTCCAAAAATCACATAAGCCACATATTCGAATATCAAAGAGGTTATTAAAACTTGAATTTATGCAAGGAGGTCCCTGATTTTGTTAAAATCATGATTTAAGTGTTCTTTCATTAAGGGACAAATCATCAAGACATCATGAGATTAAAGATGTAAATGACATGGAGCAAGTTTGATTTGTTGTCTATTTACACTTTGAACCTTTTGTCTCTCACTATTTACATACTAGTCCATTTAATTTCCTTGTATTGTGTAATCTAGTACACATGACAGATCTTTGTACAAGAAAATTAAATATCCTCAATATGCAATATAGGCCCATTAAAGAGGATATGGCAGGGAGCTGTGAAGCTTCTACCTTACCAGTCTCTATATTTCATTTTCATTTATCACCATTTTACTGCGCTTTAATTCTTTTAAGTAAAACAATTAAATAGGTTAGATACAAGTGGAGCTGTCAAGCTTCTACTCTCATATCTTTGCTATTAATAATTTTACAAAAAAAAAAAAATTAAAGAGAGCACTTAAAGAGAAAAAGGCAACAAGGAGGCAACAAAAGAGAAATTGCATTTTTGTACTTTTAATACCTACTTTAATTATTCTATCCATAATAAAAATCACAAGTTATGACCATCAATTTCACACTTATCTCATCAATTGCCTAATTCAATGACTTGACTATATCTAGCACTCATTTGGGATACAATTCAACATGAAAAATAGACAAAGAGGCACAAAGGCAAACAATTTACCCATATCCATAATGAGAATGAATGTTGATAAAAAAACTAGTGCTTAATGTTTGATCTTTACATCTTCTCTTTCCATATATGTAATAACTAAGATATGTTTGGATTTAATAACCATGTATATATCGATGTCAAAATATCTCTAAACAAACCCTTTGTGCATCTCAGATACTGTGCCAGGCAGCTAAGTAGAGAAAAGCGAAGGAATAATGCTGGAAATGTAGAAACTGGTACAATAGTGCTGCTGGTGCAGAACTTCCCTATGCAAAACCCCAAATTCAACTCAGTTCGAAAATCCATAAAAATGTGAAATAAATCATAGTAAAGATCTTAATATCCTGAGAATTTTGGTACCAAGAACACTCAATTTGGAGTTATAATTTGTCCTGTGCAAATTATACAAAGCTGGTTATCAGAAAATAAAAAACTGGTACAAAACTGATCTTAAGAAAAACTTGAGTTTGACGTAGCTCAATTATCACCATCTATATTTCAACAACACAGCAATGCAAAATAGTGCAATTTAGTATTTTACTATATAGGAATTTTTAGATATATACAAAAAAGGAGATCAAAACTTGCACACCTCCACTTTGTAACCCTCAGATTTCGCTTCTTCAGCTGCCAAGCCAAAATTAAGCCTATCTCATGTGTAATTCTGAAATATCCATAAACCAACTTATTAAGCCTCTCTCTCTTCTCTCTTTGTGCGTCTCTGTTGAAATTTGAGAGAAAGGCGAAGTAGAGAAGGGAGAAATAGGGAGAAAAAGAGAGAGCAGTAGAATTGATCTTACAAATTGAACTCGTGAAGATTTGTTTGGCGGCAGCCAAAAATGTGGAGAGAAATTGCTAAAAGTAGGGAGTTTTAGAGGGAAATGAAAATTAGATTTTGCTCCTTGGGAGTTTTGGAGCGAAATGAAAAAAATAGTTTGGGAGTTTTGGAGCGAAATGAAAAAAATAGTTTGGGAGTTTTGGAGCAAAATTGTAAATGGAGAGGGTTAGCCATCGTTCTCCAGGAAGGAAATGAAGGGAGAGATGAGATATATCACCTGAGGTAAGAAAATTTCTCCATTTTAGATCATGGCCGTCTCATCAGATTTCGAACGAACATCCAAGGATCCATTGCATTTCACATAGAGCGGATCTAAACAGAAATATTATGTTACCACAGAGAATATCGAATCTCACCCACAACCTCTAAAATGAAGACCTCCTTTGAAATCAGGACTCTTCATCACCCATCGGACGTCTCTGATTTGCAAATATACAAATTAGGTAATAATTGTATAGAAAATAATATGAAAAAATTCCAAAAAAATACTTTATAATTATTTATGGTTTCTATGGCCAAAACATACTTATAAGTGTCAATTTTAAAGACTTTCATCATTATTTGCCCCTTCAAATTTAGCAAATATTTGTGGACCGTTCATTTTCACGTGAGTGATCGACAGTCGATCTGTAATGAAATGATTTCAAATTTGTTTTGAAATGATCAACGCAAGATATTGAACACAACCCACATAAAAATTTTGAAGTTTTGTTGTGTCTGAGCTTCGATCCAGCGTAAAGTGTTTACAGCCCTTCGATGTTTCAATATTCCGTCAGCTTGATGGATAGGTAAATGAAAATAAAATTTCATCAAAATTTGCTACAAGAGAATAAATGCAGTGCTCTTTAATTTCAACGGTTCGGATCGACCAGGGGACGATGTATTCCCGTGTGTCTTCATTGACTCACAAAGCAAGAGTTTATGTTTCATGCATTTATTCTCTTGTAGCAAATTTTGATGAAATTTTATTTTCATTTACCTATCCATCAAGCTGACGGAATATTGAAACATCGAAGGGCTGTAAACACTTTACGCTGGATCGAAGCTCAGACACAACAAAACTTCAAAATTTTTATGTGGGTTGTGTTCAATATCTTGCGTTGATCATTTCAAAACAAATTTGAAATCATTTCATTACAGATCGACTGTCGATCACTCACGTGAAAATGAACGGTCCACAAATATTTGCTAAATTTGAAGGGGCAAATAATGATGAAAGTCTTTAAAATTGACACTTATAAATATAATTTGGTTACAGAAGATGTCAATAATTTTAATTTTAATTTTAATTTCTTTTCATATTATTTGATGTACATGCATTACATAATTAGCAAATATCAACCTCCAAGCCGTCCGATAGGTAATAAATGGCCCTGATATATTCATTTGAGGTGATTTTGTTAGCAAAGCAGTTTCGATTTTATGCAGTGCACGACCTATATAATTTAAGGAGCGTCCAAATATTTTAACACATTGCTTGAAGCTAAAACTGCTCTGTTAAAATCTATACTTTCCAAATATTTTGTTCTCCCATTACATCCAGAGAGAGGATTTAGGCGCCTACTCATCTAGAGAGGATTTTTCACGTCCCTCTATTTTTTCCATGTTCCCTCCCAACTTTTTTCAGCAAATTCGTCTTTCCCTCTTATTTTTCCCAAGTCCCCACCTTCCTCTTTCAATTCCTTAAGTCCCGCATTTCTCTCAGCCGCCTTACCTCCCAGATTAAGAACCCTAAACCTTTCCCCTCTCCCACAAAATACCAAGTATTTTCCTCATGTCATCTCTCTCCCTTGGCCTCTGAAAGTCACGTCCTCTCTCGCCCAAATCCCCTCAACCTAAAAGCATCGCCTTCTTTCAATTTTAACTTTCTCCCGATCGATCCCCTTTCTCCTCTTTCTTCTCTCACACGACTGATGCCCTTTCCTATTTCAATGGTTCCAATCGCCGAGGGTTCGGAGCTAGGGTTCCAGCGCCGAGGCGTAGCTCTATCGATTGTAAGTCGTCTGTCGAGCTAGGGTTCCAGCGCCGAGGCGTAATCTCTTTGATTCTCTTTTTGTTTTTGGTAATTTATTATTTGATGCAATGATTATTCATTACCAGAAACCAATTTTGAATTGAATGTGGAGATCAATTTATGGTACGATATGTGCCTATGCTGCAGTGCTGGTTTATGCCCTCAATTAAATAATTTATGGACTGTAGTGAAGAAACATACTAAACTTCAAATTGTATTTGCTGAAGAGAAGAAGGTATTATTTCATTTTAATTTTGAAACTGAATTTTGAAACATGAATTTTGTTTTATGCACTTCTGACATCATTGAGAAAATGTTCTGGTTGGTAACTGTTGATTGGTTGGATTGCGTGTGAAATTGAAATCTGAATTGAACCACAGATTTATTGATTATGATAACTTTTATTTGTCTCAGAAACAATAATGCTAAATTATTCTTATTCTTCTTCTTATTATTAGTAGTATTATTGATATTATTCTTTGTGTATTTTAGGAATTGACAGAAGACGATGCAAGAGATGGAGCTACTGAGTGGTGTGCTGCATCAGGGCTCAAGCAATATAGATCTAAGGTCCTTTGAAGTTCTTTTCCTACTGGTATTAGATTAGAAGAACATATTTAATTTGATTTAATTTCTGTATATGCAATTACTAGGCATTGAGAAATGGTGAATGCAACAGAGTGGAGATGAATCCAAACAGGTATACTTTAAGGTCTCTACTGGTATTGATGTATGATTGGTACAGTAAACACCATTATGAAGTAAGGGAATAATATAATAAGGATTTCCTTATTCGGTGGTCAAACAATATTTCTTAGATATTCAGTACATGGTGTACATGCTTGAATTAGACTTGGGTTATTTGCTGAAAATATTTCCTAGATATTCAGCACATGATATACATGCATGAACCAGACTTGGGTTGTAGCGAATTACATGATAGGTAGCTAATTACTTGAGTACATGGTATACACGCATGAACCAGACCATGGGTTGTAGCTAATTACATGATAGGTACGCATGAACCAACCATGAGCATTACTAAGAGATTTGAGTTGCATGATATATATACAAGAATGACATGCATCATGAACTGAACCCAATTTATGGATGATATTAACTTGTATATATATATAGGATAAAACATGATTTGCACCATGTGTTAGAATGGTATTACATGCATAAACAATTTAAATCATGAGCTTTGCCAAAGTATTTATATTGCATAATTACATGTGTAGTATATATGATTATTGAATTATGAAATTGTGTATTTCAGCTATGTTGAATCTTTGTGTGCCTTACTATGCTTTTTCCTAATGGATTTCGTGGGTTTATAATTTGCAGGAGTTCATAGCCTACATATCTGTTCTAGAGCTCTCTTGGTGAGTCAAAATCTATTTTTTTCTTCTTTTTTATAACTTTTGTCAAATGTTTGACCAATATGAAACTAAAATGGCAAGAACGGGATTTGAGTAAAAGCCAGAAAACAGAAAGGAAATGCATAAATTTAGTGATACTGGTAATATTGAGTTGTAGGTTATAAATTACCAGAATGGTTAATAAAAAAAAAACATACTCAATTCAGCTGTAGTTATTCTGGTAAATGTTTTGTGAATTGTGACTGTCTACTCTGGTATATCTTTCTGACAAGAGGTGAAATTTCTTTGAAGGAAGTAACTTTATCTAGACCTCTTTATTGAAATAGGAGTTGAAATCTTTGCACTCTCAGGAATTAGATTTATCATATCTTAACCAAAACTTATTTTATGATAATAAATAAAGTCAAGGACTTAGATATGATTTTTACACACTCAGTTTTCTGACAACATGAAATCTTTGCAGCTTCTTATGAATTAATATTCAAATTCCAAAATGTTTTCTGTTTATGGTAAAATACCAGGATTAATTGATGTTGTTAAGGTTTTGTGCCAATGTACCAGCCTTTAGCATTTTTAGGGGTAAAGGCTGGTTAGGATTCCAGGTGTTTATGAATAAAGGCTGGTTAGGATGACGGCAAGGTGGTTTTGTCTTGTCCAATTTGGTTTCTCATAAACAGATCTTGATATGCTTAAAAAGTTAAAACTGATATCTATTTTTGAATTTTGTAGAGTTTGGATTTGGCATTGGAATTCTTGGCATATTACCTAGCTGAATTGAGTAAGTTTTTTTTTTTATTCTTGCATTTATGATGAAATTTATGTTTGTTTCAGAAAATATATTTCTGGGACTTTATGTAAAGGTGTTGGGAAATTTTAGATAAAGGCAACTAATTATGTTTTCTGTGAAATTATTAGAGTAAAAAGTGCAGACCAGTACTAAGTAAAGGAGAAATCAAGCCCGAAGATTTGTATGCTGCCGTTTATTTTGTGAATGCTTCTTTGGGATGTTACATTTTAGGTATATTTAGAAGTTAAGTCTTTTATTATCAATGTTGTTTTATTGCTTTTATAATTTTGGTTCTATGTATGATGATTATACTATGTTGCTCTCTTGTTTATTAGTTGCTTTCTACAAATTTCTCAAATGTGATTTATGTAATTCTTGTTGAATGGGAACTGGGAATTTCAAAACAGCACTGGGCTCGTACCAGATTGGTACAGGAGGGAGGATTGTAGAATTAGAGCATGCTAATTTGCACCCATTTCTTCTTTTTATTACCTTGGGTATCCACGCAAATAGTTACAACTGCAGTGCAAATTAAAAATGTAATTCACATCCTTGCAAATAATCACCCATGCAATAATGCAAACAGTCTTCCCATGCTAATACTTCGGTGGGACCCACAATACCTAGCCTTGCAAATGTTAGGTGGGACCCTCGTGTGTTAGCCTTGCAAATAGTCTGGTGGGACCCCCGTGGGTTAGCCTTGCAAATAGTCTGGTGGGACCCACGTGTGTTAGCCTTGCAAATAGTCATGTGGGACCCCCCTTAGCTGCCCATGCAAATAACCAGATGGGGCCCACGTTGTCTGCCCATGCAAATACTCCAAACGGGGCCAACTCGGAAAGTTGTTGCATGGGCCGTTGTTGTAAGGCTAATCTCATGCAACAAGTCAGAACAGAGTTGTTGCATGGGCGCCCATGCAAATACTTAGTATTTGTATCGAAGCTTGTTGCATGGGCACAGTTGTAAGGCAATTCGCATGCAACAAGTCTTTTCGGACTTGTTGCAAGGCAATGCCCATGCAACAAGCCATTTTCTGGCCCATGCAATAAACTCATATTCTAGTAGTGCATATACGGATACGGAACGAATAATTCATGAATACAAATACAAAACAAATAATTAACTCTCGGCTAATTAAGTCATGAACTCTAAGATA
This sequence comes from Carex kokanica, assembly GCA_025461125.1. Taxonomy (NCBI): domain Eukaryota; kingdom Viridiplantae; phylum Streptophyta; class Magnoliopsida; order Poales; family Cyperaceae; genus Carex; species Carex kokanica. The sequence goes on from JAJGRX010001148.1 coordinate 122,184, forward strand.
CAAATACTAAATAAGAAAATTAAGAAAAAAAACTAACCAGAAATAAAAATAACTAAATGGAGGTGTTTAGAATGGAGAAGATAATAAAAAAAAAAGGCATCGCCAGCGAATGGAAAGAATTTGGGACATTTATATATGAATCTCGGTCCGCAGAGTTGAAAACTTAAGGTTTCAAATAGAATCGGATATGTAAAATTATCCGTTTCATTTATCTGTATTTAAATTTGGAACGGATTTTGTACGAATATTACTGAATCCGTATTCATTGCCTATCATGAATTTAGTAACAAGCACTAAGTAAATAAGAAACCTCAACCAAAAATATGAATAACAAAAACCTCCCCATAATAAAAAGCTGCAGTTAATTCCTTCAATATAAACTTTGTGAAATTACATCATGTTCCTGTATTATGAACTTTTTGTTTTAGAAAAAAACACAAGAGTATTTAATGTTACAACCAAATATTCAAAACCAGAATAACAAAACCATATATATAATGTTACAGAAATTAAGTAAATCACAACAACCCAACCCAATCCAAATCGATGCAATATTTAAGAGTACAGTACAATTAATAAAAAAATGAAAACTTCAAAAAATAGAAAATGAAAACTTGCAACCATGACAATTATGAAAAGTTGAACAATTCAGGAACAATAAACTGAAAAAAAAAAGGAACTTACAATCAATTAATGAGACTCAAAATCTAACCGTTCGTCTTTACTCAGAGAGGGGATATGTGTGATTATGTGATATCCTCTACTTTCATTCTTTCATGTAGTCTCTCTTATTGTTATTATGGCCTGCTCAACAGAATCCATGCAATAATTAAGAATATAACAATTACAAGAAAATAATAGAAATGTGCTGACAATCGGAAAAAAAGCCTTGCAGCCACACAAATATATGAACAACAAATCAAGACATGAAAACTAATTTAAAGAAATTCTTACATCAATGAATGGCACGAGGTTTGCCATTATCTCCATGTTTCACGCACAGATGGGATATTCTCAATTTTGTAATGATCTTCTCCTTGCATACGTTCTTTTAGCTCAGGTGAGAGGTGATATACTATTAGCTCTTTAAGAGTCGGCACATTTTGTAGCTCGGGAAGTGCTTGCAGTTCCCAACATTGAGAAATTTTGAGGTGACTAAGGATGGGCATATCTCCCTCTTTTATGTACCAATGATGTAGATTCGGCAGCAGTTCAATCTCCAGTTTTTCAAGTTTAGGTAACCCTCTAGTTGTACAGATCAGCTCTGTTCCAAGATACGAGTATTTCCGTAACTGAAGTATTCTGAGGCTCTGTAGCCTCTCAAATATGGGCATTGGATTTTCCTGAAGCCTAGAAAATTCAAGCCTCAATTTGGTGAGGTTTGTTGGGAACATCTCAACATTTGGAACACATATAGGTCCTCCCAACTCTCCACAGAGATATAGACTTTGTATCTTCTCATGACAAGGTAAGTCTCTTGTACCGCCAAATGGTACAACAAACCCACCTTGACCATTCGTTACAATCCTGAGGGAGACCAACTGCTTTGTCCTTATCAGCACACCCTTGAGAGTTTGCCACTCTTCTAAAAAATTAATATTCCCTGACTTATCAGAAAATATGCTCTCAGACAACCAATAGTGAACCCCAAATTTACGCAAGTTGATACAACCTCCTAAATAAGGAACTTCTGTGTGTCCCACACTTTTTAATGTTTGTAGATTAGTATGGAGATCCCATTTTAATGGGCAAATTTTTTCAAAATCCTGGGTACCATATACATGTCTTAGAGTTGGGATTACGACATGATTTGTAGTTTTTTGTGTTCCCCTTATAATTGATTCGGTTAAATCAATGGTTTCTAGATTATAGAAGGAATTCCTCTCGAATATTTTTTGTCCAACATTGCAGTATCTAAAACCCAAGTACCTCAAGTGTATCATGTCCTTCAGCCACTTACTACCGTCGAATTGTGTCATATCAACACGCTCAATGGTTAATACTCTTAATAGTCTAAACCCACTATAATTTGGTAGTATAAAGTCACCATTACTTGATTGAGTAAAACAGAGTAAAGAACGAATGTTTACTGGATAAACCCTATCTTTGGTAAGAGTGCAAAATTGCAGTGCCGCACGGCGTGGCTTTCTAGCAGCTAGATGGTTGCAATCTTCTACTTTTGAGAATACAGTGAAGAAGTTTTCTTGCTCGGCTTTGCGGATAGCCAGGTCCCGTAGAAGATCATGCATGTTGCAGTATTTGCAGCAACCGTTCCAAGATTTTTCAGTGACTTGAATCAAGCATCTGCAACATATTTTCCAAACAAATTGACATCCAAGAAGAAGGAAATTATTGTTTTATGAATAAGTAGGTACTCCTGAATTCAAATTAAAATGTAAAAAAATGAACCCTGGGCTATATCTTTCATCCAAAGTAAAGATTATATAAATGTAGATGCATGGTTCCGAAACTCGGAATTGGAATTGGAATCGGAATAGGGTTCTTGACCGTGGAATCGGAATCGGGTGAATTGGCCGGAATTGGCCGAGTTGACTCGGTAACTCGGATTTTTTTGCCAGAAGCTTGTTTTGTTCTAAATTTGTCAAATAACCTACTCCAACACTCATAATAATTAAATTTGGACGAGTAACAATCAAATTTACAATTTATTACTTATAAAATTAATATTTATCTAATTTAAAACTTAAATAGACTTCCAGAAAATAATAAAAAAGATTAATAAATTCACAAATGACAAATAAAGTGTTTAATTTTAACTTTTGCATTTTCATATTTTATTTGGTATGCATTAATTTACATTCAAAGAAAATATTTTATTTCATAAACAATTAATATTTTATTTTTCTTAAGTCAAAGAAAATATTTTATTTCATAAACAATTAACATTTTCATATACTAACTAATTATGTTTAAGAGTCGTAATTACATTTGGTCTGTATCTTCCTTCTAATAAACTGCCACATGTAACATTTTGATGCACATGTCACCAAACAGGGTATCCAGAAAGGACAAAACAGGGTATCTTCCTTCTAATAAACTTTGAGGCATAGCTTTAGACCCGTTTCCAAATAAGATCGTACCCGTTATACCGTTTTTACCATAGTTCTTGCCGCATTTCATTTTGCAGAAAAACGGTGATAGATCTGAGCCAGTGGATCTAATGAAAACTAAAGGTGCAGATTTGACCCCGGCTTCATCTCTCCCAAATCCCAATCGACACTTTCAACTTCGCCTCTTTCTTTCCCGAGCCGGCGCCATCGCACAATCAAATGCCTTCGCTTATTCTGAAAAATCGCTGAGAATCGGCACTAAACGTCAAGAATCCCTGAAGAAGAGCTCCAATCTCCGCGCCTTTCTTCTCCAATCTCCGCCTTAGTATCTCAATCGCCACTTTCTTCTCCAATCATCTCTGCGCCTCCGCCTCAGCAACTCAACTCAAGACTCGGTCCATGTTGGTGAGAATCGGCCATTTTGACCTTGAATCGGCTTGACTAGGCCTAAAAATCGGCTAACTTGGCCGAGTCAAGCACTGTTCATCCGAGTTTTGCTGAAAAACTCGCACGGACGAGAAACTCGGGTGAAAATCATATCGGACACGACCGATTTTGCAAACCATGTGTAGATGTAAGGAGGTTCCGCTTGGATTGCCAATGGTGGGGTGATAGAAATATAAAATATATATTTAGGCAACTCGAAATGCCGAAATTAGTTTAAACATAAGGTGGTGCCGCTTGGAATAATTCCATTAATAATAGGTTTGTCCTCTTTATTTAGGTTTAAAAACTCCATCTAATATTTGATGCTTATAATTTGTTATTTGAAAAATAAAAATATCTGGCTACATTTTTCAATCTTTCGAAGAATTTCTTGTCGGTTGTATTTACAAAACGGCCTTCCGGACCCACCATGGGCATTTTGAATTTAGGGCCCACGCCGGCAACTTTTATGTGTTTTTAGATCTACTCTGAGAACTTGTTTGGTTGGAGGGTACACGAAGAGTGGCAAGAAGAGATAATAAATAAATTAAACTCCATATATTGTTTTTATTTAATAAAAATCAATAGATGAATAAAGTCAATGGATGTTATTCTTTTTACTAACTGTAACTTTCCTAAAAGTTTCATTTTATTACCTTTTAAATTAGAGTGTAATGGACAAAACACTGAACCAATCAAATAAGATAACGAAAAAAATGGTAACCTCCCCGTTTTCTTTCATTTCCATATTCTCGTTTGTAATTTTTTTTTTTGAGTAAAGTTGGAGGTCAAGTCATCTAACTATTTAATATCCACAAGGGATTCCCCTAGTCGGTTTTCGAACCTACGACCTTTCACACGGAGAGAATTGCCATTGCCACTTTACCCAAGGCTGATTTCAGGGGCGGATCTAGGATTTTCGTCAGAAGGGGGCAAAAAAATATCAAATCGGGTTCAAATACCTAATCGGATTTAAATCCATTAACCAATTTGGTACTCGATAAAAAATATTGTTTTAACTTATACTTTTCAATACTTTGACTTGTAATTTCTGATGCTCTAACTTATAATTCTAATTACCAATCAAAATTCAACAAATTTAATTCAAATTTAATCTTAAATTTAACCTGAATTACAAATCAAACGTTCAGAGGGAGGCAAAAAAAATTACAGGGAGGGCAAAGTCAGTCGAAACCGATAAATCTCCACGGACAATTACTTTTTGGCCTTGTAATAAGCGAGGACTATTAATTTAGAATGTATATTGAGAGCGGAACTACATAAAGTTTGAATTTGTGTTACGAATAACGTTATAATGACCATCTCGTTTACAAACTCTAAATCTAAATTATATTAGAAATACTTATCAGGCGAAAGTTACATCTTTGTGCGTACCAGATACTGATTGAATTTCGGGGGAGTAGTTTGAGAAGAATTAGTGTGCTTTGGGCACTAGCCTTTGTTAATTTCAGGACTTCCTTTATAACTTCAAAAATAAAGTTGAAAAGGGATGTACCTTTGCACTAGCTCTTGAAGGAATTCCTTAGCTCTGTCCTCCATTGTTCCAGCTCCATTTTTCAGTATAAATCCTTCAGCCAACCACATTCTTGTAACATGCTTTCCCGAAATCTTATGATCTTCAGGAAACGATGCAAAATAAAGAAAACATGGTTTGAGATCGTAAGGCAAGTCTTCATAACTCATGGCTAGGACCTGCGAGCACTTCTTCCCATCATCATTGTGCCAATCCATGGTCTCCTCCAATGTGCTCCAGGCATTATACGTGCGCTCTCTCCTTGCCAGGATACCACCTAGCACAATCAATGCCAATGGTAATCCTCCACATTTTTTTGTTAATTTTTTGGAAACTTCCGAAAGATCAGGAAGATAATTCTCAGGTTGTATATGTTGTTGAAAAGCCTTTCTGTAGAGGAGAGCTAGACTCTCATCCTCATTTAGGTAAGGGAGTTTATAGGGACTTGTGTTGCAATCTGCTGCTTGAGCAACATCAAGGGATCTGCTGGTAATTATCACGCGGCTCGCATTATTCGGATCGGGTAAATGTATTTTCAATCGATCCCAAAGATCAATCGTCCACACATCATCTAGGACAACTAAGTACCTCTGGTGTTCCAAGGAGCTCTTAAGTTTCTCCGATAAATCCTCATCTGCTACGGGTGGACTTTCATTTTTTAAGTGTGGTTTAATTGAGTAAAGAATTTCTCTCAAGAGATCATTTAAATTGAACTTTTGAGAAATTGAAAGCCATGTGTAACAATCGAAGTGCCCCTTCAATTCCTCACTGCAGTTTAAAAAATGATTGTGTTATTGTTGAGAAAAAAGGAACAGAAAGAGAAAATTTCATTGGAGATATTTTCCTTGATTACATGATTAATTATTTGTATTTTTTTAGAATGACGGAATCAAGCCAGTAATTTTCTTGTTATTGATTTCTCCACAATGAAGAACACTTGCACATACCTTTTGTAAACTTTTTGAGCCAGTGTGGTCTTGCCAAGGCCACCAGTACCCACAATTGAGAGCACCGTTCGCCTTGAAATGTTTCTATCAAGCAGCTGCTTCAAAATTTGGCGCTTATCAGCCTCAAGGCCAACAACTTCTGAATCATCAATTTCAGAAGGTTTTGTCGGTCTAAAAGGTTCTTCACTAGTACCAGCACCAAGATCCTTAATTCCCAAGTCGGTACGGCGCTGGTAAATACTGTTGAGTTTCTGTGTGATTTCTTCGAGCTCGCCACCCAACTTGCTCATCATTTTGGGTTTTTTTGCAACTGGAAGCATTATGGAGAAGAAGGAATTGCTTTTTGGACAGTTTTCTTCAATCTCAACCAGGAAGGTATCAATCATATCTTCTATTTCGTGGGCCATGTCTCTGACCTGGTTCACCCACTCTTTTACCAATTCATTTTTCTTATGCTGCTTGGAATCGGCATCTATTAGATAAGCTTTGATGAAGCCAAGCTCCCGATGCATGTGCTCAATCTTACCACGAACATCATGCAGTTCCTGACCTTTATTCAGCAAAGCATCAGCAAGCTTGCACAACACATAGCTCACAGCTGCCTCTACCATCTTTTTCTTTTTTGGTGTGTGTGTTGTGAGTGTGGGGGGAGGTTTAGAAATCGCCTCTTTCTTTTCTTTTTGTTTTGAGAGAATTGTGAGTCAGAGGAGAGATAAAACAACCTTCTATAACCTATTTAAACCGTTTGCTGCCCAAACTCTGGGCAGTTCAATTCTCTTTCTGACCGCCAAAGAAAAGTATGAGAATAAATATGCGGTCACCATAATCACTGACATTGAACCTCACAAAAAAAAAGAAAGAAAAAAAAAGAAGATGAAGGCCACCCAACGAAAATGGGAATTGGCATCTCCTGAGATATCTCAATATTTTTAGTTGATTATCTCAAAAAAAAAAAAAAAACATTTGAGTTGATCGTAGAAGGTTCGGACCATAGAAGGCAAAATCGGCCGTTCCGGAGCAGAATCGGCCGTTCCAGAGCGGGACCGGACGGTGCTGATCCGATTTCAGGCCGATTTATGCGGTAGTGCAGATTTCAGCCAATTTCGGCCGTTCCGGCCTGATTTCAGCCTGTTTTAGTCATATTTCGGTCCGTTCTGGTCAAATTTTGTCCGAAACACGAATTATAAACAAACACACAATTTTTTTCAGCTGCATGGATCGAACCCAGGTTCTATAGAAAGAGAGCAAAACTATTTACCACCAAACCAACCAACTTTTGTTGGTTTATAACACAACTGATTAATATATATAACAATTGTAATCCACTAATTTGTATCAACCCATTCAATCATGGATTTGTAATGCTTGTATTATATTGTATTAGTGGATTATTTGATTGTAATAATATTTCTAAATTTTTTTATTAATTTTTTTCTATTTTTAGTATAAAACAAGCTTCTGACAAAAAAGTCTGATTTTGTGATCCGATTCAGCTGATTCTGACCGGTTTTTTCGATCCGAATCAGAATCGGACGGAGCCGATCCCGATTCCGATTCCAATTTTTCCTTCTATGGTTCGGACCGTGATTTTCCCCTCCATGTAAGAATCTCAAACAATAATGATAATGCTTCGTAAAAAAATATATAAAATCTATAAACTAAAAAAAGTGAATCCCACTCGCGAAAGGCAGGGTAGGCAGCGGGTGAAATGGGAAAGCTAAGTATCAAACCCCACAAAAAAGTGAATTCCACCCAGCAAAACTAGTGAGGGATGACTGGTACAGCAGCTCGAGTTATTTGATAAAGATAATTCAACCACTTGTTTGAAAGTTAGCTAAATAAATTGTACAAGAGGCAATAAAATAATTAATTATCATCGACTACTTTTAAAAAAAAAATATTTATATGACACATCTTTGACCATGTATCTTATCGAGAGTACCTGCTCCAGACAGAGACAAATTTGAGCTCTTTTTAGACTGCTTAAAACTCTCATCTTACGCCGAACAGCTTTCATATTATTCCTTTTCTCACGCTGTTTCTTTGAATGAAATGAAGTCCGTAATATTCTCCTATTATAGGGAGCCGAATTATTCACAATCAAATCTTTTATTATAACCCTTTTTTGATAGCGAAACGTGAAGGTCTAGTTTTCAGATTTTATTTATCGGACACCAGTAGTGTTAAAGTTACAATGTAAAGTAAGATGAAGAAAAGAAAACGAGTTGTGCCTAATATCATAGCAAGTAGTTACTAGAAGAACCAATGGAACTAAACAGGACAAAATAAAAATGAAAAGGAAACACTTAAGGCTTGCCTCCCCTACATCTACATTTAGGATCAATATGATGATACAATTTGCATATGGCGAGTTGTGTGACAAGTACGTGTTTTACTAAATTTAGATTTCTACACATAAAAAATACCAAAAAGATATATAGAATCAGAATATTTGATCGGACAGTTGATATGCAATCCGAAAATTCATCTTTTAATCAAAATCATTGATGGATCAGGATATCTAAGTGCTTAATATAAGAATTACTGGAGATAATAGTGAGTAGTTCATTTGATTAAATGACATATTAATGGCTTATTAAATTACATATTAGTGTTCATGTGGGCAGCTTATTAAACTTCAGATTCTCCGGATTGGAATAATTAAATTGATCTTTGTCATGTGGGCGGCTGTTTTGCGTAGGGTTTACGCTGTCACGGGTAAGGTTTAATTTGTCCGATTGTATCACATTGTCAATATAAATCATAATCACGGGTTGGGTTGGTTGATTATAATAATTTTTAGAGTAATTATTTCTATCCCCCATCTCTTATCCCCATTCATTCCCATCTAACTACTTTTCTTTAACTTATTAATCATTAAAGTCAAAGATTTCGGGAACCACTTCTTTTTCTCAACTCTTATTTCTCGCTAGAGTTACCACTAGCGTTTCTCTTTCTCAACTCTTATTTCTCGCTAGAGTTACCACTAGCGTTTCTCTTTTCCAACTCTTGTTTCTCACTGGAGTTACTAAACAATCAACTCTTATTTCCTTCACGTGTCTTCTTAATTTGACACTTCTTCATATCTTATTAACTTGAGATTTTAACAAACTTCGAGAACTTTATATTCAGAGAAGATGTGATTACTTGTGCAAATGTGGTTTTACCGAACATTCTAATCATGGCATGAACACCTTTGTGCGACTCTTGAAATAAATGATGACACTGACATAAATATCTTCTTTTATATTATTTTTTTGTAGGAACAAAACTATAGTTTTCTGGTTGATGACAAAGGTGCGATGAATAGTTCAAATCGGAGAGGTACGCGGAGGGTGAAATAGGAGATAGGCATTTTTCTAGAAATAATTTGTATCTTAGATATGAGGACTTGCATTACAAGGTATGAATACTTTCTCGACGATATATGAATATTTGCACGACGAGGTATGAATACTTACGGGACGAGATATGAATACTTGCGCGACGGACAACCTAAAAGTATGTCATCATAGATCTTATTTGAAAGAGAAAATTGTGTAGAAGACGTTCGTGATTTTAGATTCATAAAATTTCTCACAGATCGTCAAAAATATTGTTGAGATTGAACGGAAAAAAAAATCTCACATCTAAAAATGTGTAAAAGATGGGTGTGTTATGATATGTCCAATTTTTTTCAAAAAACTTGTTTTCTTAGGTATGAATACTTGATATATTATATATTAACACTTGCGCGCATAGGTATCCATATTTGCGCCCGCTAGTTGTGAAATCTATCAAATATTAGATGGTCCCCCAAGTAGTTAGTGGTCCCCCCAATTATGTAGAAGACGTTTGTGATTTTAGATTCACGTAATTCCTCACATATTGTCAGAAATATGAGTGAAATTAAACGGAGAAAAAAACTCACCTCGAAAAATATGTAAAAGATGAGTGTGTGATGAGAGAGAAAAAACGAAGCTGATATGTCCATATTTCTAGAATTATTTAGTATCTTAGATATGAATACTTGTTTTATGAGGTATGAATTCTTGTTCGGCGATGTATAAATATTTGCACAACGGGGAATGAATACTTGCACGACGAGGTATGAATACTTGCGCGACGTATAACCCGAAAGTTTGTCATCATAGATCTTATTTGAAAGAAAAATTGCATAGAAGACGTTCGTGATTTTAAATCGCAAAATTTCTCACAGATCGTCAGAAATATTGGCGAGATTGAACGGAGAAAAGAAACCCACCTCTAAAAACATGTAAAAGATGAGTGTGTGATGATATGTCCAGTTTTTTTTCGAGAAACTTGGTATCTTAGGTATGAATACTTGATATATTATATATTAACACTTGCGTGCATAGGTATCCATATTTGCACACAGCAGTTGTAAAATTTATCAAATATTAGGCAGTTTCCTAAGTAGTTAGTGGTCCACCAGTTAATGAGCGGTTCCTCGAGATAGTTAATGACCGGGGATGATTGGGAAAAATAAACTGGAAGATAGTTAGTCGCTCCCTAATTTTTAAGTCATAATCAAGTTCGACAATGCGTAATATGTTCAACTTGCACTTTCTTTTAATAAAATATAACTAATTATTTTTAATAATTAAAAATACATACAGAACATTATTCAATAATAAGACTTAAGTAAAATTATTAATAAAAAATTAAAAATAGAATTTACATGCAATAGTATTTTGTATAATTCAGCAAGACAATCTTAACTAACAATAAGAATGTCATCTCTATGGGATAACATAATATTACAATAATAAACAAACAAAGTTTTTAGGAAAAATAAAAGATATAACATATTCAATGATGCATATGTATAACTTATTATGTTTTGAGATCCAAAATATGTAAAAATAAAAATTATATTATATTTTGCAGTCGAGCACTATTTTGACCGATATATATAATTTTCAAATTGATAATCCAAATATTTTTGGTAGCCTCGTTGCTCTTCAATCTTTATCTAACTAAATAAACTTGAAATAAATTTATTATTTATCGTATCTAACTAGACAAACTTTATATTTATTATTTATCGAATCAGGTTCATCGGCAATAAATGAAGAAGAGTTTATATTAAACTTAAGAAATAAATTAAGTCATATACGCAATAAATTTAGAGTTTCTATTAAGTCACATATGCAAGAAATTAAGCATGAGAAATAATTTAAGCTAATCATTTTATACAGAATTTATAAACAGTTTCTTAATAAGAAATTTTCCTACATAGTTGTTAAATAAGAAACTCTACTATATCTCTAAAACTAAATTAGAAACTGCTACTTCAAATTAAAAACTCTAATAATACGACAGATTTAGATGCTCTATTAATACAAGACAAACTTTAAATTTATTATTTATGAACTCAGGCTCATCGGTCTTGAAGAAAAGTAATAATATCCGTTCCCCAGCAACGACGAAACAAGTCGGAATTATTGGATTCAGATCAACACGCCTCGTCTAAATAATTCTCTTTTCGAATAGATCGGATGTAACTGGCACACGTGTGTAGTATTGATTATTGAACATATTACGATTCATTGTTCTATCATAATTATGATAAACCGCGTCCATAAACAAATTTACAGCAAATTTTGTCAGAACAACCGTGTTGGAGAGAATTCGCATCCTCTGAGATATCTGAAACTTTGAGTTTTTTTTAAAATCTCTACCATTAAAATATGTTCTGCACAAATCTCAAAGCACAAATAATGCCCCCTGACACCAAAATTTTATTCCTTGTTTCACAACCATGTGCTGCATGTAGGTATTCAATTTATCGTCTCTGACATCACCTGCTTGGACTAGTTTGTTAAATTTCTCTGTGGTGTTTTGTGTAGTGACTCACGAAATCTAATGCAATTACAATTACAGGTGCTAGCTAGCTTGATCCAGACAATTAGTTACCATTTTTAACTCATCAGTGTGAGCATACTGTTGCTGTGGTCTCTCACTTGGATCGGTGTTGTGTACAGAAGGCTCCAATATCATTTCAGTTAGATATTGGGTATTCCCAATTTTATTCTTCTACTTTATTTGTTTTATCTTTTATCTTTTTCATTTTTTTCATCAAATAATTCATTTCTCCTCAAAATTATGTAAATTAGAAAGACTGAATTGTTAGGCATGTACATATTTTTTATTCTTTTAATGAAGAATAAAATTCAAACTTTTATAAATAAAAATTAGTTCTAACATAAAAGACAATAAATTGGAAAAATATATGAGTTTCTGCAATTTAAAAGAATAATTATAATATTATAAATTTTAGGAGAAGTAGGTAATTTTAAAGTTTTTTAAAATGTTCATAAAATGTTCTCAATTAATTTTTTTATTGAAATGTAACAAAAACGATAACAGGCTCGGCTGCATCCATTGGTGGGCCGGTCAAAGGCCCAAATAAGAGTCGCTTTCTCTGCATCGCTTTCCTCTGTTCACAGTAACTCATCGAATTCCGAATCATCAGAAGTAACTCAAATTTTCAGCTTAGAGCGGGACCATCCCATGAGAATAGGGGCCAATCCGGGCTAAGGTAGAATGCACTGGATCCTTTAATATTCGCGCTAAAGTAGATCTCACGTTCTAGATCTAAATAAAAAAATTGAGCTACTTTAGGTGATTGAATTCCAACCTGCACAGGACTGAAACAGGAAAGAAACCAATTGCCTACAACGATCGAATCGCGATCAACGATGCGAGAAGAATTCTTTGATGAAAGAGCGTACTACTACGATTGATGCTCTGATCTCTAACCACCACCACCAATCCCCTTCGTCTTCTCCAAATCTCCATGCCAGGAACCAGCAAACAACCATTGCTGGAGCTGAAACTGGAGAGGAGAGAGAGGAACATAATCTTGTTTGCCAAGAAGAGAAATTTCAATGTGGAGGTGGTGGTGGATGAAGAAGACGACATGGAGGAGCGCCTTGATCGGTTTAATAGACAGATTGTGAGAACGGGGTTGTTTAGGGAATGGAGGAGAAGGCGATTTTATGAGGATGCCAGGGAGAAGTTGAAACGCAAGCGGCGTGAAGCTGCTTTGTTACGTCAAAGAAGAAGGTATATATCAACTTTTTAGTTTCTCCTTTTAATCTCTCGTTATTTGTACAAATGGAATTGGGATTTGTTAGATGATCACTGGATATGTCCATTATTTGTTACACTGGAGAGCATCTTGCTTAATATCTACCAGCATTGCATAGGGGTGTTCATCGGGTTCGGTTTAATTGGTTTTAAACCGAACCGAAAGAGTTTGGTTTAAACAGTTTGGTTTTTCCTGTTAAATGGATCGATTTGGTTTATTTTTTAAAACCAGTTTAATAGTTGGGTTCGGTTGGGTTTATAGATTTTAAAACTAGTTAGACCGAACCAAAATTTTTAAATCCATTGTGCGAACAAAACATTTAAAATTAAAAAATTACGGTTCCGTATATTACTTGGTTTGGTTTAAAACTGGCTAAACCGATCCAAACAAAATTTTTAATCCATCTTTAAAAAAATTAAAAAATTAACAAGTTATTTATTTATTTATTAATACCCTATTCCGGTTCAAGCAAACAAACTGAAATTTACTTTGGTTTGTTCAGTTCGGTTCTTATTCTATTTCGGTTCGGTTCAGTTTGATTTTTGAAACCGAATAAAATTTTAGTTTACCTATTTTAATTCGGTTTCTTGGTATTATGCATGGCGCAGATTGTTCCATGCTATGGATCAATATATGCATTTTTCAAAGACCAAATAGGCAATTTGAACTGGTTTCATATGATAATGTACTTGCATACTAAATTTTACATTTTTTTAGATTTTTTTTACTATTTTTTTAAATAGGTAGAAAATGACTATTTTGAATGGTCTAATCTTTAGATAAAGTGATTTTCTAATTATCTAAAAAATAGTTTAAAAATTCTAAAAAATGTAAAATTTGATCTACAAGTATATTTTTATATGGAAATCATGTTGAATGGTTCAGATTAATTGTCTGGACTTTTAAAATTGAGATATTGATCCATAGTACAGACCGATATGCGCTATTCATACTACCATAGCATCACTACTGCTATTAACATATCAAGTAGATTTTCATATGCATTTCTCCATGCCTATTAACATTTTGTTGTTAAAATAAAATTACAGGCTTTATAGACAAAATGGTCCCTTTAAACATAATGAAGAATCACCTATTGCGAATGACGATTTGAAAGATGAGTTTTGGGCCTTCTCAGATGAGGAGTTTGATAAACTGATAGATGATGAAGATGATTCAAATGAAGAACTCGAGTTGTATTTTCAAGGTGACGACGGTGAAGGTACCTGGCACCTTTTATGATCGAATATCTCATACTTGAATATATGTTATAACCTTTTGAATTTATAAGAAGTATGTGTATATTATAGTTTAGTTTCTTTAACATGTAAATATTTCACTGGTACTGCTGTGTACCAGTGATGCTTGAGGGGCTTGCAGTATTTATTTATTTTTCTGTGCTTTTGTGAATAAGATTTTTTTTTCTTAAACTATTTCTTTTGGCTATCTTTTGTTTGTTATATTTTCTTAAAATTAGAAAATAAATCCTCTCATAAAAAAATGGAAAATATGATAAATAATATAATTTTGACTTTTGATGAACCACTTGAAGGAACTTAAAAATAGGAGAAATCTATTTTAATCCTTGCTCAGACGCACTTTGAATATATTTTTTTTAATCCTTGATCAGACGCACTTTGAAATCTATTTTAATTAGGCAAAATCAAAATGAGCCTGTTTTTTTTTTTTATTTTTTGTTGACATAATGATGGCACAGGTAACTTATGCAAATTCACTTGTTCATGACCAGCTTTTTTTTTTTTTTTGATAAATATAATATGTGAGCTTACTAATATTAACTTAATGTTCTTAAAAGATAGATGTCTTATTATTATAGTACTTGTTTTATATGGTAATGGTTAAAAGCATGAACTAACAACAATATAAAATATTAATCCAACGATCTTGATTATATATCTCCAATTCAAAAGAGAGAAATAAGCCACTAATTAAAGGGGTTTGAAAAGGATGTTGGGTGGCTTGCATGATCCCCAACCCTCTAATTAAAAAAACAAAAAACAAGAAAGATAATTTAATTAGCCACTAATTAAAGCATTAATGTAGAGAAGACTAGCTAGATGCAGATGCAGGGCATGCAAGCCTTGAGTGATTCCTAGGGGTGCAAACGGATCGGATATGGATTGGATAATGGTAAAACCATATCCGTATCTGCTTTTATTATTCGGTTACGGATCAGATATTAGACGGATACAATACAAATCATATATTAAACAATATGGATACGGATATTCGCCTTTTATAATGGTGAATAACATAATTTTTTTCATAATATGTATTAAATTATATGATATGTATCTACTATTCAGATACGGATAATTAAAATTTAAAACCATATCCGTATCCGTACGGATATTCAGATATCAGATATTCGTATCTAATTTTTCAGATACGGATTCGGATATGAACGGATAATATCTGACCCGTTTGCACCCCTAGAAAGGATTCCTTTTCATTTTTTTTTGTCCTATCTGGAGCTTATGCACAATTTTTTTTTTATGGTTGACGGATAACCGCCAACAAATTTTATAAGAAAAAAGTGTTTTTATTACAAAGTTTTCCTAGTAATTAAAACTAGAAGGAAACCTCTGCTCACTCTATACAATCACTACTATTTTTTTAGTCTAAATGGCTAGACCGGAATAGCACACTGAGGTTCCTACTAGATCGAAACACAATATAAACTCAAATAATCCATTCTGTAGCCAAAGCATGATCTCCCCTATCGTATCCTCTAACAAGTGACTCACCACTCACCGCTTGTTTGAGAACTGTTAATAAGCTTAAGCTCAGAAAGTAATATCAAATTAACTAGCAATGAAAGAATTGATAAATTAAGATTTATAATAAGAGAATATTACGGATTTAATTTCAATCAAAGAAACAGCTCATAGAAAAGAGAGTGAGTAAAGCAAAAATATGAAAGCTGTTCGGCGCAAGATGAGTGATTTAAGCAGTTTAAAAATAGCTCAAACTTGTCTTTGTCTGGATCAAGTACCCTCGACAAGATACATTGTCAAATATATATATTTGTTTTAAAAGTAGTTGATGATCTAAATTATTTTAATATTGCCTCTTGTACAATTTATTTAGCTAACTGGTTGAACTATCTTTATCGAATAACTCGAGCTGCTCTACCAGTCATCCCTGAAAACAAAGCTAATACACAAACACAAACACACACCAAAAAAGAAGAACATGGCAGAGGCAGCTGTGAGCTATGTGTAGCCGAGCTAGCTCGCGAGCTGCGAACAAGCTAGGCCTCAGCTTGAACTCGTTAATTCTAGACCAAGCTAGTGGTGAGCTAGCTCGTTAACAGCTCGGTCCAGTAACAAACAGACTGCTAGCGAGCGAGTTAGATACGAATCATGATCAAGCCATGTGCTATGAGCTTTTTTGCCATCCACAAATGGAAATTCAAATCTAACCAGTAATCTCTAATAAATTTTGAAAATAGAGGCGCAAAGCAATATTAATTACCAAGACGAATAAAAAAATTGAATTGGACGTGTAAATTTACGCTCAAATGTAATAAATTCATTTGATTTAGAATCTGACACATGCAAATTCTATTTTAAAATAATAAATTTTTTTTTCACTCAATAGTGCAATATTATGCGTAAAGGACCATCATTTATTAATGATTAATATCATAGCAAATCCTTGTGTACATTACATGTGGTATTGAACCTAAATTCGACTTTAGTTATTACAAGACTATAATCTCTAGATAATAAATTCCATTATCGCAATGAGAAGTCATTGTTTTGCTCCAGATGTTCATATCTACAAATGTTTGAGAAGGGAAAAATTATTTAATTAGATAGATACACCACACACAGTTATTTGGTCATTTTTTTCATTATTACATGTTTAAAATAAAAATATTGTAGTGAAGATAACTATATATAGATCCTAACTTAAGGGTGCAGATAGAGTGAATTCGGAGCAGATAATGCTATATTAAATTTGTATCCGTCTTTCAATGAGCGGATACTATATGAATATGGATAGTACACATATGGAAAAGTTTAAAATCAAATTCGGCTTGAATTAACATATACAGATACAGATCCTAACTTAAGGGTGTAGACATAGTGAATTCGCATATATGGATATATATACAGATACGGAACGAATAATTCATGAATACAAATACAAAACAAATAATTAACTCTCGGCTAATTAAGTCATGATCTCTAAGATACAAATACTAAATAAGAAAATTAAGAAAAAAAACTAACCAGAAATAAAAATAACTAAATGGAGGTGTTTAGAATGGAGAAGAGAATAAAAAAAAAGGCATCGCCATTGCAGAGTTGAAAACTTAAGGTTTCAACTAGAATCGGATATGTAAAAATATCCGTTTCATTTATCTGTATTTAAATTTGGAACGGATTTTGTATGAATATTACCGAATCCGTATTCATTGCCTATCATGAATTTAGTAACAAGTACTAAGTAAATAAGAAACCACAACCAAAAATATGAATAACAGAAACCTCCCCATAATAAAAAGCTGCAGTTAATTCCTTCAATATAAACTTTGTGATAAATTACATCATGTTCCTGTATTATGAACTTTTTGTTTTAGAAAAAACACAGTATTTAATGTTGCAACCAAATATTCAAAACCAGGATAACAAAACCATATATATAATGTTACAGAAATTAAGTAAATCACAACAACCCAACCCAATCCAAATCGATGCAATATTTAAGAGTCAAGTACAACTAATTAAAAAAAATGAAAATGCAAACAATAGAAAATTTAAACTTCCAACCATGACAATTATGAAAAGTTGAACAATTCAGGAACAACAAACTGAAAAAAAGGAACTTACAATCAATTAATGAGACACGAAATCTAACCGTTCGTCTTTACTCAGAGAGGGGATATGTGTGATTATGTGATGTCCTCTACTTGCATTCTTTCATGTAGTCTCTCTTTATTGTTATTATGGCCTGCTCAACAGAATCCATGCAATAATTAAGAATATAACAATTACAAGAAAAGAATAGAAATGTGCTAACAATCGGAAAAAAAGCCTTGCAGCCACACAAATATATGAACAACAAATCAAGACATGAAAACTAATTTAAAGAAATTCTTACATGAATGAATGGTACGAGGTTTGCCATTATCACCATCTTTTACGCACAGATGGGATATTCTCAATTTTGTAATGATCTTCTCTTTGCATACGTACATTTTGCTCATATGAAAGGCCAGATACTAATAGCTCTTTAAGAGTCGGCACATTTTGTAGCTCGGGAAGTGCTTGCAGCCTCCGACAGTTAGAAATTTTGAGGTGATTAAGGATGGGCATATCTCCCTCTTTTATGTGCCAATGATGTAGATTCGGCAGCCCTTCAATCTCCAGTTTTTCAAGTTTAGGTAACCCTCTGGTTGAACAGATCAGCTCTGTTCCAACATATGAGTCAAAGTGTAACTGAAGTTTTCTGAGGCTCTGTAGCCTCTCAAATATGGGCATTGGATTTTCCTGAAGCTTAGAATGTATAAGCCTCAATTTGGTGAGGTTTGTTGGGAACATCTCAACATTTGGAACACATATAGGTCCTCCCAACTCTCCAGAGAGATATAGACTTTGTATTTTCTCATGACAAGGTAAGTCTCTTGTACCCCCAAATGGTACAAAAAACCCACATAGACCGTTCGTTACAATCCTGAGGGAGACCAACTGCTTTGTCCTTGTCAGCACACCCTTGAGAGTTTCCCACTCTTCTAGAAAATTAATAGTCCTTAACTTAGCATCAGGTGATCTCTCATAAATCCAATAGCGAACCCCAAATGTACGCAAGTTGATACAACCTCCTAAATAAGGAACTTCTGTGTGGCCCACACTTTTTAATGTTTGTAGATTAGTAAGGTGATCCCATTTTAATGGGCAAATTTTTTCTAAAGGGTGGGTACCATATACATGTCTTAGAGTTGGCATTACGACATGATTTGTAGTTTTTTGTGTTCCCTCTAAATATACAGTTGATCCTGTTAAATCAATGGTTTCTAGATTATAGAAGGAATTCCTCTCGAATATTTTTTCTCCAACATTGCAGTATCTAAAACCCAAGTACCTCAAGTGTATCATGTTCTTCAGCCACTTACTACTGTCGAATTTTGTCATATCAACACGCTCAATGGTTAATACTCTTAATAGTCTAAGCCCACTATAATTTTGTAGGTTAAAGTCACTATTACTTGATTGAGTAAAACAGAGTAAAGAACGAATGTTTACTGGATAAACACCATCCTTGGTAAGAGTGCAAAATTGCAGTGCCGCACGACGCGGCTTTCTAGCAGCTAGATGGTTGCAATCTTCTACTTTTGAGAATACAGTGAAGAAGTTCTCTTCCTCGGCTTTGCGGATAGCCAGGTCCCGTAGAAGATCGTGCATATTGCAGTATTTGCTGCAACCGTTCCAAGATTTTTCAGTGACTTGAATCAAGCATCTGCAACATATTTTCCAAACAAATTGACATCCAAGAAGAAGGAAATTATTGGTTTATGAATAAGTAGGTATTCCTGAATTCAAATTAAATTGTAAAAGGATGAACCCACCACTATATCTTTCATCCAAAGTAAAGATTATATAAATGTAGATGCATGGTTCTGAAACTCGGAATCGGAATCGGAATCGGGTGAATAGACCGGAATCGGCTGAGTTGACTCGGTAACTCGGATTTTTTTGCCAGAAGCTTGTTTTGTACTAAATTTGTCAAATAACTCACTCCAACACTCATAATAATTAAATTTGGACGAGTAACAATCAAATTTACAGTTTATTACTTATAAAATTAATATGTATCTAATTTAAAAATTAAATAGACTTCCATAAAATAATAAAAAAGATTAATAAATTCACAAATGACAAATAAAATGTTTAATTTTAACTTTTACATTTTCATATTTTATTTGATATGCATTAATTTATCTTCGAAGAAAATATTTTATTTTTCTTAAGTCAAAGAAAATATTTTATTTCATAAACAAACAGGGTATCCAGAAAGGACAAAACAGGTTATCCAGAACAGGGTATTAAGAAAATATTTTATTTCTTAAGTCTCTATCTTCCTTCTAATAAACTGCCACATGTAACAGTTTTATGCACATGTCACCAAACAGGGTATCCAGAAAGAACAAAACAGGGTATCTTCCTTCTAATAAACTTTTGAGGCATAGCTTTAGATCCGTTTCCAAATAAGATCTTACCCGTTATACCGTTTTTACCAAAGTTCTAGCCGCATTTCATTTTGCAGAAAAACAGTGATAGATCTGAGCCAGTGGATCAAAAGTATGCGCAGATCTGAAAACTAAAGGTGCAGATTTGACGGACCAGCATCCTATGCGGAGTTATTCCTGTAGAGTCGTGTAGAGCTTTTAATCTGGTCCGTTCGTTTTGATCGGACGGACCAGATCAGATCTTATCGGGCAGGAGAATTTTGTTTTTTTGTTTTCAATTCGGGCAAGATCTAATTTGGTCCATCCGATCAAAACGAACGGACCAGATTAAAAACTCCGCACGACTCCGAATGGAATAACTCCGCAAAGGATATGAATTCCATATTTGACCCCAGTTTCATCTCTCCCAAATCCCAATCGACACGTTCAACTTCGCCTCTTTCTTTCACGAGCCAGCGCCATCGCACAATCAAATGCCTTCGCTTATTATGAAAAATCGCTTCCCATAGCGAGAATCAGTGAGAATCGGCACAAAACGTCAAGAATCCCTGAAGAAGAGCTCCAATCTCCGCGCCTTTCATCTCCAATCTCTGCCTCAGTATCTCAATCGCCACTTTCTTCTCCAATCTCCGTGCCTCTGCCTCCGCCTTAGCAACTCAACTCAAGACTCGGTCCAGGTTGGTGAGAATCGGCCATTTTGACCTTGAATCGGCTTGACTAGGACTAAAAATCGGCTAACTCGGCCGAGTCAAGCACTATTCATCCGAGTTTTGCTGAAAAATTCGCACGGGTGAGAAACTCGGATGAAAATCAGATCGGACACGGCTGATTCCGAGTCAACTCGGAATCGGCCGATTTTCCAAACCATGTGTAGATGTAAGGAGGTTCCGCTTGGATTGCCAATGGTGGGGTGATAGAAATATAAAATATATATTTAGGCAACTCGAAATGCCGAAATTAGTTTAGTTCTTTAGACGTAAGGTTGTGCCGCTTGGAATAATTGCATTATAAGTTTGTTTTGACTGTGAATCCATTAATAATAGATTCGTCCTCTTTATTTAGGTTTAAAAACTCCATCTAATATTTGATGCTTATAATTTGTTATTTGAAAAATAAAAATATCTGGCTACATTTTTCAATCTTTCGAAGAATTTCTTGTCAGTTATGTGTTTTTAGATCTACTCTGACAACTTGTTTGGATGGAGGGTACACAAAGAGTGGCAAGAAGAGATATAATAAATAAATTAAAATTCACATATTGTTTTTATTTAATAGAAATCGATAGATGAGTAAAGTCAATGGATGTTATTATTTTTACTAACTGTAACTTTCCTAAAAGTTTCATTTTATTACTTTTTAAATTAGAGTGTAATGGAGAAAACACAAAACCAATCAAATAAGATAACGAAATAAATGGTAACCTCCCCGTTTTCTTTCATTTCCATATTCTCGCTTGTAAATTTTTTTTTGAGTAAAGGTTGGAGGTCAAGTCACCAAACTATTTTTTTTTTTCCAGATTTCTCCATTCGGTTTTCAAATCTACAATCTTCCACACGGAGAGAATTGCCATTGCCACTTGACCCAAGGCTGATTGGGTGGATCGAGGATTTTCGTCAGGGGGGGCAAAAAATATCGAATCGAGTTTAAATACCTAATCCAATTTAAATCCATTAACCAATTAGGTACTTGATAAAAAATAATATTTTAACTTATACTTTCCAATGCTTTGACTTGTAATTTCTTATGCTCTAACTTATAATTCTAATTACCAATCAAAATTCAACAAATTTATTTCAATTTTAATCTTAATTTTAACCTGAATTACAAATCAAACGTCCAGAGAGGGGGACAAAGTCGGTCGAGACCGATAAATCTCCAGTAAAACTCAAAATCCAGGGGGGGGCAGCTGCCCCCCATTGGAACACTCTGGGTTCGCCCTTGGCTAATTCTCCAATTTCTCCTATTCATTACCTCCCATGTTCTTCACCTCATGCATGTAAAACTTCATAATACGGTAAGGTTAACTAAAAAGTCTTTATTATTTAACCGCTTGATTTGATACTAATAAAGTTTGACAAATTAGAAATTTTATTTGTAAACGAAAAGTAACTCTTATATAAAGAGATCGGTTTGAACAGTTTGAATCAACTATTTGGACATTGAAAAATGATACACATCAATATAACGAACCGATATGTGCTTTACATTATATTCTAGCCTCACTATGTGTGTGTGAAGTCAGTATAATTAAAAAGTTGTCTACTTATTGGAAAGTGTGTCCTAATATAACTCATCACTAATTAATTAGCTATGTAGTCGACTCGGTGTTTACATCTTTTGTTTCATTTTGTTAGGTGTATAAATTGTTTAGTCGCTCTCCATTCGGAGTGTGACAGAAATTGCCATAGCTAAATGTATAAATTTGGAGATGTGAAAGATACTAAATTATACAAATATACTTAATTATAGTCAATTTGTTATTATCACTGGCAATTACTTTTTGACCTTGTAATAAGCAATGACTATTAATATTGTAGCCTCAGTCGAACGGTTTACATCTTTGGGAGAATGGTTGAATTAAGGAAGTAAACTAGAGCTCATGTGCGTATACCTGGTACTGATTGAATTTTGGGGGAGTAGTTTGAGATGAACTAGTGTGCTTTGGGCAGTTTTTGTTAATATTCAGGACTTCTTTTATACCTTCAAAAATAAAGTTGAAAAGGGATGTACCTTTGCACTAGCTCTTGAAGGAATTCCTCAGCTCTGTCCTCCATTATTCCAGCTCCATTTTTCGGTATAAATCCTTCAGCCAACCACATTCTTGTAACATGCCTTCCCGAAATCTTATGATCTTCAGGAAAAGATGCAAAATAAAGAAAACATGGTTTGAGATCGTAAGGCAAGTCTTCATAACTCATGGCTAGGACCTGCGAGCACTTCTTCCCATCTTCATTGTGCCAATCCATGGTCTCCTCCAATGTGATCCAGGCATTATACGTGCGCTCTCTCCTTGCCAGGATACCACCAAGCACAACCAATGCCAATGGTAACCCTCCACATTTTTTTGTTAATTTTTTGGCAACTTCCGAGAGATCAGGAGGATAATTCTCAAGTTGTATATGTTGTTGAAAAGCCTTCCTGTAGAGGAGAGCAAGACTCTCATCCTCATTTAGGTAACGGAGTTTATAGGGACTTGTGTTGCAATCTGCTGCTTGAGCAACATCAAGCGATCTGCTGGTAATTATCAGGCGGCTCGCATTATTTGAATCGGGTAATTGAATTTTCAATCGCTCCCAAAGATCAATTGTCCACACATCATCTAGGACAATTAGGTACCTCTTGTTTTCCAAAGAGCTCTTAAGCTTCTTCGGTAAATCCTCATCTGCTACAGGTGGTCTTTCATTTTTCAAATATGGTTCAATTGAGTAAAGAATTTCTCTCAAGAGATCATTTAAATTGAACTTTTGAGAAATTGAAAGCCATGTGTAACAAGCGAAGTGCCCCTTCAATTCCTCACTGCAGTTTAAAAAATGATTGTGTTATTGTTGAGAAAAAAGCAACAGAAAGAGAAAATTTCATTAGAGATCTTTTCCATGATTACATGATTAATTATTTATATTTTTTTAGAGTGATGGAATCAAGCCATTAATTTTCTTTTTATGGATTGCTCCACAATAAAGAACACATGCACGTACCTTTTGTAAACTTTTTGAGCCAGTGTGGTCTTGCCAAGGCCGCCAGTACCCACAATTGAGAGCACCGTGCGCCTTGAAATGTGTGTATCAAGCAGCTGCTTCAAAATTTGGCGCTTATCAGCCTCAAGGCCAACAACTTCTGAATCATCAATTTCAGAAGGTTTTGTCGGCCTAAAAGGTTCTTCACTAGTACCAGCACCAAGATCCTTAATTCCCAAGTCGGTACCGCGCTGGTAAATACTGTTGAGTTTCTGTGTGATTTCTTCGAGGTCGCCACCCAACTTGCTCATCATTTTGGGTTTTTTTGCAACTGGAAGCATTATGGAGAAGAAGGAATTGCTTTTCGGACATTTTTCTTCAATCTCAACCAGGAAGGTATCAATCATATCTTCTATTTCGTGGGCCATGTCTCTGACCTGGTTCACCCACTCTTTTACCAATTCATTTTTCTTATGCTGCTTGGAATCGGCATCTCTTAGATAAGCTTTGATGAAGCCAAGCTCCCGATGCATGTGCTCAATCTTACCACGAACATCATGCAGTTCCTGACCTTTATTCAGCAAAGCATCAGCAAGCTTGCACAACACATAGCTCACAGCTGCCTCTGCCATTTCTTTTTTCTTTTTTAGTGTTTCTGTGTGTGGGGGGGGGGTTGGGGGGTGGGGGGGAGAAGGGGTATTGAAAGTTTATTAGCTTTGTTTGCAGGGATGATTCGTACAGCAGCTCGAGTTATTATATAAAGATAGTTCAACCACTAGTGTATTGCAAAAACATGGTGCACTGCTAAGAATACGTGACAACACGGCAAGGCTTATTAGCCATGCTGTGTTTATACGTGTCCGGACTTTGTTTTTTATCGTGTTATGCTCATTCAGGAGAATTTCATCACGGCACAACACAACTAAAGATACATCTAGCACAGAGACATCAAAACACTGTTGGACACGGATGGATTTTTTTATAAATTAATTTGTAATAGAGGTATAATCAACAAGAATTCATGTTTTGTATTGTTTATGGGACTAAATTAAAAAAAAACCAAGTCAGTTCCAGTACGCCTACTTAGTGGCCTATACAACCATAGTGTATTGAAATAACCCGGCCGGTCCAGGACCAGACTGACAACTCATGGTTTGGACCCGGACCGCCTGGACAGTGCCCAAATCCGGACCGGACCAGACCTTGGCGAGAAAGGAGTCTAGCAAGGGTTTGGGTCACTAATTTTCACTAGAACCATATAGGACCGGACCGGACTTACCCGTGGAACCGTGTAGGACCGGACCAGACCAAACCCGGACCGCACTGTGTAGAACCGGACCCAATCCGAGCTGAGCTATTCTCACCTCTGTTAATTAATCATTAAAACTTTACCAATCGATAAAAATTTTGTATAGAGAAATAATATTATCTAGAAACTAGACTTTCATACCTTTATTTTGATATAAAGTACACAAAATTCCATGTAACCATTTTCTCTAAATTGAATTTTGCATCTGGTCAAAATTTTAGGACTGCTCACTGAATTTTCAGTTTTTCTGATTTCTGACCTCTATGAATTAATCATTAAAACTGTACCAATCTGCAACATTTTTGTATAAGGAAATTATCTTATCTGGAAGCTAGACTTTCATACCATTATTTTGATATAAAAAACACAAAAATCTATGAAGCCATTTTCTCTAAATTGAATTTTGAATCTGGTCAAAATTATAGGACTGCTCACTGGAATTTCAGTTTTTCCGATTTCTGACCTCTGTTAATTAATCTTTAAAATTGTACCAATATGTAATATTTTTGTGTAGAGAAATTATATATCTGAAAACTAGACTTTCATACCTTTATTTTGATATAAAAAACACAAAAATCTACGTAGCCATTTTCTCTAAATTGAATTTTGAATCTGATCAAAATTATTGGACTGCTCACTGAAAAAAATAAAAATAAATAAAGACCAGAACTCGGACCGGAACCGGACCATGTAAATTTGGACCACGGTTCTAACACGGGTTTGGACCTACCACAAAAAATCAGACCCGGATCCGGACCGTTTAAACCCGTAGATCCGTGTGAACCGTGGACTAGCAGGGTCTGGACCGGGCCGGACCGGACCGGCCCGTTTGCAAAACACTATACAACCCTCTCTTGAAACTTGAGAGCAGCTTATATTTCCAATTTGATCTCGGTCTATAGTAAACCAAGTAATACATTGGGGCTTAGAGGCAAATAGATTTATATACCGAGTCTAAATAAATTTAGTAGGCGCAACTTTTGAAGGAGAATTTGAAAATTGGAATCCCGCCTAGATTTTTGTCGTTTCCTTTTGGCAATAAAATAATTTACACCATCACGAACTTTATTAAAAAAAATATTTATATGACACATCTTTGACCATGTATCTTATCGAGGGTACCTGCCCAAGACTGACAAATGTGCTATTTTTAAACTGTTTAGATCCCTCATCTCTGACCATGTATCTTTTCGAGGGTACCTGCCTAACACAGAGACAAATTTGAGCACTTTTTAAACTGCTTGAATCCCTCATTTTGCGCCGAACGGCTTTTATATTTTTACTTTTCTCACGCTCCTTTCTACGAGCTAGCTGTTTCTTTGACAGAAATTAAGTCTGTAATATTCTCCGAATATAGGGAGCCAAATTCTTAATTAAAAGTTCACAATCAAAACTCTTATTATAACCCTTTTTTGAAAGCCAAGTGTGAAAGTCTAGTCTACAATTTCATTTATACCAGTAGTGTCAAATTTACAATGTAAAGTAAGATGAAGAAAAATAAAAAAGAGTTGCGGATAATATCATGTGTAGTTACTAGTTAGTAGAAGGCCAGTCAAACTGTTGTCATGAAATTAATAGTAGCAATAAGTTAGACAGGACAAAAAAATTGAGAAGTAAATACTAAAGATCAATGCAAATTTTTTATTTTGTGAAGATTTAGCACAACTCTTCTGAAGATGATTAATTTTCTTCCTTTTTAAAGATACTCTATTAGTAGAATTACTTAGGGCTGCTACTCTTTGGGTCTTATGGCTAACTAGGAATAAGATTTGTTTTACTAATTCACCCATTCCAACTTTGGCCAGTGTTGGCTCAGCTATAATTTATCTTTCCTCTTATTGGTGTAAGATTAGGAATGATGAAACTTATTTTAAACTAACTTTAATTTTGCCTATGGATGTTTTTCCTTTGACTCAGGTAGGCAGTCTGATACCTCTGTCAGATTCCGCTACCCCAGAAGATGCAAGTTCCCAGGATATAGAAGTAGCAGAACTTGGATACGGGGGGTCGGATCTTTCGAATTACTTGCGAGACAGGGTTGACTCTGTCTCTAGTTTACCCTCTGACTCCACGTCTACTCCTGGATCTCCCTCTTCTGATGGTTTTTACTTGGCTAGCTCTACTGGTTCTAGCGACTATTAGTATTACTAGTTTCATGCTTTTGTTATTTTTGAACTTACTCATTCGATCTTTAGCTATATTTTGTCATAGGGTACTGTATCTTGTTAATATGTTGTTATTTCTCTAGTTGCTTAGGTATTTTGCACAATGGAATTCTGTTTTCCATTATCTTTTGTATAAACTGTTCTTGTTTCAATATGAAACAGGTGGGGGATACCCACTTTTGTCAAACAAAAAAAAAAAAAAAAATTTCTTCCTTTTAATTTTAATAAACTGGAATTTGGTAGGAGATTTGGTTGGAGATTTCTTTCCTTTGACGGAGACTTTTTTTTTTCTTATTATTTTCTTCCCAACAATAATATCTTAGCGCTTAAAGTTGTGACTTTATGCATTGTATTAAGAATACCCAAATATTTCAATTATAAAGTATGGCATAATACATATGTAATTGTCATGATTTCTTTCATTAAATGTAGAATGAGCACAACATCGAATGAGAGAAGCAATTTCACACAAAACTGGCATCCCTCGAGAAACATATGGTACTCAAAGATCAGTGGCTATGCATCAAACATCATCAACAAACTGGAAATTGACTTAACATAAGATCTCCAGCTAGAACCTCTCGGCCATTGCAATGTACCAATTTGATTTGCTCCTCTACCAGTGTCAAGCTCTCAATCAATTTTGCAGATCATTTCTTCGGCCTATTGTGCTTGCAACTCATCATGATGTTTTGGAGATATACACTAACAATATTTATAACAAAATTCACATTATGAAAGAAGTTATGAACTTCATGCACCTCTTTTAATGCTCCAACAAGGGCCAATTACAATTGATGAGCCATGCAATGCACATAATACGCATATGAACATTTTTTAAGAATAAGGACTTGTAAATCATTCCACTCACTGTGCATATTACCTGCTCTGTCGTATCCTTAACTTTTAATGTGACATATGCTTAGACCACTATAAGATAGAGCTGAAGCAATTGTATTTTTTAAGGTTAGTGATGTTGTGTCTTTAACATGAAAAAGATTAAGAAACTTCTCACCAATAAATCTTTCTTTATGGACAAATCGAACTGCATTTGTCATTTACTCCTTAGATTCATATTGCAACTTGGACTTTTTGAGCCATAATTTGTAGAATTTGTTTTTGAATTAATGGTGAGGTGTATTTTGCATTTTTCAGTATAAATTTTTTACAACAAATTAATCATATATCTTATCTGTTTAATCTGAAATGGAAAAATGAAATATACTAGTAATCTCTAATAAATTTCAAAAATAAAGGCGCGAAGCAATATCAATTACCAAGACAAAATGATTGAGATGAATCTGTAAATTTATGCTCAAATATGAATTCTTTTGATATATCATGTGACATATCATGCAGATTTTCTCTTTTAAAATTATATTATATTTTTTTCACTCAATAGTTTTGGCTATAAACAAATATTACAGCATTCATAAGAACTTTGAAAGAAAAAACTCTTTGGATGTCAATAGTTGTTTATTTATGAAGAATTATCATGCGAAATACTTGTGCATACATTTTTGTTAAACAGATGGTGTTGCACACTACTTTGGCTTCAATTATTACAAGCTCTTGATTATCATTCCAAATATCCATGATTGTCTTTTTCTAAGTAACAAATCACACACTTGAAGCTGAAGAAGCTGCCACTATGAGTTAGTATACTCCTGATATTGTTATCATAGAAAGATCGAGAAAAGAAAAATAATTTAAGAGTTATCCAACCCAACAAAAATCTACAAAGACTTGATCCGAATTTTTGAGAACTTAATAGGGAAGATCTCTATATGTATATCTTCTGGAGAAATGAGTAATCCAATCATGAAAAAATCGTTAATTCATGTAATTTGGCAATCGTAGCTTTCACACCTGTCATACTTATAATATTTTAGTACATTGATTTCTCACCTTTCATGCTTATACATCACCAATATGTAAACTTTGTGTTGTCAGTCAGCCCAATTCATCATATGGACCTCTATTAAACGAATGGGTTAATTTTAAAAGTTGTCGAATTGAGGATTAAAGATGGCCGCTTCTTATATTATTATCTTTTAGAAACGGAACAAATATACATCAAACAATCCAAAATATAATACTGAAATTGCCCCACATAAATGATTTCTTATTCTTTTTTGAAAGCTTCGCACAAGCTTTCAAGTCACGGGAGAGACTCAAACTCTCAACCTTTGAATAACCACAGTTATAAAAAAATTTCTTTTAGCCAACTGTGCTACCACCCATCTCATGATTTCTTATCAAATGTGACTTAAGTATATCAATGCTTATCCATTCTATTCAAAATTTGTTACAACAAATCATATATTTTATTTAGATTTTTTTTTATCTGAAATGGAAATTTCAAATCTACCTAGTAAATACTAATAAGTTTAAAAAATAGAGGCGCGAAGCAATATAAATAACCAAGAAGTAAAAAAACGATTGAGATGGATGTGTAAATTTACGTTCCAATGTGAATTCTTTTGATTTAGCATCAGACACATGTAAATTTTTTCTTTTAGAATTTTATTATATATTTTTCACTCAACAGTGCAATATATATATATTTTTTATGGTTGATGGCAAATAACCATCAACAGATATATTAATTAAGAAAAATAATTACAAAAAAGGGGTTTTTGTAGCATAAAGTTGTCCCACACTATTTACCTATACACGGAGTAACTTAATGCTAATTGCTATTCCTAATTCCTTACGGAGTTAGGTTCACATAGTAGAAAAAAGCTAGCTATTGCCTAATCATCTCTCGATCTCTAATGATGTGTTATTGATAAGATGACCCACCGTCTTGCATTTATTAGAAAAAAACCTTCTATTCCTTTCCCTCCATAAGGCCCACGCACCCACTGCCCAAATAACATCCCACTGCATCCTCTGATGCTGTGACATATATAGCTAGCCCTGTGGTGATCCACGACACCAATATGTTAGCTCCTCCCCGTGGTTGGATGTTGTGTGTGTGCCTGCAATCCCCTCAAGAACCTTGCCGCAAAAGTGCAACCCCACATGATGTGGTTCCTTGTTTCCATTTTATCCTTCGAGCAAAAGTGGTAACCCCTCTGTACCTTTGTACGTAGAGGACAATCAAGTTTTGGCCATTAAAAAAAAAACAATCATAAGACCTTTGTACATATATACTTTTTGAACGTAATAAGTTGTTTATTTATTGATCGATGATTATCATACAAAATCTTTGTGTACATTTAATTAAACATGTGATGTTGCACCTGCACCCAATTTAGGCTTTAATTATTAAGAACCCATGATCTTTTTATCAAGTAACAAATCAATACAAGCTGAAGCTTTCACAACGAGATATAATTGTATATTGTTATCATAGAAAGATCGAGAAGAGAAAAATTATATAAAAGTTATCAAACCCAACAAAATATCTACAACGAAAGTATCTAAATTCCTAAACTAGAATGAGCTTAAAACCCATCAATAATTCTCAATAATTGTGTTGGTTTGGTGATCACACACAGAGAAGTAACTTAAGAAATGCAAGATAAAGGATTCAAATTCTCTTGTTTTTTTAAACTATAGTTAATAATTCTCAATAATTTATTTTGGCTTTCTGCAATAACATAATTAATTTATTTCAGAAACTTTCTTGTGTACGATTCATATTACTTTTGAGTCAATACAGTTGCAAATTTGATGTATAGAAAACAAAAGTTAGAAAACGTACTAATGGAAGATCTATATATATATATATATATATATATATGAGGAGAGATCCAATTACATCATTTTTTTTGACACATCTTGACACTATTTTTTTATAGGTCAATTTTGCGATTTCAAAATCTAAACAGTCGATCCGAACCGTTCAACATGATCACCATATTAAAATGTGCTTGGAGATCAAATTTTACGTTTGTTTGAATTTTTTTACTATTTATTAAGATGGTTACAAAATCGCTATTTTCAATGGTCTGAAAACAACGATTTTGTAACCATCTTAATAAATAGTAAAAAAATTTAAAAAAATGTAAAATTTGATCTCCAAGCACATTTTAATATATCCATCATATTGAACAATTTGGATCGACTATTTGAACTTTGAAAATGATAAGTGTCAAAATGTGTCAAAAAAAAGAGAGTGTAATGCGATCCCTCCTCTCTCTCTCTCTCTCTCTTTTTATATATATATATATATAAATATATATCTTCCGGAGAAATGAGTAATCCCTGAAAAAACGCTAATTCATGGAATTTGACAATCGGAGCTACCCACCTTTCATACTTTTAATATTTTAGTACATTGATTTCCCACCACTAGAACAGCAATTTTTCATTTTATATGCTTCATAATTAATCAACATTAGCTTTTGATAGCAGTACAGATTGAATGATTTTAAAACAAAACGTTTTTCGGTCAGGCCCAATTTACTATATAGACCTCACCTGTATTAAACGAATGGGCTTTTACTGGACCCTAGTTATAACTAGTCATGAGATTCGCGAGATTAATTTTAGAAGAAGTCAAATTGAATTCAAATGACGAACTTTAAATCTTTGATTTTTTATTCTACCAAAGTAGTATTAAAGATAATAACACCTAAGAATGCAGAAATAACACCTAAGAAGTAGATTCCATACATAAATTAAAAAGCTCCACAAAATATTTGC
Source organism: Carex kokanica (assembly GCA_025461125.1). Lineage (NCBI taxonomy): Eukaryota > Viridiplantae > Streptophyta > Magnoliopsida > Poales > Cyperaceae > Carex > Carex kokanica. The sequence goes on from JAJGRX010001148.1 coordinate 154,281, forward strand.
TCTATGCTTACCATACCGCTCAAATTTTGTTACAGAAAATCATATATTTTATCTAGACTTTTTTTAAATTAATTTAGAATAAATTTTGAAAATAGAGGCTAGAAGCAATATCAATTACCAAGAGATCAGATCCACGTGTAAATTTACACTCAAATGTGAATTCTTTTGATTTAGAATATGACACTTGCAAATTCTCTTTTATAATTATAATATATATTTTTTCACTCAATAGAGCAATATTATGTGTAGAGGAACATCAAATTTTTTATATATAACACAAAAGGTACAATAATCATAAAAGTTTGTACACACAAACTTTTTTTTTTATGTAATTAGTTATTCATTTATTAAGGACAATCATAGCAAATCCTTGTGTACATTTAGTTCAACATTTGGTATTAAACATTGATACGTCCTATCTCGGAAGATAAGGCCGTATGGAGAGTTGGGCTGAGTCGGGTTCGTCCTGCCAAAGGATGGCAGGCCGAGGTGTGAAAGGAGTTGTGAACTCGAGGTGGATTGTCAGAGATTCGTTCTCTATCCTGTGTGATATCTTCAGTGGTTGGAAAAAGTGTCCCCTGATTCATGGGGATCACTGCCTTATATAGTCCAGCCATAACTGCCATCTCGGGCAGTGATGGAGGACGTGGGTAGTTATGTCAGCCGTTACTGGGATGGGAGGCATTAAGTTAGCCGTTTCTGCTATCATCCCGCATGTCGGTTAGCATGAACCCCATTTAAGGTTATATTGAGGCCGCTGTATTGGGCCCCGACTTGGTGAATCTTTGGGCTTTTCATATGACTTCGGGTTGGCCTCTTAAGGAGGTCCGAATCCCAGTCGTTTGTGGCCCAATTTAGAGCAAGTAAAAGGGCCTGTGGAACATGGCCCCATCAAACATCACTTCGGTTATAATTAATTATTACAATCACATAATCTCTAGATAATAAATTCCATAATATTTTTTTCAAGTTACAAATCATTACAACAGATGAAGCTCTTATAATGAGAAGTCATTGTTTTGCTTCAGATGTTGATATCTTAGAATGATTTTGAGAAAAGAAAAATTATTTAAGAGTTATCCAACCAAACCAAAAATCTCCAATGACTTTTTTTTGAGAACTTAGCAGAGGCTGTCAAATGTGTAACAAAATCTCCAAGGACTTGATACGGATTCTTGACCAATAATGAGGGAAAAAAACCCACCAAGATACTAAATTGGTGTCATCAGCTTCTTTAAACAGGCTGGAACAAGCAAATGCTCTATGGTTAGTGATGACATGGAGAGAATGAATTTGAGAAATGTACAATGGAGAACTAAAATTATTCTCTTTAATGAAACTAAAAATAATAATTCTCAATAATTTATTTTAGTTTCCTCCAATGACAAAATTCATTTCAAAAACTTTTCTGTGCAAGATTTATATTACTTAATTTTTAATCTATACAGTTTCAAATTTAATGTTAAAAAAAAAGAAACTTAGAAAACTTACTAATGGAAAATCTCTATATATCATCTGGAGAAATGAGTAATCCATGAAAAGTCCGTTAAATCATATAATTCGACAATTGATACTTTTAATATTTTAGTGCATTGATTTCCCACCACTAAGACAGCAATTTGACATGCGTCTCTCTTAAATGAGTATTTATATTTTACATTATTCATAATTTATCAACGTTAGATTTTGATATCAGTACAAATTGAATGATTTGAAAACGATACCTTATTGGGAACAAGATCATGCTTGTACTTCCCCAATACATAAATTTTGTGTTGTTAGCAAGGCCCAATTTTTACCAAACGGGAGCGCATATATTTTTTTTTTCTGAAATCTTGGTCTTTATATGGGCCCACATAATTAACTAAGTCCGACTGTTATTTGGTCATTTTTTTATTACCTGTTTCAAATAGAAAATTAGTACTGAAAATAACTAGATGCCGGATGCATTCAGAGATAGACAATAATATTAATTAAACACTTAAAAATGAACTCGACCCATTTTCCATATTACAGACTAACTCTACTTAAGTACAACATTGGTAATAATATTGCATTAACTTGATGTAAAAAGCAATTAATTTTACTTAAAATCGAGCAATTTTTCTTTTCATATTTGTGTCTTTCTTTAGTTTTGTAAGAATATTGTAAAATTAATATTTTTGATGTAATTGCTTCTATTGTTGTTCATTTATTGATTATTATATTAAATCTATGTGTACTTTTAGTGAAACTTATGATAATTGCATCCAACTTTGAATTTAACTATTACGAACCCATTATTTTTTCCAAATAACCAAATTCATTATTTTTTTTTTCAAATAACATATAATCACCACATTTCAGTTTCTTCACAAGGAGAAGCTGTTGATTTGTTTGTGATATTATTGTTAAAATAAAGGTCGATCGAGAAGGGCAAAGATGAAATTTCGTGCGGACAGACGAATGTGTAAATTTATGCTCAAATGCGCAATTCTTTTGATTTAGCATATGACACGTCCAAATTTCTTCTTTAGGACTATTAGATTTTGTTTTCCACTCAATAGTGAAATTTTGTGCGTAGAGGACCATCAAGTTTTTGCTTTGTTCAGGTCTGGCCAACCTCAACGATATCAGCCGTCTTAATCTTAGATGTATACACTTGTTTAACAACGAATCAGAATTTAATGATCCAAGTAAAGCTAGGTGAGAACTCATGAGATTCGTTAGATTACTTTTAAAAGTTGTCAAATTGAATTCAAATAACGCTAAATCTTTGATTATTTATTATTACGAAAGTAGTATTAACGATCGCCACTCTTATATTATTATCATATAGAAACAGAACAAATATACATCAAACAATCCAAAACATAATACCTGCAAAGGCATTCTCATATTTTTAGTGATGGTACAGAAGTCTGAGTGATCATCATTACACTTTATATACTGTTACTAGCCATTGGTACAGCCACCAAGTGCATGCACTGGTATGACTGGTAAATCCACCGGTGCTGTCCACACAATAACTAGAAAAATTAGTATAGCCTACTCGAGAAATGATCACTCTGTCCAATGATTAAAGTCCTTACTCAAAAGTGGATAACACAGCTCATGATCTAACAGAAAGGAATTTAATCGCGGTATTAGTATTCGCCAGTGTACATGTATGTTGTTAGCAATAACAAGGGCCTATTATATATTTTTTACAAGTTTTGAGGGCTCTCATGCAAATTTTGTGAATTTAGAGATTTCTCCTACTAACAACTTACGTCATGACTTTAGTAACAAGTACTAATTAAATAAGAAAAACCTTAATTGATGACTTAATTTAAGACCTGAACCAAATATATTAATAACAGAAACCTCCCCATAATAAGAAGGTGCAGTTAACTCCTGCAATACATAACATAAAAAAAGAGGAGAGTAAACTTAGTGATAAAATAAATCACAAGTACTGGACCATTTAAATGGTCCCACTTTGAGACGGACTACCGACTTAAAGCTTGGAGGCATGCATTAATCTCTCTTTATTTTATTCATGCTAGGAAGTCTAAACTAACAATAATTTGCATGTTCTTGTAAAAGTTATGAACTTTCTGTTTTAGAAAAAACACAGAGTATATAATGTTACAACCAAATATTCAAAACTAGGAAAATGAAACCAAATATAACATTACAGAAATGAAGTAAATCACAACAACCCAACCCAATCCAAATCCATGCAATATTTAAGAGTACAATACAATTAATAAAATTGAAAACTGCAGAAAATAGAAAATTAAACCTTGCAACCATGACAAGTATGAAAAGTTGAACAATTCAGGAAAAACAAACTGAAAATAGGGAACTTACAATCAATGAGACTCCAAATCCAACCGTTCTTCTCTACTCAGAGAGCGGATATGTGTGATTATGTGTTGTCCTCTACTTGCATTCTTTCATGTAGTCTCTCTTTGTTGTTATTAGGGCGGGCCTGCTCAACAGAATCCATGCAATAATTAAGAGTATAACAATTACAAAAAAATAATAGAAATGCGCTGACAATCGAAAAAAAGCCTTGCAGCCACGCAAAGTATATGAACAACAAATCAAGACATGAAACTACTTTAAAGAAATTCTTACATCAATGAATGGCACGAGGTTTGCCATTATCCCTATGTTGTACGCACAGATGGGATATTCTCAATTTTGTAATGATCTTCTCCTTGCATACGTTCTTTTAGCTTAGATGAAAGGCCATATACTAATAGCTCTTTAAGAGTCGGCACATTTTGTAGCTCGGGAAGTGCTTGCAGCTCCGGACACCCAACAATTTTGAGCTCACTAAGGATGGGCATATCTCCCTCTTTTATGTACCAATGACGTAGATTCGGCATCCGTTCAATCTCCAGTTTTTCAAGTTTAGGTAACCCTCTGGTTGAACAGATCAGTTTTGTTCCAAGATATGAGTATGCGCGTAACTGAAGTATTCTGAGGCTCTGTAGCCTCTCAAATATGGGCATTGGATTTTCCTGAAGCCTAGAAAACACAAGCCTCAATTTGGTGAGGTTTGTTGGGAACATCTCAACATTTGGAACACATATAGGTCCTCCCAACACTCCAGCGAGATATAGACTTTGTATCTTCTCATGACAAGGTAAGTCTCTTGTACCGCCAAATGGTACAAAAAACCCATCATAAAAATTCGTTACAATCCTGAGGGAGACCAACTGCTTTGTCCTTATCAGCACACCCTTGAGAGTTTCCCACTCTTCTAGAAAATTAATAGTCCTTAACTTATCATTAGCTGAATGGTAATCCTCATCCATCAAATAGTCAACCCCAAACGTACGCAAGTTGATACGACCTCCTAAATAAGGAACTTCTGTGTGGCCCACACTTTTTAATGTTTGTAGATTAGTAAGGTGATCCCATTTTAATGGGCAAATTTTTTCTAAATGCCGGGTACTATATACATGTCTTAGAGTTGGGATTACGACATGATTTGTAGTTTTTTGTGTTCCCTCTAAATCTATAGTTGATTTTGTTAAATCAATGGTTTCTAGATTATAGGAGGAATTCCTCTCTAATATTTTATGTCCAACATTGCAGTTTCTAAAACCCAAGTACCTCAAGTGTATCATGTCCTTCAGCCACTTACTACTGTTGAATTTTCTCATATCAACACGCTCAATGGTTAATACTCTTAATAGTCTAAACCCACTATAATTTGGCAGTATAAAGTCACCATTACTTGATTGAGTAAAACAGAGTAAAGAACGAATGTTTACTGGATAAACACCATCCTTGGTAAGAGTGCAAAATTGCAGTGCCGCACGGCGCGGCTTTCTAGTAGCTAGATGGTTGCAATCTTCTACTTTTGAGAATACAGTGAAGAAGTTCTCTTCCTCGGCTTTGCGGATAGCCAGGTCCCGTAGAAGATCGTGCATGTTGCAGTATTTGCAGCAATCGTTCCAAGATTTTTCAGTGACTTGAATCAAGCATCTGCAACATATTTTCCAAACAAATTGACATCCAAGAAGAAGGAAATTATTGTTTTATGAATAAGTAGGTACTCCTGAATTCAAATTAAAATGTAAAAGGATGACCCCTGGACTATATCTTTCATCCAAAGTAAAGATTATAATAATGTAGATGCATGGTTCTGAAACTCGGAATCGGAATCGGGTTCTTGACCGTGGAATTGGAATCGGGTGAAATGGCCGGAATCGGCCGAGTTGACTCGGTAACTCGGATTTTTTTGCCAGAAGCTTGTTTTGTTCTAAATTTGTCAAATAACCTACTCCAACACTCATAATAATTAAATTTGGACGAGAAACAATCAAATTTACAGTTTATTACTTATAAAATTAATATTTATCTAATTTAAAAATTAAATAGACTCCCATAAAATAATAAAAAAGATTAATAAATTCACAAATGACGAATAAAATGTTTAATTTTAACTTTTACATTTTCATATTTTATTTGGTATGCATTAATTTATCTTCAAAGAAAATATTTTATTTCATAAACAATTAACATTATCATATACTAACTAATTATGTTTAAGAGTCGTAATTACATTTGGTCTCTATCTTCCTTCTAATAAACTGCCACATGTAATAGTTTTATGCACATGTCACCAAACAGGGTATCCAGAAAGGACAAAACAGGGTATCTTCCTTCTAATAAACTTTGAGGCCTAGCTTTAGACCCGTTTCCAAATAAGATCGCACCCGTTATAACGTTTTTACCATAGTTCTTGCTGCATTTCATTTTGCAGAAAAACGGTGATAGATCTGAGCCAGTGGATCAAAAGTATGCGCAGATCTAATGAAATTTAAAGCTACAGATTTGACCCCGGCTTCATCTCTCCCAAATCCCAATCGACACTTTCAACTTCGCCTCTTTCTTTCACGAGCCGGCGCCATCGCACAATCAAATGCCTTCGCTTATTCTGAAAAATCGCTGAGAATCGGCACTAAACGTCAAGAATCCCTGAACAAGAGCTCCAATCTCCACGCCTTTCATCCCCAATGTCCGCCTCAGTATCTCAATCGCCACTTTCATCTCTGCGCCTCCGCCTCAGCAACTCAACTCAAGACTCGGTCCAGGTTGGTGAGAATCGGCCATTTTGACCTTGAATCGGCTTGACTAGGCCTAAAATTCGGCTAACTCGGCCGAGTCAAGCACTGTTTTGACTGTGAATCCATTAATAATAGGTTTGTCCTCTTTATTTAGGTTGAAAAACTCCATTTAATATTTGATGCTTATAATTTGTTACTTGAAAAATAAAAATATCTGGCTACATTTTTCAATCTTTCGAAGAATTTCTTGTCGGTTGTGTGTTTTTAGATCTTCTCTGACAACTTGTTTGGATGAAGGGTACACGAAGAGTGGCAAGAAGAGATATAATAAATAAATTAAACTCCATATATTGTTTTTATTTAATAAAAATCAATAGATGATTAAAGTCAATGGATGTTATTCTTTTTACTAACTGTAACTTTCCTAAAAGTTTCATTTTATTACCTTTTAAATTAGAGTGTAATGGACAAAACACAGAACCAATCAAATAAGATAACGAAAAAAATGGTAACCTCCCCGTTTTCTTTCATTTCCATATTCTCGTTTGTAATTTTTTTTTTGAGCAAAGTTGGAGGTCAAGTCATCCAACTATTTAATATCCACAAGGGATTCTCCTATTCGGTTTTCGAACCTATGACCTTTCACACGGAGAGAATTGCCATTGCCACTTGACCCAAGGCTGATTCGAGGGGTGGATCTAAGATTTTCGTTAGAAGGGGGCAAAAAAATATCAAATCGGGTTCAAATACCTAATCGGATTTAAATCCATTAACCAATTTGGTACTCGATAATAAACATTATTTTAACTTATACTTTTCAATACTTTGACTTGTAATTTCTGATGCTCTAACTTATAATTCTAATTATCAATCAAAATTCAACAAATTTAATTCAAATTTAATCTTAAATTTAACCTGAATTACAAATCAAACGTCCAGAAGGAGGCAAAAAAATTACAAGGAGGGCAAAGTCGGTCGAAACCGATAAATCTCCACGGACAATTACTTTTTGGCCTTGTAATAAGCGAGGACTATTAATTTAGAATGTATATTGAGAGCGGAACTACATAAAGTGTGAATTTGTGTTACGAATAACGTTATAATGACCATCTCGTTTACAAAACTCTAAATCTAAATTATATTAGAAATACTGATCAGGCGAAAGTTACATCTGTGTGCGTACCAGATACTTATTGAATTTCGGGGGAGTAGTTTGAGAAGAATTAGTGTGCTTTGGGCACTAGCCTTTGTTAATTTCAGGACTTCCTTTATACCTTCAAAAATAAAGTTGAAAAGGGATGTACCTTTGCACTAGCTCTTGAAGGAATTCCTGAGCTCTGTCCTCCATTGTTCCAGCTCTATTTTTCAGTATAAATCCTTCAGCCAACCACATTCTTGTAACATGCTTTCCCGAAATCTTATGATCTTCAGGAAACGATGCAAAATAAAGAAAACATGGTTTGAGATCGTAAGGCAAGTCTTCATAACTCATGGCGAGGACCTGTGAGCACTTCTTCCCATCATCATTGTGCCAATCCATGGTCTCCTCCAATGTGCTCCAGGCATTATACGTGCGCTCTCTCCTTGCCAGGATACCACCTAGCACAACCAATGCCAATGGTAACCCTCCACATTTTTTTGTTAATTTTTTGGCAACTTCCGAGAGATCAGGAGAATAATTCTCAGGTTGTATATGTTGTTGGAAAGCCTTTCTGTAGAGGAGAGCTAGACTCTCATCCTCATTTAGGTAAGGGAGTTTATAGGGACTTGTGTTGCAATCTGCTGCTTGAGCAACATCAAGGGATCTGCTGGTAATTGTCACGCGGCTCGCATTATTCGGATCAGGTAAATGTATTTTCAATCGATCCCAAAGATCAATCGTCCACACATCATCTAGGACAATTAAGTACCTCTGGTGTTCCAAGGAGCTCTTAAGTTTCCCCGATAAATCCTCATCTGCTACGGGTGGACTTTCATTTTTTAAATGTGGTTTAATTGAGTAAAGAATTTCTCTCAAGAGATCATTTAAATTGAACTTTTGAGAAATTGAAAGCCATGTGTAACAATCGAAGTGCCCCTTCAATTCCTCACTGCAGTTTCAAAAATGATTGTGTTATTGTTGAGAAAAAAGCAACAGAAAGAGAAAATTTCATTGGAGATCTTTTCCATGATTACATGATTAATTATTTGTATTTTTTTAGAGGAGTGACGGAATCAAGCCAGTAATTTTCTTGTTATTGATTTCTCCACAATGAAGAACACTTGCACATACCTTTTGTAAACTTTTTGAGCCAGTGTGGTCTTGCCAAGGCCACCAGTACCCACAATTGAGAGAACTGTTCGCCTTGAAATGTTTTCATCGAGCAGCTGCTTCAAAATTTGGCGCTTATCAGCCTCAAGGCCAACAACTTCTGAATCATCAATTTCAGAAGGTTTTGTCGGCCTAAAAGGTTCTTCACTAGTACCAGCACCAAGATCCTTAATTCCCAAGTCGGTACCGCGCTGGTAAATCCTGTTGAGGTTCTGTGTGATTTCTTCGAGCTCGCCACCCAACTTGCTCATCGTTTTCGGTTTTTTTGCAACGGGAAGCATTCTGGACAAGAAGGAATTGCTTTTTGGACAGTTTTCTTCAATCTCAACAAGGAAGGTATCAATCACATCTTCTATTTTGTAGGCCATGTCTCTGACCCGGTTCACCCACTCTTTTACCAATTCATTTCCCTTATGCTGCTTTGAATCAGCATCTCTTAGATAAGCTTTGATGAAGCCAAGCTCCAGCTGCATCTGCTCCATCTGACCACGAACATCGTGCAGTTCCTCACCTTTCTTCACCAAGGCATCAGCAAGCTTGTTCAACACATAGCTCACAGCTGCCTCTGCCATCTTCTTATTTTTTGGTGTGTGTGTTGTGAGTGTGGGGGAGGTTTAGAAATCACCTCTTCTCTTCTTTCTTTTCTTTTTGGTTTGAGAGAATTGTGAGTCAGAGGAGAGATAAAACAATCTTATATAGCCTATTTAAACCCTTGGCTGCCCAGACTCAGACTCTGGGCAGTTCAATTCTCTTTCTGACCGCCAAGAAAAAGTTTGAGAATAAATATGCTGTCACCATAATCACTGACATTGAACCTAACAAAAAAAAACAAAAAAAAACAAAAAACAAAGATGAAGCCCACCCAACGAAAATGGGAATTGGCATCTCATGAGATCTCAATATTTTTAGTTGATTATCTCAAAAAAAAAAAAAACATTTGAGTTGATCGGTAAAAGGTTCGGACCTTGATTTTCCCCTCAAATGTAAGAATCTCAAACAATAATGATAATGCTTCGTTAAAAAAAGATATAAAATCTATAAAAAAAAAAAGTGAATCCCACTCACGAAAGGCAGGGTAGGCAGCGGGTGAAATGGGAAAGCTAAGTATCAAACCCCACAAAAAAGTGAATTCCACCCAGCAAAACTAGTGAGGGAAATGGGAAAGCAACTACGTATTGAACCCCACAAAAAAGTGAATTCCTCGATCGCAGCAAAGGAATTAAAAAGGAAAAGCAAGCACCGAATCCCACCCAGAAAAAAAAAGAATTCCACCCAGCAAAAGTAGGAATTCCTATTCTCTGCGTTAACTTAAAAAGGAAATCTTTTGTGTTAATACATGTCCACCATCCGATCTGTTTTAATATTCGTCTGGACAAGATCTGCACTAATATTAAAGGGCCTCAGGAACCGAATTGGCTCTGATTAAAATCAGACGGTTGAGATTCATTAGCTCAAAAGATCTCTTTTGAGTTAATGTAGAGGATATGCATTCACAAAAGTAATGGGATGTGCACTGCTTGACTGTGATTGATAATATCTTTTGTTGAAGTTAAAAAATGAACAGAAAAATGTTACTGAAGAAGTTTACTGCTCCATATATATATATATATTAGTACTTTCCATGAAAATAAGGACAACAAATTATTTATTTGACAACCATGGATATTAAATATATGTTTATAGTGAAATAAAAGAAAAATTACAGCATCAAACATAAATTATGTGTGTGTTTGTGTATTAGCTTTTTTTTGCAGGGATGACTGGTACAGCAGCTCGAGTTATTAGATAAAGATAATTCAACCACTTGTTTGAAAGTTAGCTAAATAAATTGTACAAGAGGCAATAAAATAATTTATCATCAACTACTTTTAAAAAAAAAATATTTATATGACACATGCATCTTTGACCATGTATCTTATCGAGAGTACCTGCTCCAGACAAAGACAAATTTGTGCTCTTTTGAAACTGCTTAAAACTCTCATCTTACACCGAACAGCTTTCATATTATTCCTTTTCTCACGCTCCTTTTAATGAGCTGTTTCTTTGACTGAAATTAAGTCCGTAATATTCTCCGATTATAGGGAGCTGAATTATTCACAATTAAATATTTTATTATAACTCTTTTTTGAAAGCGAAACGTGAAGGTCTAGTTTTGAAATTTTATTTATCGATCGGACACCAGTAGTGTTAAAATTACAATGTAAAGTAAGATGAAGAAAAGAAAAGGAGTTGTGCATAATATCATAGCAAGTAGTTAATAGAAGGACCAATGGAACTAAACAGCACAAAATAAAAATGAATAGGAAACACTTAAGGGTTGCCTCCCCTGCATCTACATTTAGGATCAATATGATGATACAATTTGCATATGACGAGTATGTGTGACAAGTACATGTTTTACTAAATTTAAATTTCTACACATAAAAAATATGAAAAAGATGTATAGAATCAGAATATTTGATCGGAGAGTTGATATGCAATCCGAAAATTCATTTTTTAATCAAAATCATTGACGGATCAGGACATCTAGATGCTTAATATAAGAATTAATGGAGATAATAGTGAGTAGTTCATTTGATTAAATGACATATTAATGGCTAATTAAATTACATATTAGTGTTCATGTGGGCAGCTTATTAAACTTCAGATTCTCTGGATTGGAATAATTAAATTGATCTTTATCATGTGGGCGGCTGTTTTGCGTAGGGGTTACGCTGTCACGGGTAAGGTTTAATTTGTCTGATTGTATTACATTGTCAATATAAATCATAATCACGGGTTGGTTTGTTGATTATAATAATTTTTAGAGTAATTATTTCTATCCCCCATCTCCTATCCCCATTCATTCCCATCTAACTACTTTTCTTTAACTAACTTATTAACCATTAAAGTCAAAGACTTTGGGAACCACTTCTCTTTCTCAACTCTTATTTCTCGCTGGAGTTACTAAACAATCAACTCTTATTTCCTTCATGCGTCTTCTTAATTTGAGACTTCTTCGTATCTTATTAATTTGAGATTTTAACAAACTTCGTGAACTTTATATTCAGAGAAGATGTGATTACTTGTGCAAATATGGTTTTACCGAGCATTCTAATCATGGCACGAACACCTTCGTGCGACTCTTGAAATAAATGATGACACTGACATAAATATCTTCTTTTATATTATTTTTTCGTAGGAACAAAACTATGGTTTTCAGGTTGATGACAAAGGTGCGATGAATAGTTCAAATCGGAGAGGGTACGCCGAGGATGAAATAGGAGATAGGTATTTTTCTAGAAATACTTTGTATCTTAGATATGAAGACTTGCATTACGAGGTATGAATACTTGCTCGACGATGTATGAATATTTGCACGACGATGTATGAATACTTGCGCGACGAGATATGAATACTTGTGCGACGGACAACCCAAAAGTATGTCATCATAGATCTTATTTGAAAAAGAAAATTGCGTAAAAGGCGTTCGTGATTTTAGATTCATAAAATTTCTCACAGATCGTCAAAAATACTGTTGAGATTGAACGGAGAAAAAAAGCTCACCTCTAAAAATGTGTAAAAGAATGGTTTGTGATGATATGTCCATTTATTTTTCAAAAAACTTGATATCTTAGGCATGAATACTTGATATATTATATATTAATACTTGCTCGCATAGGTATCCATATTTGCACGCGCTAGTTGTGAAATCTATCAAATATTAGATGGCCCCCCAATTACATTGAAGATGTTTGTGGTTTTAAATTCACATAATTCCTCACATATCGTCAGAAATATGAGTGAAATTAAACGGAGAAAAAAACTCAGCTCTAAAAATGTGTAAAAGATGAGTGTGTGATGAGAGAGAAAAAACGAAGTTGATATGTCCATTTTTCTAGAAATACTTAGTATCTCAGATATGAATATTTGCTTTACGAGATATAAATAGTTGTTCAACAATGTATGAATATTTGCACAACGGGGAATGAATACTTGCACGACGAGGTACGAATACTTGCGTGACGTATAACCCGAAAGTATGTCATCATGGATCATATTTGAAAGAAAAAATTGCGTAGAAGACGTTCGTGATTTTAGATTCACAAAATTTCTTACAGATCGTCAGAAATATTGCCGAGATTGAACGGAGAAAAGAACCCCACCTCTAAAAACGTCTAAAAGATGAGTGTGTGATGATATGTCCAGTTTTTTTTCGAGAAACTTCGTATCTTAGGTATGAATACTTGATATATTATATATTAACACTTGCGTGCATAGGTATCCATATTTGCGCACGGCAGTTGTAAAATTTATCAAATATTAGGCAGTTTCCCAAGTATAGTTAGTGGTCCACCAGTTAATGAGCGGATCCCCCCAAATAGTTAATGATCGGAGATGAATGGGGAAAATAAACTCGGGGATAGTTAGTCGCTCCCTAATTTATAAGTCAGAATCAAGTTCAACAATTTGTAATCTGTTCAACTTGCACTTTCTTTTAATAAAACTATAACTAATTATTTTTAATAATTAAAAATACATACAAAACATTATTCAATAATAAGACTTGAGTAAAATTATTAATAAAAAATTAAAAATAAGAATTTACATGCAATAGTATTTTGTATAATTCAACAAGACACATCTTAACTAACAATAAGAATGTCATCTCTATGGGATAACATAATATTACAATAATAAACAAACAAAATTTTTAGGAAAAATAAAAGATATAAACATATTATGTTTTGAGGTCCAAAATATGTGAAAATAAAAATTATATTATATTTTGCAGTTGAGCACTATTTTGACCGATATATATAATTTTCAAATTGATAATCAAAATATTTTTGGTAGCCTCGTTGCTCTTCAATCTTTATCTAACTAAATAAACTTGAAATAAATTTATTATTTATCGTATCTAACTAGACAAACTTTATATTTATTATTTATCGAATCAGGTTTGTCGGCAATAAATTAAGAAGAGTTTATATTAAACTTATGAAATTAATTTTAAACTTAATATTAAACTAGACAAACTTTAAAATAAATTAAGAATGAGAAATAATTTAAGCTACTCATTTAACCAGTATAAAATTTATAAACAGTTTCTTAATAAAAAAATTTCCTGCATAGTTGTTAAATAAAAAACTGTACTATATCTCTAAAACTAAATTAGAAACTACTATCTCAAATTAAAAACTCTAACACTACAAAAGACAGGCACTTTTCGCGAGGATAAAAAGTGACTTTTTGCGACGGAGTACCGTCATAAATGTGATTTTTCTTTTGCGACGGTACTTTTAGCGACGAAGTTCCCTTGCGAAAAGTGCCTACTTTGTTGTTGTGTAATTATACAATAGATTTAGATGCTTTATTAATTCTAGGCAAACTTTAAATTTATTATTTATCAACTCAGGTTCGTCGGTCTTGAAGAAAAATAATAATATCCGTTCCCACAGCAACGACGAAACAAGTCGGAATTATTGGATTCAGATCAACATATATTGCTGTACGGTATTTAGAGGCAAAACCGTTGGCCGCATGGAAAGAGGAGCAGAAAAGCAAAACAGGTAGGTGATGGCGTGGTCTGGTGGTCAATTGGTGACTTCATCCAACGATGAATTCTCTTTTAGAATAGATCGGATGTAACTGGCACACGTGTGTGGTATTGATTATTGAACATATGACGATTCAATGTTCTATCATAATTATGATAAACTGCGTCCATAAACAAATTTACGGAAAATTTTGTCAGAACAACCGTGTTGGAGCGAATTCGCATCCTCTGAGATATCACAATCTTTGATTTTTTTTTTTTAAAATCTCTACCGTTAAAATACATTATGTACAAATCTCAAAGCACAAATAATACTGGCCCCTGCACTATCCCGAACAGAGTTAAAATTTGCTGTGACACCAAAATTTTATTCCTTGTTTCACAACCATGTACTGCATGTAGGTGTTCAATTTCTCGTCTCTGACATCACCTCCTTGGACTAGTTTGTTAAATTTCTCTGTGGTGTTTTGTGTAGCGACTCACGAATAAAATGTTTTTGGGGTGTTTCCGAATCGAATAGCGTATTATTCGTTGACCGAACCTTTGACCGAATAAAACGCGAATAAAACGCGAATTTTACGAATTTTATGAATAATACGCGTTTTTTCACTTTTTTTTCGGAAAAATTTGAATTCTCGCACAGTACCCAATTACCCTTCTGCTGGCATTTGCGCGCAGTTCCACAATGTTCGCGCAGTTTCCCTAGGCACCCACCCACGTGAGCACAATTCTCATTTCCCCATTTTAATATATTTTTGACTATATTGATCTTGTATGGCAAATACAAGCAGTATATCGTGTAGTAAATCATCGGTAATGAATTAAATATGCACTGAGATCTCGTATTGTAATTCCGAATCATTTCCGAATTATTCCGAATTATTCCCGATTCACGAATTTTGACCCTGCTGAACCGAACCCGAATTATTCATTTGTTACTATGAATGCAATTACAGCTACAGGTGCTAGTTAGCTTGCTCTAGGGAATTAGTTACCATTTTTTACTCATCAGTGTGAGCATGCTGTTGCTGTGGTCTCTCTTGGAACGGTGTTGTGTATAGAAGGCTCCAATATCATTTCAGTTAGATATTGGGTATTACCAATTTTATTCTTCTAATTTATTTGCTTTATCTTTTATCTTTTTCATTTTTTTCATCAAATAATTCATTTCTCCTGAAAATTTACTAAATTAGAAAGACTGAATTGTTAGGCATGGACACATTTTTTTTTTCTTTTAATGAAGAATAAAATTGAAACTTTTATAAATTAAAAATTAGTTCTAACATAAAAGACAATAAATTGGAAAAATATATGAGTTTCCACAATTTAAAAGAATAATTATAATATTACAAATTTTAGGAGAAGTACGTAATTTTAATTTTTTTTTAAATGTTCATAAAATGTTCTCAATTAATTTTTTTATTGAAATGTGACAAAAACGATAACGGGCCATCCATTGGTGGGCCGGTCAAAGGCCCAAATAAGAGTCGCTTTCTCTGCATCGCTTTCCTCAGTTCACAGTAACTTATCGAATTCCGAATCATCAGAAGTAACTGAAATTTTCAGCTTAGAGTGGGACCGTCCGATCAGAATAGAGGTCAATCCGGTCTAAGGTGGAATGCACTGGATCCTTTAATATTCGCGCTAAAGTAGATCTCACGGTGTAGATCTAAATAAAAAATTTGAGCTACTTAGGTGATTGAATTCCAGTCTGCACAGGACTGAAACCGGAAAGAAACCAATTGCCTACAACGATCGAATCGCGATCAACGATGCGAGAAGATTACTTTGATGAAAGAGCGTACTACTACAATCGATGCTCCGATCTCTAACCACCACCACCAACCCCCTTCCTCTTCTCCAAATCCTCAAATCAGAAAACAGCAAACAGTCATCACTGGAGCTGAAACTGGAGAGGAGAAAGAGGAACATAATCTTGTGCGCCAAGAAGAAAAATTTCAATGTGGAGGTGGTGGTGGATGAAGAAGATGACGTGGAGGAGAGACTTGATCGGTTCAATAGAGAGATTGTGAGAACGGGGTTGTTTAGGGAATGGAGGAGAAGGCGATTTTATGAGAATGCCAGGGAGAAGTTGAAACGCAAGCGGCGTGAAGCTGCTTTGTTGCGTGGAAGAAGAAGGTATATATCAACTTTTTAATTTCTCCTTTTAATCTCTCGTTATTTGAACAAATGGAATTGGGATTTGTTAGATGATCACTGGATTTGTCCATTGTTTGTAACACTGGAGAGCATCTCACTTAATCTCTGCCAACCTAACCAAGGCTTGTAACCATAGTTTAGGGATAATTAACTCTCTAGTGTAGATTACATATTAATGAAAATCAATATAGAGTCGATTACGAAAAGATTGTAGACTATCTTCTATTTGGAATTAAATTAAATCGATCTATTTTTTAGCATGTTCCATTTCATGAGAAATAATTTTGTTTTTTAATAGTTTAATCAGAAAGGGTCTAGTTTGTAATTATGACAAAAAAGGATCCAGAAATAGATTTTCAATAGTCCAATAATATGTTCTCCTATTCGAGTGCGGCTATGGTATTATGCATAGCGCGGATTGTTCCATACCATGGATCAATATATTTATTTTGAAAGACGAAATAACCAATTTGAACCGTTCAACATGATTTTCGTATCAAAATGTACTTAGCATACTAAATTTTACATTTTTTTGAAATTTTTTACTAATTTTTTTAGATAAGTAGAAAATCATTATATCTAAATGGTTTAGAATCTTTAGATCAAGTGATATTCTACCTATCAAAAAAAATAGTAAAGCAATTCTAAAATATGTAAATAGGAAAACATTTTTATATGGAGATCATGTTGAACGGTTCAGATTAATTGTTTGTACTTTCAAAATAGAGATATTTATCCATAGTACAGACCGATATGTGCTATTCATAGTACCGTAGCCTCACTCCTGCTATTAACATATGAAGTAGCTAGATTTTCATATGCATTTCTCCATGCCTATTAACATTTTGTTGTTAAATTACAATTACAGGCTTTATAGACAAAATGGTCCCCTTAAACATAATGAAGAATCGCCTATTGCGAATGACGATTTGAAAGATGAGTTTTGGGCCTTCTCAGATGAGGAGTTTGATAAACTGATAGATGATGAAGATGATTCAAATGAAGAACTTGATTTGTATTTTCAAGGTGACGACGGTGAAGGTACCTGGCACCTTTTATGATCGAATATCTCATACTTGAATATATGCTATAACCTTTTGAATTTATAAGAAGAATGTGTATATTATAGTTTGTTGCTTTAACATGTAAATATTTCACTGGTACTGTTGTGTACTAGTGAAGCTTGAGAGGATTGCAGTATATATATTTTTTTTTTCTGTGCTTTTGTGAATAGGATTTTTTTTCTTAAACTATTTCTTTTGGCTATTGTTTTGTTTGATAGATTTCTTAAAATTAATAAATAAAACCTCTCATAAGAAAATGGAAAATATGATAAATCCATATAATTTTGACTTTTGATGAACCACTTGAAGGAACTTAAAAATAGGATAAATCTATTTTAATCCTTGATCAGACGCACGTACTTTGAAATCTATTTTAATTTGGCAAAATCAAAATGAGCCTGTTTTATTTTATTTTATTTTTTGTTGACATAATGATGGCACAGATAACTTATGCAAATTCACTTGTTCATGACCAGCTTTTTTTTTTTTTTGATAAATATAATATGTGAGCTTACTAATATTAACTTAATGTTCTTAAAAGATAGATGTCTTATTATTATAGTACTTGTTTTATATGGTAATGGTTAAAAGCATGAACTAACAACAATATAAAATATTAATCCAACGATCTTGATTATATATCTCCAATTCAAAAGAGAGAAATAAGCCACTAATTAAAGGGGTCTGAAAAGGATGTTGGGTGGCTTGCATGATCCCCAACCCTCTAATTAAAAAAAAAAAAACAAGAAAGATAATTTAATTAGCCACTAATTAAAGCATTAATGTAGAGAAGACTAGCTAGATGCAGATGCAGGGCATGCAAGCCTTGAGTGATTCCTAGGGGTGCAAACGGATCGGATAATGGTAAAACCATATCCGTATCTGCTTTTATTATTCGGTTACGGATCAGATATTAGACGGATACAATACAAATCATATATTAAACAGATATGGATACAAATATTCGCCTTTTATAATGGTGAATAACATAAATTTTTTCATAATATGTATTAAATTATATGATATGTATCTACTATTCAGATACGGATAATTAAAATTTAATACCATATCCGTATCCGTACGGATATTCGGATATCAGATATTCGTATCTAATTTTTCAGATACGGATTCGGATACGAACGGATAATATCTGACCCGTTTGCACCCCTAGAAAGGATTCCTTTTCATTTTTTTTTGTCCTATCAGGAGCTTATGCACAGTTTTTTTAGAACTGTTAATAAGCTTAAGCTCAGCAAGAAATATCAAATTAACTAGCAATGGAAGAATATGATAAATTAAGATTTATAATAAGAGAATATTACGCATTTAATTTCAATCAAAGAAACAGCTCATAGAAAAGAGCGTGAGTAAAGCAAAACTATGAAAGCTGTTCGGCGCAAGATGAGTGATTTAAGCAGTTTAAAAATAGCTCAAACTTGTCTCTGTCTGGATCAAGTGCCCTCGACAAGATACATGGTCAAATTTTTTTTTTTTTTTAAAGTAGTTGATGATCTAAATTATTTTAATATTGCCTCTTGTACAATTTATTTAGCTAACTTACAAACAAGTGGTTGAACTATCTTTATCGAATAACTCGAGCTGCTCTACCAGTCATCCCTGAAAACAAAGCTAATACACAAACACACACACACACACCAAAAAGAAGAACATGGCAGCGGCAGCTGTGAGCTATGTGTAGCCAAGCTAGCTCGCGAGCTAGACCTCAGCTTGAACTCGTTAATTCTAAACCGAGCTAGTGGTGAGCTAGCTCGTTAACAGCTCGGTCCAGTAACGAACAGACTGTTAGCGAGCGAGTTAGATACGAATCATGATCAAGCCACGTGCTACGAACTTTTTTGCCATCCCCAAATGGAAATTCAAATCTAACCAGTAATCTCTAATAAATTTTGAAAATAGAGGCGCAAAGCAATATTAATTACCAAGACGTATAAAAAAATTGAATTGGACGTGTAAATTTACGCTCAAATGTAATAAATTCTTTTGATTTAGAATCTGACACATGCAAATTCTATTTTAAAATAATAAATTTTTTTTTTTCACTCAATAGTGCAATATTATGAGTAAAGGACCATCATTTATTAATGATTAATATCATAGCAAATCCTTGTGTACATTACATGTGGTATTGAACCTAAATTCGACTTTAGTTATTACAAGCCTATAATCTCCAGATAATAAATTCCATTATCGCAATGAGAAGTCATTGATATCTACAAATGCTTGAGAAGGGAAAATTATTTAATTAGATAATACACCACACACAGTTATTTGGTCATTTTTTCATTATTACATGTTTAAAATAAAAATATTGTGGTGAAGATAACTATATATAGATCCTAACTTGAGGGTGTAGTGAGAGTGAATTCGGAGCAGATAATGCTATATTAAATTTGTATCCGTCTTTCAATGAGCGGATACTATATGAATACGGATAGTAAACATATGGAAAAGTTTAAAATCAAATTCGGTTTAAATTAACATATACAGATACAGATCCTAACTTAATGGTGTAGACAGAGTGAATTCGCATATATGGATACATATACGGATACGGAACGAATAATTAACTCTTGGCTAATTAAGTCATGAACTCTAAGATACAAATACTAAATAAGAAAATTAAGCATAAAAATAACCAGAAATAAAAATAACTAAATGGAGGTGTTTAGAATGGAGAAGAGAACAAAAAAAAAAAGGCATCGCCACTGCGCCAACAAATGTAAAGAGGAGCGGTCCGGAGCTCAAGTGATTAGTCTCAGATTTAATACTTAAATGAATTTGGGACATTTATATATGAATCTCGGTCCGCAGAGTTCAAAACTTCAGGTTTCAAACAGAATCGGATATGTAAAATTATCCGTTTCATTTATCTATATTTAAATTTGGAATGGATTTTGTACGAATATTACCGAATCCGTATTCATTGCCTCAACCAAAAATATGAATAACAGAAACCTCCCCATAATAAAAACCTGCAGTTAATTCCTTCAATATAAACTTTGTGATAAATTACATCATGTTCTTGTATTATGAACTTTTTGTTTTAGAAAAAACACAGAGTATTTAATGTTACAACCAAATATTCAAAACCAGGATAAAAAAACCATATATATAATGATACAGAAATTAAGCAAATCACAACAACCCAACCCAATCCAAATCGATGCAATATTTAAGAGTACAGTACAATTAAAAAAAAAAATGAAAACTGCAAACAATAGAAAATTAAAACTTGCAACCATGACAATTATGAAAAGTTGAACAATTCAGGAACAACAAACTGAAAAAGAAAAAAGGGAACTTTCAATCAATTAATGAGACTCGAAATCTAACCGTTCGTCTTTACTCAGAGAGGGGATATGTGTGATTATGTGATGTCATCTACTTGCATTCTTTCATGTAGTCTCTCTTTATTGTTATTATGGCCTGCTCAACAGAATCCATGCAATAATTAAGAATATAACAATTACAACAAAATAATATAAATGTGCTGACAATCGGAAAAAAAAAGCCTTGCAGCCACACAAATATATGAACAACAAATCAAGACATGAAAACTAATATAAAGAAATTCTTACATCAATGAATGGCACGAGGTTTGCCATTATCCCTATGTTTCACGCACAGATGGGATATTCTCAATTTTGTAATGATCTTCTCCTTGCATACGTTCTTTTAGCTTAGATGAAAGGTAATATACTAAAAGCTCTTTAAGAGTCGGCACATTTTGTAGCTCAGGAAGTGCTTGCAGCTCCCAACACCCAACAATTTTGAGGTGGCTAAGGATGGGCATATCTCCCTCTTTTATGTACCAATGACGTAGTTTCGGCATCTGTTCAATCTCCAGTTTTTCAAGTTTAGCTAACCCTCTGGTTGAACAGATCAGCTCTGTTCCAACATATGAGTATTGTCGTAACTGAAGTATTCTGAGGCTCTGTAGCCTCTCAAATATGGGCATTGGATTTTCCCGAAGCTTAGAAAATTCAAGCTTCAATTTGGTGAGGTTTGTTGGGAACATCTCAACATTTGGAACACATATAGGTCCTCCCAACTCTCCACAGAGATATAGACTTTGTATCTTCTCATGACAAGGTAAGTCTCTTGTACCGCCAAATGGTACAACAAACCCATCCTGACCCGTCGTTACAATCCCGAGGGAGACCAACTGCCTTGTCCGTATCAGCACACCCTTGAGAGTTTCCCACTCTTCTAGAAAATTAATAGTCCTTAACTTATCATCAGGTGATCTCTCATCCGTCCAATAGTGAACCCCAAATCTACGCAAGTTGATACAACCTCCTAAGTAAGGAACTTCTGTGTGGCCCACACTTTTTAATGTTTGTAGATTAGTAAGGTGATCCCATTTTAATGGGCAAATTTTTTGTAACTGCTGGTTACCATATACATGTCTTAGAGTTGGGATTACGACATGATTTGTAGTTTTTTGTGTTTCCTCTAAATCTATAGTTGATTTTGTTAAATCAATGGTTTCTAGATTATAGAAGGAATTCCTCTTGAATAATTTTTTCCCAACCTTGCAGTATCTAAAACCCAAGTACCTCAAGTGTATCATGTCCTTCAGCCACTTACTACTGTCGAATTTTCTCATCTCAACACGCTCAATGGTTAATACTCTTAATAGTCTAAACCCACTATAATTTTGTAGGTTAAAGCCACTATTACTTGATTGAGTAAAACAGAGTAAAGAACGAATGTTTACTGGATAAACACCATCCTTGGTAAGAGCGCAAAATTGCAGTGCCGCACGACGCGGCTTTGTAGCAGCTAGATGGTTGCAATCTTCTACTTTTGAGAATACAGTGAAGAAGTTCTCCTCCTCGGCTTTGCGGATAGCCATGTCCCGTAGAAGATCGTGCATGTTGCAGTATTTGCAGCAACCGTTCCAAGATTTTTCAGTGACTTGAATCAAGCATCTGCAACATATTTTTCAAACAAATTGACATCCAAGAAGAAGGAAATTATTGTTTTATGAATAAGTAGGTACTCCTGAATTCAAATGAAAATGTAAAAGGATGAACCATGGACTATATCTTTCATCCAAAGTAAAGATTATATAAATGTAGATGTATGGTTCTGAAACTCGGAATCGGGTTCTTGACTGTGGAATCGGAATCGGGTGAATCGGCTGAAATCGGCCGAGTTGACTCGGTAACTCGGATTTTTGTGCCAAAAGCTTGTTTTATACTAAATTTGTCAAATAACCCACTCCAACATTCATAATAATTAAATTTGGACGAGTAACAATCAAATTTACAGTTTATTACTTATAAAATTAATATTTATCTAATTTAAAAATTAAATAGACTTCCATAAAATAATAAAAAAGATTAATAAATTCACAAATGACAAATAAAATGTTTAATTTTAACTTTTACTTTTTCATATTTTATTTGGTATGCATTAATTTATCTTCAAAGAAAATATTTTATTTTTGTTAAGTCAAAGAAAATATTTTATTTCATAAACAATTAACATTTTCATATACTAACTAATTATGTTTAAGAGTCGTAATTACATTTGGTCTCTATCTTCCTTCTAATAAACTGCCACATGTAACAGTTTTATGCACATGTCACCAAACAGGGTATCCAGAAAGGACAAAACAGGGTATCTTCCTTCTAATAAACTTTGAGGCATTGCTTTAGACCCGTTTCCAAATAAGATCGCACCCGTTATACCGTTTTTATCATAGTTCTTGCCGCATTTCAGTTTGCAGAAAAACGGTGATAGATCTAATGAAAACTAAAGGTGCAGATTTGACCCCGGCTTCATCTCTCCCAAATCCCAATAGACACTTTCAACTTCGCCTCTTTCTTTCACGAGCTGGCGCCATCGCACAATCAAATGCCTTCGCTTATTCTGAAAAATCGCTGAGAATCGGCACTAAACATCAAGAATCCCTGAAGAAGAGCTCCAATCTCCGCGCCTTTCTTCTCCAATCTCCAATCTCCGCCTCAGTATCTCAATCGCCACTTTCTTCTCCAATCATCTCCGCGCCTCCGCTTCAGCAACTCAACTCAAGACTCGGTCCAGGTTGGTGAGAATCGGCCATTTTGACCTTGAATCGGCTCAACTCGGTTGAATCGGCTTGACTAGGCCTAAAATTCGGCTAACTCGGCCGAGTCAAGCACTGTTCATCCGAGTTTTGCTAAAAAACTCGCACGGGCGAGAAACTCGGGTGACAATCGGATCGGACACGGCCGATTCCGAGTTGACTCGGAATCGGCCGATTTTCCAAACCATGTGTAGATGTAAGGAGGTTCCGCTTGGATTGCCAATGGTGGGGTGATAGAAATATAAAATATATATTTAGGCAACTCGAAATGCCGAAATTAGTTTAGTAATTTAGATGTAAGGTGGTGCCGCTTGGAATAATTGCATTATAAGTTTGTTTTGACTGTGAATCCATTAATAATAGGTTTGTCCTCTTTATTTAGGTTTAAAAACTCCATCTAATATCTGGCTACATTTTTCAATCTTTCGAAGAATTTCTTGTCGGTTATGTGTTTTTAGATCTACTCTGACAACTTGTTCGGATGGAGTGTACAGGAAGAGTGGTAAGAAGAGATATAATAAATAAATTAAACTTCATATATTGTTTTTATTTAATAGAAATCAATAGATGAGTAAAGTCAATGGATGTTATTCTTTTTACTAACTGTAACTTTCCTAAAAGTTTCATTTTATTACTTTTAAATTAGAGTGTAATGGAGAAAACACAAAACCAATCAAATAAGATAACGAAAAAAATGGTAACCTCCCCGTTTTCTTTCATTTCGATATTCTCTTTCGAATTTTTTTTTTTTTTTTGAGTAAAAGTTGAAGATCAAGCCACCCAACTATTTAATTTCGACAAGAGATTCCCCCATCCGGTTTTCGAACCTACAACCTTCCACACAGATAGAATACAATCACACTTGACCCAAGGCTGATTCTCCAATTTCTCCTACTCTTTACCTCCCATGTTCTTCACCTCTTGCATGTAAAACTTCATAATACAGTAAGGTTAACTAAAAGATCTTTATTATTTAACCGCTTGATTTGATACTAATAAAGTTTGACAAATTAGAAATTTTATTCGTAAACGAAAAGTAACTCTTATATAAAGAGATCGGTTTGAACAATTTGGATCAACTATTTGGACATTAAAAAAGTGATACACATCAATATAAAAAACCGATATGTGCTTCACATTATATTCTAGCCTCACTGTGTGTGTGTGAACTCAGTATATTTAAAAAGTTGTCTACTTATTGGAAAGTGTGTCCTAATATAACTCATCACTAATTAATTAGCTATGTAGTTGACTCGGTGTTTACATCTTTTGTTTCATTTTGCTAGGTATATTAATTGTTTAGTCGCTCTCCATTCGGAGTGTGACAGAAATTGCCATAACTAAATGTATAAATTTGGAGATGTGAAAGAATTTCTAAGAGCAATTAACATATCTTGAGGTACAATCCATGACTTCTATGCAGTAAAGATACTAAATTATACAAATATACTTATAGCCAATCTGTTATTATCACTGGCAATATAATTTTGACCTTGTAATAAGCAATGACTATTAATTTAGAATATATATAGAGAGCGGAACTACATAAAGTTTGAATTTGTGTTACAAATAGCGTTATAATGACCATCTCGTTTACAAACTCTAAATCTAAATTATATTAGAAATACTGATCAGGCGAAAGGTTTACATCTTTGGGAGAATTGTTCAATTAAGGAAGTAAACTAAAGCTCATGTACTGATTGAATTTCGGAGGAGTATTTTGAGAAGAATTAATTAGCCGAGATTTTTATATATAAGAAAATAAATAAATAAAATATTAAAAATAAGAAACTGTTCACCATAATTTCAAAAATAAGAAGGCCGCCACGCGGGATGGCGTCCCTGAGGGACGCCATCCCAGACTACGTCCCGCGAAAAAAAAAAAAAAACAGGACGCCATCCCAGAAAACGTCCCGTAATTTTTTTTTCTGCTGTGTTCAATCAGAAATCCAATAATTTTAATCAGATTCAAAATTAATTTTAGAGAAAATGGCTATATGGATTTTTGTGTTCTTTATATCACAATAAAGGTATGAAAGTCTAGTTTCCAGATAATATAATTTCTCTATACAAAAATATTACAGATTGGTACAGTTTTAGCGATTAATTGACAGAGGTCAGAATTCAGAAAAGCTGAAATTCCAGTGAGCAGTCCTATAATTTTGATCAGATTCAAAATTCATTTTAGAGAAAATGGCTACATGGATTTTTGTGTTCATTATATCAAAATAAAGGTATGAAAGTCTAGTTTCCAGATAATATAATTTCTCTATACAAAAATATTACAATTAGTACAGTTTTAGCGATTAATTGATAGAGGTCAGAATTCAGAAAAGCTGAAATTTCAGTGAGCAGTCCAATAATTCTGACCTCTGTCAATTAATCGCTAAAACTGTACTAATTGTAATATTTTTGTATAGAGAAATTATATTATCTGGAAACTAGACTTTCATACCTTTATTTTGATATAATGAACACAAAAATCCATGTAGCCATTTTCTCTAAAATGAATTTTGAATCTGATCAAAATTATTGGACTGCTCACTGGAATTTCAGCTTTTCTGAATTCTGACCTCTGTCAATTAATCGCTAAAACTGTACCAATCTGTAATATTTTTGTACAGAGAAATTATATTATCTGGAAACTAGACTTTCATACCTTTATTTTGATATAAAGAACACAAAAATCCATGTATCCATTTTCTCTAAAATGAATTTTGAATCTGATCATACCTTTATTTTACGGAACGTTTTCTGGGATGGCGTCCCGGTTTTTTTTTTTTTTTTTTTTTTTTCACGGGACGTTTTCTGGGATGGCGTCCCTCAGGGACGCCATCCCGCGTGGCGGCCTTCTTATTTTTAAAATTCTGGTGAACAGTTTCTTATTTTTAATATTTTATTTATTTATTTTCTTATATATAAAAATCTCGGATTAATTAGTGTGCTTTGGGAACTAGCCTTTGTTAATTTCAGGACTTCCTTTATACCTTCAAAAATAAAGTTGAAAAGGGATGTACCTTTGCACTAGCTCTTGAAGGAATTCTTCAGCTCTGTCCTCCATTGTTCCGGCTCCATTTTTTGGTATAAATCCTTCAGCCAACCACATTCTTGTAACATGCTTTCCCGAAATCTTATGATCTTCAGGAAACGATGCAAAATAAAGAAAACATGGTTTGAGATCGTAAGGCAAGTCTTCATAACTCATGGCTAGGACCTGCGAGCACTTCTTGCCATCTTCATTGTGCCAATCCATGGTCTCCTCCAATGTGCTCCAGGCATTATACGTCCGCCCTCTCCTTGCCAGGATACCGCCTAGCACAATTAATGCCAATGGTAATCCTCCACATTTTTTTGTTAATTTTTCGGCAACTTCCGAGAGATCAGGAGGATAATTCTCAGGTTGTATATGTTGTTGAAAAGCCTTCCTGTAGAGGAGAGCTAGACTCTCATCCTCCTTTAGGTAAGGGAGTTTATAGGGACCTGTGTTGCAATCTGCTGCTTGAGCAACATCCAGTGATCTGCTGGTAATTATCACGCGGCTCGCATTATTCGAATCGCGTAATGGAATTTTCAATCTCTCCCAAAGATTAATTGTCCACACGTCATCTAGGACAATTAAGTACCTCTTGTTTTCCAAAGAGCTCGTAAGCTTCTCCGGTAAATCCTCATCTGCTACGGGTGGACTTTCATTTTTCAAATATGGTTTAATTGAGTAAATAATTTCTCTCAAAAGATCATTTAAATTGAACTTTTGAGAAATAGACAGCCATGTGTAACAATGGAATTGCCCCTTCAATTCCTCACTGCAGTTACAAAAATCAATGTGTTATTGTCGAGAAAAAAAGCAACAGAAAGAGAAAATTTTAGTGGAGATCTTTTCCATGATTACATGATTAATTATTTGTATTTTTTTAGAGGAGTAGCCACAACATTTAATATTATCCCGAAAAGTTCATCTAGTCAGATTTCAAACTTCCAACCTCCTTATACGGAGAGCATTACCTTTTGTCACAAGATCAAAAGTTAGTTCTCTGATGGAGTATTTTTGTTGCTAAGATAAGAAGATTTGAACAACATTTTGTAAGAAGTTAATGTGTTGTTAGGATATAAGAATAACTGAACCGCGTCATTGTGTGGATAAATCTGAACAAAGGATCGAATTTGGACAGTTGACTTCTTAACAACTAGTTTTAGCTGGTTTTAGATTTAGCAATTAATTTTCTTGTTATAGATGGCTCCACAAAAAAGAACACATGGACGTACCTTTTGTATACTTTTTGAGCCAGGGTGGTCTTGCCAAGCCCACCAGTACCCACAATCGAGAGCACCGTGCGCCTTGAAATGTTTGTATCAAGCAGCTGCTTGATAATCTGGCGCTTATCAGCCTCAAGGCCAACAACTTCTGAATCATCAATTTCTGAAGGTTTTGTTGGTCTAAAAGGTTCTTCACTAGTACCAGCACCAAGATCCTTAATTCCCAAGTCAGTACCACGCTGGTAAATCCTGTTGAGGTTTTGTGTGATTTCTTTGAGCTCGCCACTCAGCTTGTTCATTAATTTGGGGTGTTTTACAACTGAAAGCATTCTGGAGAAGCGGGAATTGCTTTTTGGATTGTTTTCTTCTATTTCAACAAGGAAAATATCAATCACATCTTCTATTTTGTAGGCCATGTCTCTGACCCGGTTCACCCATTCTTTTACCAATTCATTTCCCTTGTGCTGCTTGGAATCGGCATCTCTTAGATAAGCTTTGATGAAGCCAAGCTCCAGCTGCATCTGCTCCATCTGACCACGAACATCGTGCAGTTCCTGTGCTTTGTTCAGCAAGGCATCACCTAGCTTGCGCAACACATAGGTCACAGCTGCCTCTGCCATCTTCTTATTTTTTGGTGTGTGTGTTGTGAGTGTGGGGGAGGTTTAGAAATCACCTCTTCTCTTCCTCTTTCTTTTCTTTTTGGTTTGAGAGAATTGTGAGTCAGAGGAGAAATAAAACAACCTTATATAACCTATTTAAACCCTTGGCCAGAGGCGAGTCCACATAGAGCAAGTGCCTACCTCTCGAAATTTTTTTTTTGTTTTGGACCGGGCTTCAATTCTGGTTTGCCTACTCCTGAATTTTTCTTTTGCCTACCCCAGGCCCAGCCCAACAACCCAACAGCAATCCTCTTCAGTCTTCAGCCAGCCCAAGCCGAAGAGAAAAAAATTGGAGAGGGGGAATCGCAAAGAGAAAAGGAGAAAAGAGAGGGCAATCGCGGCTGGCGCTGGCAGAAGAGAAAGAGGGGAATCGCCGATCGCGAGGTCGCCAACTCGCCAAGAGAAGAAGAAAGGGATCAGATTCACCAAGAGAAGAAGAGGGGCAATCGGCGAATCGTCACTGGCCACCTCACGCCCTCACCTAGTTCTAGCCAGTAGCCATTGGAGCCGCCTCACCTCGCCAGCCGTGGCCGCCGCCTCAACTGAGTGGCTGAGTCACCTCAGGCACTTTAGTTGCCAGAGGAGAGACGATTAATTTCCGGTAACACCCGCCCCTTTCGTTAATTTTATGATTTGAGTCTCGTTGAATTTTTGTGATGCCATTGAACAAAATTATGGAAATTGAATTGTGAAATAACCGAATCCGAACCCGAACCCGTTGAAACATTTCATATATTTCTTACATTAATATATTTCTTACTATTTTTTTAAATTGTGTCTTGAACCCAAATCCGACACTACTACAGAAATGGTCATCGTACACTGCACATCGTACACGGTTTTGCCAATTTTATATAAAAACCGTGTACTAAATTGGTTTTTTGAAAGCCCGAAAAATCTGTGAGAAGTCTGCACGGATATTTATTAAAGAATCCGTGTAGAATTGCTTGAAAAAAATGACCGTGTAGAATTTATTAGAGAGCTACACGGATATTTAACAAAAATCCGTGTACGAATAGCTACACGGATTTTTGATAATAAATCCGTGTAGAAAGATAAGAATTGTACACGGCTATTTATAATATATATCCGTGTATGAATGGTAGAGAGCTACACGGTTTTTTGATCAAATATCCGTGTAGAAAGGGTAATACTACACGGATTGTTTTTTAAATAACCGTGTATGAATAGTTAGAGAGCTACACGGATTCTTAAGTATAAATCCGTGTAGAAAAGTCTTTCTAGGGTTTTGGATCCACTAAAATTAATTAGTATTTTATTTTTGGCATAAAAGGCCTTCTCCTTCCAGCGCCGTTTTGATAAAGTAATTTATATTGTCTCTCTCTCGCTCTCTCTGTATTGAATGTGTTGATCTGATTTCTGCAAAGGCTAGTAGCTGGGATCAGAGATTTTTGAAGTTTTTATTTTCTCCTCTCTATCTTTCTAAGGTTAGTATATATATATATATTTTCCTTTTCTTCCTCTAATTTTCTGTTACTTATTATTGCTTATTTAGGTCATGTGTAATTCATGCATGCTTGATTTATTAAGATAATGCAAAAACGGTAGAAAGTTCGGCTGAGCGGGAGTCGAAGCGTGGGGGCAGCCACGCAAAAGCGGGGGGAAGTCGGCTGAGCGGGGAGCCGAAGCGTGGGGGCGGCCACGTTTGAAAAAATTTTGAAATTTGAAAAAGTTTGAAATTTGAAAAAATTTGAAATTTAGAAAAAATTTGAAATGTGGAAAAAATTTGAAATGTGGAAAAAAATTGAAATTTGGAAAAAATTTGAATTTAAAGGAGAATTTTTATTCTCTATTATGCATGCATACACATATATGTTGATGAAATGTATTTTTTTTATTGGAGATGCAATATGTTGGAAACCTTTAACCAAGAGGCATCGTGTCATGGATCACATGGGCACTCTCCTTTTTGATATGTTGGATCTAATACGCCTTAGTTTGTATGAAATTCTTGTCCAAACTAGATCATAACCAAGCGTTTTGGCAACATGAGCCCAACTTTTGGGCCAAAGCTTCATCACATGCTTACTAAGTGGTAAGGACATAACTTGATCTACAAACATTGTATTGGATCTTGAGGAGTATATGTTATATGTGGATCACATGAGATTGTATATGTACAAAAGGCAATATGTATATATATGTTGATGCTTTTATGCTTTCTTTTGTTATATATGTTGATATTATAATTTTATGTTTTTATGGTTTTGGTTAGAATTTTGTAATGATAAATATGAATTTGTATAATTTTGTAATGCTAAATATGAATTTGTATAATTTCATGTACATGAATTTTAAGTTGCTATATGAAAAAAGTGGCTAGCAAAACAAGAGGCTAGCAAAAAAAAAAACTAAAAAAAAAATTATAAGACAACCCTACACGGATATTTAACAAAATTCCGTGTAAGAATAGTAATTTATAAAATAATCCATGCATGAATACAAAAAAAAAAAAATTAGTTAATTCTACACGGATATTTAACTAAAGTCCGTGTATGATAGTTCAGAGAGCTACACGGATATTTAGTTAAAAGTCCGTGTACAAATATGAGAGCTACACGGATGTTTAGTTAAAAGTCCGTGTAGAAAGAGGAGAGCTACACGGATATTTAGTTAAATGTCCGTGTAGAAAGAGGAGAGCTACACGGCTGTTTATGTTACAATCCGTGTAGCTCAGCTTTGGAGAGCGCCACTGGCAATGAATTGAACACGGTTGTTTATGTAATAATCCGTGTAGCTCTCAGAAATTGCACACGGGTAAATATCCGTGTATAATTTATTCAGGAATTATACACCCTCGCACTCCACACGGTAGGAAATCTGTGTAGCTCCCCTGTTTATGTCCGTGTGCAATCTCTATTTCTGTAGTAGTGCGAACCCTTTAATTTATTCAAACCCGAACCCGATTTTTACCTACCCCTGACTCAAATCCTAGCCTCGCCACTGCCCTTGGCTGCCCAGACTCTAGGCGGTTCAATTCTCTTTCTGACCGCCAAGAAAAAGTATGAGAATAAATATGCGGTCACCATAATCACTGACATTGAACCTAACAAAAAAAAAGAAAAAACAAAGATGAAGCCCACCCAACGAAAATGGGAATTGGCATCTCATGAGATCTCAATATTTTTAGTTGATTATCTCAAAAAAAAAAAAAGCATTTGAGTTGATCGGTAAAAGGTTCGGACCTTGATTTTCCCCTCCGTGTAAGAATCTCAAACAATAATGATAATGCTTCGTAAAAAATATATAAAATCTATATAAAAAAAAGTGAATCCCACTCACGAAAGGCAGGGTAGGCAGCGGGTGAAATGGGAAAGCTAAGTATCAAACCCCACAAAAAAGTGAATTCCACCCAGCAAAAGTAGTGAGGGAAATGGGAAAGCAACTACGTACTGAACCCCACAAAAAAGTGAATTCCACCCAGCAAAATAGTGAGGGAAAGGGGAAAGCAACTACGTACTGAACCCCACAAAAAAGTGAAATCCTCGCAGCAAAGGAATTAAAAAGGAAAAGCAAGCACCGAATCCCACCCAGAAAAAAAGAAATTCCACCCAGCAAAAGTAGGAATTCGTATTAAAGAATCTCAACATCCGATCTGTTTTAATATTCGTGCGGACTAGATCCGCACTAATATTAAAGGGCACCCTATGTTATAAGCAGGAACCGATTGACTCTGTTTAAAATCAGACGGTTGAGATTCATTAACTCAATAGATCTTTTTTGAGTTAATGTAGAGGATATGCATTCGCAAAAGTAGTCGGATGTGCACTGCTTGGCTGTGATCGATAATATCTTTTGTTTAAGTTAAAAAATGAACAGAAAAATGTTACTGGAGAAGTTTACTGCTCCATATATATATAGAGAGAATGGCCACTACTACAAAAAAAGAGATTATACACGGACAATAAAGGAGGAGCTACACGGATTTCCTACCGTGTTTTATAAATCGAGGGTGTACGATTAGTTCAATAACTACATACGGACTTTTGCTCGTGTGCAATTTTAAAGATTCTACACGGATAACTTCACAAACAGCCGTGTACAAAGACCAGAATGTATCGCTCTCATTTTACCGAGCTACACGGATATTACCTAAACAACCGTGTACGATTCTTTTTGTACACGGACTTTTAACTAAAAAACCGTGTAGCTTGCCTCTTTCTACACGGACATTTAGTTAAATGTCCGTGTAGCTCTCCTCTTTCTACACGGACATTTAACTAAATGTCCGTGTAGCTCTCTTTTTTCTACACGGACTTTAGTTAAATGTCCGTGTAGAAAGAACTATTTTTTTTTTTTTTTTTTTGTTTTTGGGCTAGCCTCCAGTTTTGCTAGCCAGTTTTGTTACAGAACTATTCCAGATTTTTCAGATTTTCCATATTTTTCATATTTCATATAACAAGAAATCCATATTTTCCAGATTAGCAATAAATCCATATTTTCCAGATTAGCAAGAAATTCATATTTTTCAGATTAGCCAGAAATCCATATGCAATAAATTATACAATATTCATATACACCAAATTATACAAAATTATGGAAATCCATGTTGAGCATTGCAAAATTCCGTTAGAAACCATCTTGCCCACACACACCTGATATCGTCGATCTGCTCCTTGGTGTAATGCGGTTCCTTTGGCACATTCTACAATTACAATTTGGTATTAGTTAGTAACAAGAAAAGGTAGATGAAATACAGTTGCAAATATCAATTGCTATTATATAGGAACAATTAATATGAATTACATACCGCTTTTGGGAATTGGAATTGTATTCTTTCGACAAAGTCAAACATGAAAATCATCGTGTAATAACCGCATTCCCAACTCTCCAACTGTTGCGGGCCCTGAAATTTGCATTTAGCGGCCTATGTTAGAATGATAATATTTTTTTGGACAATATATGAAATTATAAATTTATAGTGTGCTCACCAGCAACCACTTCCAACTCAACTTGTTTTTCTTGCTCTTGTTATGCAATCCTCCCTCTTTAACATATTTCTCAAAAGCCCTTACAAAATTGAGTGAATGTTTATAGCAATTTAATAATTTGATATAATTGAAAAAAATTCAAACCAATTAAATTATTATTGCTTACTTGTTGACATAAGGGAAGATATCTTTGCACTTGTTAGCTGGGATATTTCCTTCGGGCTTACAAGAATCAACAATTATGCTCGTATTTAGATAAGGCACAATGATTATCAGACACCAGTGTTTGTTGTGGGAGGATAAAAATTAAAGTACTTTAGCATATAATAGTGACACGAGTGTTTGCTAATATGAACAATACATAAGCTAAGGTTAGAATTAACCTCTGGTGGTACGGCACGATAATGAATTTCTTCTCCTCCTCCACAGCACAATGCAGCGCTGAACACAGGTACTCAATAGCCATATCCGAATAACATCTCAGGGACATGGCGCTCACTCTCTCGGGGTCCAGAAATATGCACAAGTTCTTCCTTTGTACCATCTCATTACAGTTTCGGATTAGCTTCCTGAAAACTCATAATTTTACATTAGAATATATATTTGAGTTGTATACAATAATGAAAATAATTTTGAGTCACTAACATGAGGAAAATGGTGATGAACGACACATCGAGCCATTTATCGGATGATGAGTGGTGGAGAATGTCCTTGAAGTCTTTGAACGACATACTGATAATACTGCATTCATGTAAAAACATCCCAGGTGGGACAGGGATGATGATATCCTTCATGCCTTTGGGTGCCGACATCAAGCGGTCGTGGAGAAGACGCAAATCACCGGACAAACGGCTGTATTCTTCTTCGGTAACCATAGGACGGTCTGGTGATCGTGGCGCATCAGCCCCGACGTCGCAAGCCACAACAGTCCGTACCGGTGACATCATCTCTTGTGCACCGATGACATCATCTCCTCGTGTCTGCATTAAAATTAACATATCTTCTTCAGGTATTTGAAAAGAATGATTTGAATGTAACAAAAGAAATGGATTATTTAGAGATTACCTGATGCAGAATAATCTGACTCCTGGGCCATTGGACAAATGACTTCCGGGCATCATCAAAAATGAGCATAGCGATGGTAGGGGCAGGAAGAGGTACGCGCCCCCATCCCTCCACGACTGAGTCAACCTGCACGCATGCATGGTCGGGCCTGAGCTGAGCATGGTGTACACTAGAGGCTCCTGGAAGTACAACGCC
This sequence comes from Carex kokanica, assembly GCA_025461125.1. NCBI lineage: Eukaryota > Viridiplantae > Streptophyta > Magnoliopsida > Poales > Cyperaceae > Carex > Carex kokanica. The sequence goes on from JAJGRX010001148.1 coordinate 189,128, forward strand.
CGTAGCAACGGTCAGAGGAACACTACCCTGCCATAGGACGAGGTCGCATGCTCTGGGGTCCTGCAATTATCAAAAAGTTATTACTTTTTAATGGTGCGATATTGTCTAACAAGGTTACAAACAGGTATTAATTACCTTTAGAATATAAAACAGTAGTGATTACCTTTAGATTTTCCAAATCATCTAAGGCCCAAGTCCAGGATGCTTGGCTACTTCCCGAACTCCCGGCGAAATAGGAGGTGGTTGCTCGGATTGCTGCGCAAGAGATGAAAACCAGTTCAACAACCTTGATTCCATCTCAGCCAGCTTTGCGTCGTACTCTTTGCTGACCTCTGCGTGTACCTGCGCAATTATCTCGTCTTTATCAACTTTGGCACGAGGTTTTCTTCGAGGTTTTTGTCCCTCAACTCGGAACACCTCCTTCCAGCCCTTGTAGGCCCCTACACCCCTTACCCAGCTCGTGTGTTCTGGATTCTCGAGCGCTGCGGCCAAGGAATCATTTTGTCGTTCGACCGTCCGGGCACCCGAACTGACCTCCTGCTCCACCTCCAACTGTTAATAGAAAAATTAGTTATAGCAAAAGACCAAGTGATGTACATTCGGAGTTATAATTTCGTTTGAATGACACAAAGTTGTAACAAAGGACTCTTACCATTCTCTGAGCCACGGGTTACAATTTCTCTGGGAGTACTATGCTCCCGTCAGCGGTTAACTCGGATCTACCCATGAACCAATCTTGGCCCCTAGGATTTTGGATCCTAATCACGGGTGAGGCGGAATCTTTGTTTTGCTCTAGTACTGTCCTCCACTCTGCCGACTTACCCTCGTAACCACCTGACCCTAAATGGTGCGGATACTTGTTCATGGCAGCGATCCTCCTGCCTTCGGCACTTTTTTTCTTCACATGTGCAAGAAAATCAATTAGTTTTAGAAAAATAATTGAGGATCGAGAAAAAACAAAAACTACTTTGGATAATGTTATATACCTTGAACTCTTCTGTGGACTTCAGAGCTTGAAACTCCTCCCACACCTCTTGTGTTAGCCATGAATAGTACCCTATTGGATTTCTCCCTGTCTCCATGAAATCTGTCTTCAGCGTGCTCTTGAATTGCTTCCAACCTTCGTTCATGATCCTTAGAGTCTTAGTCTTTGGGGTATCGCTCTCGATTCCACTGAGCCTGATTGACACCAAATTCACTGTATTTAATTTCATGTACAGCAAAGAAAATAAAGTAAAGAGTTGTTCGGTACTTTACCTTCACCATGTTCCACCAGTTGTTCTTCTCCTCTTTATCAAACTTATTCCAACTCTCTACAAGGATACTTGCCTTTCGCTTCACCAAATTGCAACACCAATTTCAGTACGCCATTCGGTTTGGACCTTGCGCACGCTCGTCTTCCGTGAACCGGATTTCCAACTGCTTCTTCTCGGACGTGCTTGTGCACATTGTCGGACCTCTTTTCCTTCTTTCTGATGAGGCAGTAGCTTGCTGATCCTCTTCTGCCATCACATCTATGTGCTCACCCTCATCCGACATGGTTCTGCCATACAAAGAAATATTAAAAGAAAGTAATGGACCTATGTGTAAAATGAAAAATGAACACCACAATTAAATGGAAGACTTCAAAACACACAACATGGACATTAATTTCATATTTTTCTGATTTTTTTTCGATTTTATAAATTTCCAAAGTTCAGCCTCTCAAAATGAAAATTCTGCACCTTTAAATAGCAGAAAATAAGAATTAAAAAGCTGAACTTTGAAAAATCATATAAAATTGAAATATAATCTGAAAAATATGAAATTTGTGTCCATTTTGTGTGTTTTGGAGTCCTCTGTCGGTTGGTCAATTCATAAATCTGTTTTGGCCCCCACATTGATCTGCACTGATCAATTTACCAGCAGAGGTCATTTTGGCCGTTTTGAGTACTTTTACAAGATCAATGTCTATAATCAATTTACCAGCTAGGTGATAAGCTTACAGAATATGGTATTATCTCTAATCAATTTAGTTAATAGGTTTTGCATACATCCACCATAATTTAGATAGATTGAGCATCAAATTTAATAGAAATCCATACAGACCAAAAAAACAATCTCTTTTAGTCAGAAATTTAAACATGGTGCAAGCTGTTTTTTTTTTTGTATTAGGGACAGTAAAGTGGCACCCACAAAAACTGATTTTAATTCAAATCGAAAAACTGATTTCGATTTAAATTAAAAACAGAAAAACCTTCCTCTTTCTTCTAAAAAAAAAAAATTGGTTAACTCGATCTAAACCAACCGAGCTCTAGCTTTACTGGCCTGATTAAGAGAATCCCCCAAATGAAATTAATTCCAACGAGTTGGGAAAATCAACAACCCGAACTCGGCCAAAATCAGAGAAGTGAAGAGTACTTTACCGAGAAAGGAGAGGGTGGACCGTAGAGGTGGCAGAGGACCGACAATGGCGGAGTACACCGGAGTGGTAGCAGTGGCCGGAGAGAATTTGGAGGTTTTGGAACTCAAACGGCGCGCGGCTAATGAAAATTTAGAAGAGAAAGGTCTTTTGAATTATATTTTTAACTCTTTCTACACGGATTATTAAGTTCACGGCCGTGTACATTTGTTAACTCTTTCTACACGGATTATTAAGTTCACGACCGTGTACAATATGTCTTTTTACACGGACAAACAAGTAAACGTCCATGTACAATTCCCCTTTGTACACGGACTTTTAGTTAATAGTCCGTGTAGCTCTCTTCTCCTTTATACACGGTTTTATAGTTAAATCCGTGTGCAATGACTATTTATACACGGACTATTAACTAAAAGTCCGTGTACAAAAAGTTCAAACATATTCAATTATGTTTCTTTTTATTTTTTATATTATTTAAAGTAATAATAAATTAACTAAAATATATAGTATATCACATCTAATATTTAAAACTTATACTAATATTAACTAATACCCGGTTTTTTTTTATTATTAATATTTAAACTATAGACAATTAAAATTTTGTACTAATATTAACTAATATTTTATACTAATATTAACTAATACTAATATTAACTAATATTAACTAATATTAGAGAATTAAACTTATACTAATATTAACTAATATTTTATATTTTATTTTTATTATATAATATCTTAACTAATATTTTGAAAACTAATACTAATATTTGAAATAGCAATTTTGTACCATTATTATAAAAAATGAACTAACATTGAAATAGAGAAATCTAATATTTGATATTTGAACTACAAATATTTTATTCTTAATATTTAATATTCCTACTAATATTTAAAAACTAATACTAATATTTTATTTTTTATTTCATTATTTAAGAATTCACTAATATTTAAAATCTAATACTAATATTTGAACTAGAAATGTTTTATTATTATTAAAAAAATGAACTAATATTTGAAATAGAGGAATATAATATTTGATATTTGAACTACAAATATTTTATTCTTAAAGTTTAATATTCCTACTAATATTTGAACTAGAAATGTTTTATTATTACAAAGTTGTTTCTAAAAAAGAAATATTACAAGTTTAAATTTTAAACAAAAAATAAATATTACACACCGGCTTTTTTTTTCCTTTTTCTCTTTTTTTTCTCCTTTTCAACAGTACTCTCGGCCCATAATCCTTCATTGTGGTCGGATTGCATGTAGTTTGCTCCGTCGTTTTCTTCAATTGTTGCTACCTCAGGTTGCATGTCGGCACAAAATGGAGGTATTTCATCGAACTAGTCATACTCTTCTTCATCGACGACATTTTCTACCCCGACAATCCTTTTTTTTCCGGATAGGACGACGCTCCACCTATCATCACTCGGGTCAGTGACATAAAAGACTTGGGTGGCTTGCTTGGCGAGTATAAACGGATCATCAACATACCCAACTTTGTTAAAATCAACGAGTGTGAACCCATCGTTATCAACTTTAACACCCCGGTCTTCGACCCATTGACACCGAAACAAGGGAATGCTCAGGCGAGGATTGTAAACGAGCTTCCAAATTTCTTCAATGACTCCATAATATGACCTCAATGCTATTACAGCCCGGCCATCTTCAGATCTACTGAATTCTTGAGACGTCGCCACCAACGTCACCCCACTATTTTGCATTGTACTCTTCTCACTTTGCCGTTTAGTGTAAAAAGTATAACCGTTAATTTCGTATCCTTGGAATGTTGTGACAACAATTTGGGGTCCTTCGCCCAGCAGTTTAACAATTTCAGGTACGGGGTGTGACTTCACTCTTTCTTTCAGCCATCCTATAAAAGAACGATTATTCTCGTTAGTAAGCCACTTCTGACTTCTCGTGTAGTTCTATTGTTTAAGGATTGTCATGTGCTCATCTATGTAGGGAGTAACATCTGTCATGTGCTGTAGTACAATAAAATTTGCCTTCTGTAGATCATTTATATCAGCAACTACGGCTCTCAACCCAATTGTCCCGACTCCTTGGAGCCTTCCCTCGTATCGAGATTTTGGAACGCCAATAGGATCCACACCGGCCATGTAGTTGGTGCAAAACTCAATCACCTCTTCTGTGGAATATCCTTCTATAATGCTACCTTCAGGCCAATGTCGGTTCCTCACATACTTTTTCAAGATGCCCATGTATCTCTCGAATGGATACATATACCGCAGGAACACGGGACCACAGATCTGAATTTCTCTCACAAGATGAACAGCAAGGTGAACCATAACATCAAAAAAAGATGGCGGAAAATACATCTCAAGTTGGCAAAGAGTAACAACGATCTCCTTTTGCAAAGAGTCCAATTTTAGAGGGTCTATCACTTTGGAATTGACTGCATTGAAGAAAGTACAGAACTTCGTAATGGTTTCCCGAACCTCCTTTGGTAAAATTCCCCGAATTGCAACAGGAATCATATGTGTCAGTAAAACATGACAGTCGTGGGATTTCAGACCAAGCAATTTCAGGTCCTTCTTCGACACCAGCTTCTTAATATTCGAGGAATACCCCGATGGAACTTTAATACTATGAAGGCATTCACAAAAGCTTGTTTTCCTCTTTCTTCGACATTGTGCACAGTGCGGGGGGTAGGTACGTGCGCTTCCCTTTCTCCTGCGGTGCAAGCTCGGGTCGTATTCCCATTTCAACCATGTCTTTCCGAACTTTAATACCATCTTTAGTCTTTCCCTTAATGTTCAATAGTAAACCGATCAAACTGTCGCAGACATTTTTTTCAACATGCATGACATCTATGCAATGTCTCACTTCTAAAAATTCCCAGTACGGTAGATCACAAAATATGGATATTTTTTTCCAAATATTCTTCGGTGGTGCTTCGGCACATTTTCCAAAAATAACATCAAGTTTTTTTACCCGATTGAAGACACTCTTCCCGTCTAATGGACGACGGGCCACTCCAAGCTCAATTTTCCCGTTGAATGCTCTCTTTTTCTTACGGTATGGGTGATTAACAGGAAGAAACCTACGATGCACCATGAAAATATTCTTCTGACAATTTTTCAGCCTCGGCACCTGCATGTCATCTTCACAGATAGGGCACGCTTTTGCTCCTTTACAAGTGTAACCCGATAAATTTCCGTACGCAGGAAAATCATTTACTGTGCAAAACACCATGGCCCGCATTTGAAATACCTCTTTGTTGTACGCATCCCAGACCGGGACGCCATCACGCCACAATTTCTGGAGGTCCTCAATTAATGGTGCGAGATACACATCTATGTCATTTCCGGGTTGCCTGTGTCCTTGGATTAGTAATGACATCATTATATACCTGCGTTTCATGCACAACCAAGGAGGAAGATTATAGATGGATATAAGAACTGGCCAAGTACTGTGCCGACTGCTCAAGCTTCCAAACGGACTCATTCCATCTGTGCTCACCACAATCCTAAGGTTTCTCATTTCGGAACCAAAATCTTTGAAGTGTCTATCAATGTTTCTCCACTAAGGAGAATCGGCCGGGTGCCTTAGTTTACCGTCTTGTTTGCGCTCTTCTTCATGCCAACCAATAATTTCGCATCCTTGGAATTCGCAAACAACCGTTTGAATCTCGGTATTATCGGCAAATACCACAACACCTTAGCCGAAGGCCGGCCCTTTTTGTCCTCGTTACAATCATCAGTACTGTCCTGGTCCTTACGTTTATACCGTGAAACACCACATTTAGGACAGACATGCATGGTCTCGTACTCGTTACGGTACAATACACAGTCATTCGGACATGCATGTATTATTTCAATCTTCAACCCCATTGGACATATCAATTTTTTTCGCCTGATATATTGTACCGGGTAACTCGTTGTTATCTGGGACAATTTCTCGTAAAAGCTGTAATAAGGACGGGAAACTCTTATCGCTCCAACCATTGTCTGCTTTTAAGTTTAATAATTTCAACACAGCTGACAGTTTCGTAAATTTGGTACACCCGGGATACAACTGCTTTTTGGAATCATTAGACAAATTTTGGAATTTATCATAATTTTTATCACTAATTTCATCTTCCGCGTCACGAAACATTTCCTCCAGATTTTCAATAAACTCGTGTTCTACATTTTCACCAGAATTCATCTCCAGCTCATCATCGTCGTTTCCGGGTTCAATATTATCAAAAATTTCGACATCCTCATAATTCTCGTTCCAATCAAGTTCAAAATTATCAGAAATTTTTACATTCTCATCATTAAATTCACAACGATTAAAATCTTTATTGGTACTACTACTTTCACCAAATTTCTCACCGTGCATGATCCAACATGTATATCTCTTCTTAAATCCCCGACAAATTAAATAACCTCTAATTTCTTTGGAGTCCACAAATCTTAAAATATTTTTACAATCTCTACAAGGACACAAAATGTCTTTTTCTTTTTTCTTCACTCTATACCTCTCAGAAAATTTTATAAACTCATCAACGCGAACCAAATATTCTTCACTGTCACGTCGCAATTCATACATCCAACTTCGATCCATCTGTAAATTAAATTATAAAAATGATTTGATCAATTAATCAAGCATGGTCAACATATAAATTGTACCAAATTTTGGGCTTACAAAGGGCCGGTTTACAATCCTAACCCACTCTTTGAATATTATGTCCCATATGTGAACACATATTAGCGAGTTTTATTAGTATTTGAGAAAAATTCGGCAGCATTTCCCCTTAACTCCCCAAGTATGCGTACGAACCACATACTCGTAGGGGTAATAAGGGAAAATACCGTCGAACTTTCCTCAAATACTAATTAAAACCCACTAATATGTGATCACATTCTAAATGAGACACAATATTCAAATAGCAGTCCCAAAACGGGGACTGTCCAAAATTAATCCCTATTGGATTAATTTTGAACGGGCATGGACCTAAAAATCATTTATAGGTCGGTTATTGGACCACAATACACTAATTATATATTTACATTATCTAATTAATAATTAAATCAAGCATGCATGAATATATTACACACCTAATTAAATAAGCAATAATAATTACTAAACAGAAAATTAGAGAGGAAAAAGGAAAATATGTATATACTAACCTTCCAAATTTAGAGAGGAGAAAATAAAAACTTCAAAGATGACAGATTCCAGCTGCTAGCCTTTAATTTGCGGAAATCAGATCTCAGTTCAAAACAGAGAGAGGGCGTATTAATTACTTGATCAAAACGGTGCTGGAAGGAGAAGTCTCTGGAAGAGAAGGGGCCCTTTTATATTGCATAAAACCCTACACGTCTTTTCTACACGGATTTATACTTAACAATCCGTGTAGCTCTGTCACAATTTATACACGGTTATTTATTAAAAAAGCCATGTAGCATTACCCTTTATACACGGATATTTGATAAGGAAACTGTGTAGCTCTCTAACTATTCTACACGGACATGTAACTAAAAACCGTGTAGCTCTCTTAATATTTCTACACGGTTATTTAATCAAATATCCGTGTAGCTATTCATACACGAATTTTTGTATAATATCCGTGTAACTCTCTCAATCTTTTCCACACGGATTTTTGATCCCTAATAAACCGTGTAGCTCTCTCAAACAATTATACACTGATTTATAACTAAGTGTCCATGTATAATTCCCCAATATTTTTAAGCCTTTCACAATTTCATATTTGACACACGGTTTTTATATAAAATTAGAAAAACCGTGTACAATGTGCAGTGTAGAATTAGTTTTTTTGTAGTAGTGGGCTAATATCAAAACGTTTGTTCCTGGACTCAGGAACAAACGATTCAGTTCTCCTATTTTCAAAGTTCAAACAACAAATCCAAACCGTTAGATGTTCAATCTATATTAAAATGTTCTTGGAGACCAAATTTACATTTTTTTGAATTTTTTTACTATTTATTAAGCTGGTTTGAAAACCGCTATTTTTATTAAATTTCTGCAGCATTGAAAAACAGCGGTTTTCAAACCAGCTTAATAAATAGTAAAAAAATTCCAAAAAATGTAAAATTTGGTCTCCAAGCACATTTTAATATAGATTGAACATCTAACGGTTTGATTTGTTATTTGAACTTTGGAAATGGGAGAACAGAATCGTTTGTTCCTGAGCCCAGGAACAAACGTTTTGATATTAGCCATTCTCTATATATATATATATATATATATATATATATATATATTAATACTTTCCATGAAAATAAGGACAACAAATTATTTATTTGACAACCATGAATATTAAATATATGTTTATAGTGAAATAAAAGAAAAATTACAGCATCCAACATGAATTGTAGCACTTTAACACGTAAAGGAGTAAAAAAATAATTTATAGTGAACCAGTAGTGGTTGTGATTTGTGAAAATTGTATGAAGAATTAATTAAGGATTGGCCTCCGTATTAAAGACACATTTCAAGACCAAAAAAAAAAAATATGAAGTTATACGAAAGAAGCAAGCAGTAGTGTATTAAGTTGTGTACTAGCTTTCCAATCTAAGTAACATACGAATCTGAGATACATCCTTCCAATTAAAATCAGTCTAATTCCAAGCAAGACTATTAGTAGTCAACAATTAATGGCCCCCATCAATCAATCAATCAATCAAATATTGTGGAAAATCAAGAAGCATGAAACAAATACTAAATTCAGGAGTTGACTGGAAGCCCGACTTTCAGATAAGGCCTAGCTGCAAATTAACTAACAACAAATAATAAGCTGGAATAATCTTTCAAATTAACTAAATAGCTCACAGCAATCTGTTTTTAATAACCATGGATGCTGACTAGTTAATTATACAATATCATTATCATTAGCTATATTGTCCTCATAGCCCCTGTGCTCAGTGCTCTCACTGATAAAAGAGCTCCATATAAATTTTTTCCGCGTGGGTCGGAAGCACAATAATAACGGGTAAAAGTGAAGCAATACAACTTTTTTTTTCCTTCCCCGAAATTTAAATAGGTTGATAATAATATTTTTATTTATAACATCGATGCTTACTTTTTAACAACATGTATTTGTAATTTATTCAGCATTCATTTTTTTTTATTAATTTACCTCTAATTTAACCTCAAATACATGATAAAAATGGTCACCCGAAATTTTTATTAATAACCTCAAACAAAAAACAAATGTCAAATATAACCCCCATCTGAAAAAAAATTCAAAACTAACCTAACCGCCCCATGATTGGGCGGTTCACCCTACCCACCAAACCGCCCAACCACTGGGCGGTCTACACGGCCAAGCAAACCGCCCCATGGTGGGGCGGTTCACTATGCAGCCTATAAATGCCCATTCTGCCTCTCATTCTCACACTCTCTCGCCCTCGCCCTCGCCCTCGCCCTCGCCCCGAATTCATCGCTCTTCTCCGCAGGTAATTTTTTTTTTTTATTAGTTTTTATTATTATTATTTTATTATTTATTTTACTATGCATTACTGTTTATTACTGTAGATTACTGTTTATTACTGTAGATTACTGTAGATTACTGTAGATACTGTAGATTACTGTAGATACTGTAGATTACTGTAGATACTGTAGATTACTGTAGATTACTGTAGATTACTGTAGATTACTGTTCATTATTTTAATTTTATTTTTGTAATTAATTTTATTAAATATTTTTTTTTATTGTTGTTATTTACTAATAATTTAACTGTGTACTATTATTTTGTAACTGATAAAAGTTTGTTTATTAATGCAGATAAAATGTTGGTTACACTATATGTGGGCGGGAAGTTCGAGGTGGGTGTGGAGGGAGTACATTACTCGAAAGATCCGACCCACGGCTTTGAGGTAAATGAAAACACCTCATTTCTGGAACTTAAACAAATGGTATTCGAAAGGATTGGTGTAACCCCCAACCGGTATGACATAGATTTGGTTACTCGGGTTGACTTAGGGCGGGATAGACCTTACTATGTAAAGTATCCAATAACAAATGAGGATGGTTGGAGATGTGTTTACAATACTTTTCAATCTACGGGTACCCCGATAATGGAGTTGTATTCCAGAAAGTTTCTGCGTCGGACCAGGGTTGGACCTTGTACAGACCATACAGGTTATGATAGCCCGGTGCAGCAGCACTCGGGTTTTGACCACTCGGGTAACCAAAAGTTGGGTCATGTATCACCGTCTGAACCGTACGCACCACCCGTTTATACTGATTACACTGCTGATTACACCACTGATTATACCACTGATTATAGCACCGACCTACCATCACCACCACCTCCACCTCCTATTCAACCCGTAGTAGAAGCCAGATTTCCTTCTGTACCACCGTCCGTACCTATACTTGTACCTGTTATTGTTCCCCGGAGAGATGCTATGCTGGAGGCTGAAGGGGTTGATGCCATACCGGAACGTGAAATTAACTCGGGTGATAGTTGGGACGGGGATTGAGATTCTGATCACTTGTCAGACGGTGATGGAGATTATTTACCCAGGCAGGGCAGATTTCCGATTAGAGGTCGGACAGACAGGCACCCGGTAGCCACATTCAACAATACCACTGCTTTTGAAGAAGCAGACATAAGCTATTTTGGGAAGCGTGTCGTTTACACCTCAGAGCTTGCTCCGGATCAGGTTTATACCACCCTAGATGAACTTGTGAAGAAAATATATGAAGTTCATATCCGCAGCAACTGGGAGTGCAGAATACAAAAAAGAGAGTCAAAAAGGTTAGTTGTTGTTTGCAAAGACTCACCGCGATGTGAGTTCCGACTGTATGCAATCCCTGTGGGTAGGGGGGCGTCATGGATAATTAAGAAATGTGAACCCCCACATACATGCAAGTCTGTGTCGTCAAGGACAGACCATTCACAACTTACGGCATCACTTATTGCCGATGTAATTGAGCGAGATGTTAAGGAGGACCCGTCGATCAGCCTTAAGGAGGTCGGTAGAGCGGTGAGACGCGCCTACGACCATGTGACCCCAAAATACAACAGGTTGTGGAGAGGGCGTGAACTTGCGATATGCCGACTGTTCGGTAGTTGAAAGGATTCATACAACTTGCTTGCACCACTGCTCCAAGCCATAGCAAGTACAAATCCCGGCACAAAGTATGAATGTTGGAATGTTACCGATCCCGATCAGCCCGACGAGATACTATTCAAGGCCATAGCATGGGCGTTTGGTCTGTGCATTCAAGCTGTGCCATATATTAGACCAGTTATCAGTATAGATGCATGCTTCCTTTCTGGGCGTTACGATGGGAGGTTGTTGATAGCATGTGCATATGATATCGAAAACCAGTTGTTGCCTTTGGCATTTGCAATTGTCGAGAAGAAGGATGGTGAAAATTGGAGCTTTTTTATGAGTTTTTTGCGGAGAGAGGTGGTTGGGAACCGGTTCTTTTGTGTCATATCAGACCAGCACAAAGGAATCAAATATGTCTTTGATCGAACAGATTTCGAGTGGTCGACAGCGCAGGGCGACTGTGTGCACAGGCTGTGTATGCAACACGTTGCAGACAACCTCTACAAGCATGTCGGATTCGACCAATGGGTTGCAGATACATTTAAAATTGGATGCAGAAGGAAGAAGCCGAGGAGGCTGGAAGAGATGTTCAAAGAGTTTGCCAAGGTATGTATATTTTAGATGAAATTTTAATAAACTATTTACTTATATTTTTCTAATCTGAAAATTTATTTCTGTGTAGTATTGTCCGAAGGAAAATTCGTACTTACTCAAGGTGGGGAAAAATAATCCGAGAGATCTGCAAGAAGCACCCGCATATGAGAAAATATTTCAAGCAAAAGATGGAGGTTGGAGATGGGGAATAATGACAACAAATGGGTTCGAGTCCTTGAATGCTGTTTTCAAGCAGAGCCGAATGTTGCCCGTGGCAGCCATTGTGGAGGACACTTTCTACAAGCTTACTGCATGATTCGTTGACCGCCGTGATAAAGCAACAGAATTACTCGCCAGGAACCAAACGTTTTCAACAAGGGTGGAGGGCAAATTACGCAAACATAGGGAGAAAGGTTCAGTTATGACCGTTGTCCCGTATGGGGGTCGCTTGGAATTCGAAGTTCACTCTCCGAATGAGTACGCTCCAACCAGCTGTAGAGCAGATGGGACTATGGAGTTCATTAAAAGGCCTTACAAGTATGTTGTCATTATCGGAGATGACAATACTGTAACATGCACATGCCAAGGAATCCAACTAGCTCACCTACCTTGTTCTCATGTTATGGCGGTGTGCCGAGTGAGAAACTTCCGTGAGGATGATTTTGTCGCCGACATGTACCGTACCACTTACCTTGCGAGTACTTGGGGTGCATCATTCCATTCTTATCCCAACCAGCATGCGTGGCCGGCCTATGTTGGAGATAAAATCGTCCCCCCCCAGAAAGTGGATCAGGTTAGGGAGAATACTTTGTGTATGCACTGAACTTCTTTTTAATATGGTTATTTAACTTCTTTTTATATCAGAAAAGGGAGAAGGCCCCACAAGCGTGCTGTAATGACAATGGATCAGATGCAGGGTAGGCGAATGGGACATCAGGCTCGCCGTTCAACTTGTGACAGGCAGCGAGCAGGTACATTTCATTTTATATTTTATAATTCATTTTACATTTTAAGATTTCAATAACATACCATTTTTGGTGAACTGGAATGCAGATGCCATCAACGAAGCCAACGAAAGAGAAAATGCTAGAGTTGTTGCGGAGGCAACCGGTAGCGGTAGTAGTCATGCAGAGACATCCGGTAGCGGTAGTAGTGTCGCACAACAGACTGGAAGCAGATCGAGAACTCGTCGACTTCTAAATTTGTTCGGTCATCGTCGCTAAATTTGTGAACTGATTTAATTAGTAGTTTTGTAACTATTTTTGTATGCTTCATTTTTGTTATTTTCATAGCGCAATTAAATATACACAAATTGACAACATATAAATATTTACCACGTTAGCCAAATCGACAATCAATACAACAGCCGTATAATCGACAATTATTATAAAAGAATCGACGGTTCTAACGTCAGACGACGCATCCAAACTCAACCAAATTTTATTTAAAATTACAATAAAAAAATAAATCATTTTCATTTAAAAATTACAAGAGAAAAAATATATCTTCATATATGTTGTAAATATATCTTAATAAAAATATATATACAAAACAAATATATATTTAATATATCTATAAAAAATATATATATCTTATAAATATATCTTAATGAAAATATATTTACAAAAACAAACATGTCTTAATATATCTTAAAAAAATATATATATCTTATAAATATATCTTACTAAAATAAATATCCTAACATATCTGTAAAAAAAAAAAAAAAAAAAAAAAAAAAAAAAAAAGAAAAAAGAAAAATTGCCTAACCGCCCGATTGGGGGGCAGTTTTCTTAGCCGTGTGGACCGCCCAATCAGTAGACGGTTTGGTGGGTAGGGTGAACCGCCTAGTGATGAGGCGGTTAGGTTAGTTTTGAAATTTTTTTCAGATGGGGTTATATTTGACATTTTTCATTTGTTTTAGGTTATTAATAAAAATTTCGGTAGCTCATAACTCAACAAGACATAATTAAGAAAGCCTGTACTATCTGAAAGTATCATGAATAATAGCACATGGTATGTTCTTTAAAGTAGGGGCAGCTTTTTTTATGGGACCAAGATGTGACATTGCGAACCCTTTAGCGAAACAAAGAAATTAAAGTTATGAACTAGCTAGAATAATTCATAAAGATATTTATTTTCCCATCCAACGACTGTGTTTGTTAGTCCTTGTCTATTCCTGTTTAGTACACATGACCTGGAGCTGGATGCAGATCTGCCATGCATGAATCAGTGCTCCATGTGCATGAATTAATTTCCTCCATGTGATTATGTGAATGTTTGTTTTCTTGCACTTGGATCTTTTGTCGAGCAGCCCGCGTGCCATATAGTGTACAAATGAGTGGATTTCTAAAAGGGAATTTAAAAATTTGTGCACTGAAAATTTCTAAACGATCAAACGGTCCGGACTAGCAAGGTTTGGCTTAATTTTGAAGTTGATTAAATATTTTTGAGCGGCTTAATTTTAGTATCAATTCTTTTACTTTTTGCAATCTTATTCTTTTACTTGTTGTCTTGTGCTATTGGATATCTAAGCTTGGCGCACTTTACATATTGTGCTGGTTTTAGTTTTAAAGAAATCAATTATCTTAAAAAAAAAAATTAATTGTGCCAATGAATAGCACTCAAATTAAACTGATTAGAACAAATTAAGATCTGTACATTTGACCAGTATCTCGCTCCAAAAATTAGGACGGTTCACATCTAAACTCAAAATTTTATTCGGCAATATATGATTTCACGGTCAAGTGATCGATTCCGATTCCGATTTCAGAGCCATGGTAGGAATCAGTGTTATTGATGTGCTTTTTCTTATTTTAGTTGTTTTACTGTTTAATAGATGTAGCCAGATCATATTTTTAGAGTGCTTACTAAGTTTAGCAAGTAAAGAGGTGAAAAGATTCATGTGAACGGTGATGTAATGATACTCTCGAGGCTGTCTTGTTTGGGTAGGCTTCTCTTGTAAGGCAGGAGCCCACAGAGGTAGGTACCACAGAGGCTGGTACCACCTGAATCAACATGTGATGTGTTCCTCCAAGATCAACAATGTGATCTCGACGTTTCAGCAAACACTTGAACTATAGAATAGTAGAACTGAGCAACCAATCTAACTATAGGTTTAAAAGAAATCAAACGGAAAAAAAGCAGTATTTTTTTACATTTGATTCTAGAGTAATTTATTTTTTGAAACGAGTAATGAAGTCAAGTCATCCAAGATTATTTATTTCAACCTTTGAAACAAAATATTTTTTCTATTTAGATTACGAACTCATGACTTTTCATACAAAAGACATGCGTCTTTGCCACTACATCAGGAGAAATTTAAGTGACAACAATAACAAACATTCCTTAACATTTGATTCAAGAATAATCTTAAAGTATAAGAATAATAAATATGTTATATTTATGTCTTTGGAGTACAACCAGCAAAAGAGAAAAAAAAACACAAGGGATCAGATTTAGGGGTGAAATTGGAGCGAATACGTAGCGGATAGCGGTAAAACCATAATTATATCTCTTTTTAGGAATTGGCTACGGTGCTACGCGTAGCATAGAGGGCCTCCGTGCTACGGCTCAATATTTGAGTTTTCAAAATCCTAACGGTCGATCCGAACCGTTCAACATGATCTCCATACGAATATGTACTTGCAAACCAAATTTTACATTTTTTAGAATTTTTTTACTATTTTTTTAGATAGGTAGAAAATCACTTGATATGAATGACACAGAATTTTCAGATCAAGTGATTTTCTACCTATCTAAAAAAATAGTAAATTTTTTTTTAAAAATGTAAAATTTGGTTTGCAAGTACATATTCATATGGAGATCATGTTGAACGGTTCGGATCGACCCTTAAGATTTTGAAAACTCAAATATTGAGCCGTAGCACGGAGACCCTCTATGCTACGCGTAGCATGCTAGCCATTTCCCTCTTTTTAATTTTTCGGATACGGATACGGATCGGATATCAGCTGGATACAGATACGGATACGAATCGAATCGGATATTTATCAAAATAATATTAAAAAATATTAAAGTTCATAATATTTATCTAATTTGAATGGTGAATAAAACAACCTTGTAGAACCCATTTAAACTCTTGGCTGCCCAAACTCTGGGCGGTTCAATTCTCTTTCTGACCGCCAAGAAAAAGTATGAGAATAAATATGGGGTCACCATAATCACTGACATTGAACCTCACAAAAAAAAAAAAAAAAAAAAAAAGAAAAAAGATGATAATGCTAGTCAAAGTACGACTTAAAATTATTGTGTTTGCTTTGGCGATTTTGTTTACTGAGACATGGGTCGGTAATTAGATACTGATAATGCTAGTATTTCTGCAATGATATTCCATTGAAGATAAACTATGAATTACCAATAATAATGGTCATTATTAAAGACTTTTCTACGTATTAACCATTGTGTATATTTGAATGTGCAGTTTGTAGAAGTCCCTTGGAGCTGACAAGTCCTTAATTATTCCAATTTTCTCAAATGCAAGTTTTGGTCGCTACATCCCTCTGCTAATTGAAGGTGCTATTTCCTTTAATTTATATCATTTTTCATTACAATTAAATATTAAATTAAGATGGTGTCCTTAACTGATAATTAACTCGCAAATTGAAATGAATTCTAGGAGCAGAGATGAATTCTTCCAATCAAAAGTTGATTAACCGACAATCATGCATATGTAAGAGTTCTTTACCAATTCATTAGTTAATCATGCATTGCATCTCACCGGAATGCTGAAAGACATGCTTCTGTGGGACTCCTGGCACTTGTACTATATGCAGATTTCTTTAATTTAGTTGGTGATCATGTTAGATGTTGCCCAACACAACCTTTTTGTAATAAATAAAATTTGTAGGGTCCTTTTTGTATAAGAATGTTAACATAACACATCAATTGTTCAATCGCATACGCCTGAAACAGAGACGCTAATTGAGCTACTTCTTATTGTTTTTCCTTTCTCTAGTATACTCAACAAGTTCTATGCTCCTGTTGAATTAGTTTTTCTCAACAAGTTAAATTAAATTGCTTGTGAATTGTTTGATACGTTTCGTACTAATTGGGACTGGAGAAGTAAAAATGAATAGAATGGGGAAAAGAAAACAAACCGCAACTAAAAAAAAAAAAAAACTCTTCTGCGACCGTTTATTCGGTCTCTGATGATCTTTCTGTCACGGCAACATATACCATCAGAGACCGATCTGATTGGTCGCAGATGACTCATATGCGACCGGCACCACAACCATCTGCGACCGGTGACGTCAGCAGGAAGGTATCAGCGACGCAGCCAACTGCGACCGTTACATCTGAGATCGATTTCTGTCTTCTGCGACCGGCTTGGTCATCTGCGACCGGCGAAATACTTATCTGCGACCGATTTGGCCAGTCGCAGATGAGTGTTTTTGCTGTAGTGTATGTTATAGGCAGGAACCGGATTGGCTCTGTTTAAAATCAGACAGTTGAGATTCATTAACTCAAAAGTAGTGGGATGTGCAATGCTTGGCTGTGATCGATAATATCTTTTGTTTAAGTTAAAAAATGAACAGAAAAATGTTAGTGGAGAAGTTTACTACTCCATATATATATTAATACTTTCCATGAAAATAAGGACAACAAATTATTTATTTGACAACCATGAATATTAAATATATGTTTATAGTGAAATAAAATAAAAATTACAGCATCAAACATGAATTATATCACTTTAACACATAAAGGAGTAAAAAAATAATTTATAGTGAACCAGTAGTGGTTGTGATTTGTGAAAATTGTATGAAGAATTAATTAAGGATTGGCGTCCGTATTAAAGACACATATCAAGACCCAAAAAAAAAAAAAAAGTTATACGAAAGAAGCAAGCAGTAGTGTATTAAGTTGTGTACTAGCTTTCCAATCTATGTAACATACGAATCTGAGATACATCCTTCCAATTAAAATCGGTCTAATTCCAAGCAAGACTATTAGTAGTCAACAATTATTGCCCCCATCAATCAATCAATCAATAAAATATTGTGGAAAATCAAGACGCATGAAACAAATACTAAATTCAGGAGTTGACTGGAAGCCCGACTTTCAGATAAGGCCTAGCTGCAAATTAACTAACAACAAATAATAAGCTGGAATAATCTTTCAAATTATACAATAGCTCACAGCAATCTGTTTTTCATAACCATGGATGCTGACTAGTTAATTAATTATACAATATCATTATCATTAGCTATATTGTCCTCATAGCCCCTGTGCTCAGTGCTCTCACTGATAAAAGAGCTCCATATAAATTTTTACCGCGCGGGTCGCAAACACACAATAATAACGGGTAAAAGTGAAGATGCAATACAACTTTTTTTTTTTCTTCCCCGAAATTTAAATAGGTTGATAATAATATTTGTTCATAACATCGATGCTTACTTTTTAACAACGTGTATTTGTAATCTATTCTGAATTCATTTGTTCAGTCTAAACATAGTATACTGAATACGTCCGTTCAAATTGAACCGTAAATGTATGCATTCGCAATTTTATTTGAACACATGATTCAAGTAGGTATGCTTGTGAGTTTTGATGTGTTTTATGCAGTCAAGAAGAAAACTTCAACTGGTACAATTCTGGCAATCACTGTACCACTGGTCCTTGCTTTTGTTGTAATCGCTGGTCTTTGTGTCTGCTTATTAAAGAGGAGAAAATCAGGGCTGACAAAACCATTGCTGGGTAAGAAAGATCAAATTTAATTTTGATCGATTTTATTCTCAAGTAAGCTCGACACATGCTGATTGATTTTGGTGTCAATGTACAGATGTGAGTAATCCTGAGGAGATCAAAAATGTCGAGTCACTGCTTCTTGATCTTTCTGTATTAAGAGTTGCGACAATTAACTTTGCTGAGGAAAACAAACTTGGTGAAGGTGCATTTGGAGCTGTATATAAGGTAGGAATATATATAATTATATACTCAAATTAACTTCATTAATAATTATCTGGACATTTGTTGTATCTAATTACTTTTTTATTCTTCCATTAGGGTGCACTGCTTGATGGCCGAGAAATAGCAGTAAAGAGGCTCTCTCAAAGCTCCGGCCAGGGACTTGGCGAATTGAAAAATGAGCTACTTTTGGTTGCAAAGCTTCAACACAAAATCTTGTCAGACTTCTTGGTGTTTGCTTGGAGGGCCAAGAGAAATTGCTTGTTTATGAATATGTACCTAACAAAAGCCTTGATCAAATCCTTTTTGGCAAAATTTTCTTTCTCTTTCAGAAATTTTTTCTTTTTGTTGACTCCTAATTCTAGAGTAACAGCCATAACATTAATAATCTCATATACTTTTTGGTGAATTTCAGTTTTTCTTTTTCTTAGGTTTGATCCAAACCAATTAGCATGGCATTAGACATCACAAAAATATATAGTTAAACATGCCCCTTTGCCCCTTACCAACCAACTTTTTAGATACTATGCTTTTATGTTAATTTTGATTGGTTTAATTAATTATTTGGAAATGCCGAGTTTTGGGCATATGTACTTAATACTTTATAAATTGTAGATAGCTATGCATATTAGTTCAGAACATCAAATATTGGAAAAAGTACATTTCTAGTCCTAAATAAGGTCCTCATTTATCTTCTTCTGTAGATACTGAGAAGCGGCACCTACTGGACTGGGGAAAAAGGTTCAGGGTCTTTTGTGGAATTGCAAGAGGGCTGTTATATCTACACGAGGATTCTCAACTAAGAATTATTTCACTGAGATCTGAAGGCAAGCAATATCTTGCTCGATGCAGAGATGAACCCAAAAATATCCGACTTTGGCCTAGCTAGACTCTTTGGAGGAGACCAAACTCAAGAGATCACAAGTCGAGTTGTAGGAACATTGTAAGTACTGATCAATTATATTACAAGTACTGTAGTTATATATTTAAGTAACCATAATAAAACTGACGATGATATACGTACTTTTTGTAGTGGATATATGGCCCCGGAGTATGCAATGCGGGGCCACTTCTCGATCAAGTCAGACATTTTCAGTTATGGTGTTTTAGTTTTAGAGATTATAACAGGAAAGAAGAACAGGGATCTGTTGAGCTTTGTAAGTAGCATCACTGATTCTCTGTATCTATTATTCTATAATCAACAAAGGAACTGCATGTATACTAACAAAACTGAAATTACCATAACATACATAGGTATGGCAGCACTAGACCAATGGTACCATTACAGAAGTAGTAGATCCGTCTTTAGGTCAGCACTATCCGACGAGTGAATTGTTGAGATGCACACAGATAGCGCTGTTGTGTGTCCAGGAAAACCCAGCAGACAGACCAACTATGTCAAACGTGGCCGTGATGCTTAGTAGCGAAACAGTGTCTCTCGAGACTCCGTCTAGGCCTGCGTTTTGCATTGCCAAGAGCAGTATACGTGGAGGCAACACTGACTCCTCAAGCAAGTCTGTCCTGATGACACCAAATGAGGTTTCAATTACTGATATTGAACCCAGGTAGATTGAAAATTAAGGTTAGAAATGCTCTGCTCTGGTGGATACTCAATGAGCAGCAGAGATTTAGTATGTTAATACTTGAGGTTTGTAAAATAAGGTCAGTACTAGGACACATTTTCCTTTTCTTTAATTTTTTTTCTCTTGCGGAAGCGCAATTGTAAGAAGTCATCAGGAACTGAGCCATACTTGGATAAAGTACTTGAATAAATTTGCTTCAGAGATTTTAGTAGCTTGCAAAAGTTATACATGTTCAATGTAAATTTTTGTATTTAGGAACCTTTGTAATTAAATCTTTTTTATCAATATATCTATCGGTGGCAAATTGCCACCGACCATAAAAAAATAAACTAATTAAGTGTTAAAGACAACTAGATACTGGATGCATCCCGAGATATACATTACAGTTTACATTTAAAAAGTGAACTCTAAATATTTTCCATGTTTCAGAATTTCTATGTTTAAGTGCAAATGCTTTAAAGAAAAGTGGTGCATGTGAAGATATAATTATTTCTGATCAAATCTGACTAAATAGTTGCTCTTTGCTTATCCATTTCTTTCAAATTTTGTTTTTTGATGGTTGGTGGCGAAATGCCGCCAACGGATAAATTTTGTTACAACAAATCATATATTATTTTATCTAGACTGTCTAATCTTTTAATGGGCAATAAAAATATACCTAGTAACCTCTAATAAATTTCAAGAATAGAGGGGCAAAACAACATCAATTATCATGAAGATGGAAAAAAAAAAACAATTGAGAATTGGATGTGTAATTTACGTTCAAATGTGAATTATTTTTATTTTGCATCTCACACATGCACATTTTTCTTACAAAATTTATTATATATTGTTTTCCCTCAATAGTGCAATATTATGCGTATAGGACCATCAATTTTTAGCTAAAGGCAAAAAGTAAAATGATTGTAATAATTAAGCCATTATCTCTTCTAAATGACAATATCGATGATCTTTTTTTTAAGTAACAAATAGGCACCACGTTGAAATATCTTCAAATCGAGAAATTAATTGTTGATTTACTCCGGACATTGTTGTATTAATAATAAAGATTGACAAGAAGAAAAATGAATTCGGATGCTTGAGCCAAAATGAGGTTAAAATGTTTGGGATATTAAAGATAAAACAATTACGTCTTATCTAAAGATCAAACACTTACATCTCATCTAGAAATCAAATACTTACATCGCGAAAAATGAAAAACAGTTTCCCACCTTAATCTATAGACCGTTATATGTCAAAGTCGACTCATAAAACATAATCATAAGTGTAGAATACAATACATGATTCCACATTGGTCATAGAATCCTCAATTGCAAAGAGTTGTCTCCAAATACACGAGACAAGTCTTCAATGATAAGAACCCCCTCTTCTCGCCGGTATATCGTATGTTCGTGGATTAAGCCTTTCAAGACAACAAAACATGCCTTTGAGATTGTCGGCCAAACTCCATAGGCTAATTTTTTTCATGTACTTCATCTAGGATTTGCAACATCTTCATGGTGTTGATGCACATGGCTTTGTTGCCTACAGTTCTCACATTCAACTTGTGGCACTTGTCGTACTCTTCTTTGTTGAGAAATTGAATTCCCATGGTGCGGAGGAGGATCCGCTAGTCCGGATTTGGAGGATGCAGGAAGTCGCTAGGAGCTGCTTTTAATTTGATCCGAATTATTCAAATTATCCCTTTTTAAAAACTAAAATTGATAATTCTTAATAATTTATTTTGATTTCCTCCAATAACATAATTCATTTCAAAAACTTTCTTGTGTACAATTTATGTAGTACTTTAGAGTCAATATAGGTGCAAGTTTAATGTTAAGAAAAGAAAAATTAGAAACCTTTGCTTAATAAAATCTCTATATATAATCCGGAGAAATGAGTAATACATGAAATAACAGTTAATTCATGTAATTGGATAATTGTAACTACCACATCTTTCATACTTTTAATATTTTAGTACATTGATTTCCACATTTTATATGATTCATAATTAATCAAAGTTAGCTTTTGATAGCAGTTCAAATTGAATAATTTGAAAACAAATCCTTTTTGTGTTGTTAGTAAGGCCCAATTTACCTTACTTGCAAGCAAGCTTACGGTTTTTTTTTTTTAAATATCTTGGTTTGGTAATTCGGACCTGTATTGGGCTTTAATGGGCCCATATAACTAGGCCCGACCTGAACAATCTCTGCTATCTTCATTCCAACATGTATACACTTGTTTAGCGGTAAAAGTTATTTAATTAAATTCAAATGATGACATTTTAATCTTTGATGTGTTTTTTTTTTTTATGAAAGTAGATTTAAATAACACAGCTTTTATATTATAAACATATAGAAACAGAAAAATATATACATCAGCCATCAGGCCATTTAAAACATAATATCCCTTAAGGCATTCCCAAACCGTCCAAAAAAAAAAATTAAATCCATACCTCTAGGTTAAAATATATTATTTTTTTGTCATGTGTTTATGTTTCAAATTTATAATTTTTTAAGTTTGTTTTAAAAATTACCAAAATGTAAAAAACAAATAGAAAATTTCAAAAGCTATTTTGGTGGATTCATTTTTCAACAAAAATTTGTCTGTAAAATTATCCGTTTTATTTATCTGTATTTAAATTTGGAATGGATTTCGTACGAATATTACCGAATCCGTATTCATTGCCTATCATGAATTTAATTAGTAACAAGTACTAAGTAAATAAGAAACCTCAACCAAAAATATGAATAACAGAAACCTCCCCATAATAAAAAGCTGCAGTTAATTCCTTCAATATAAACTTTGTGATAAATTACATCATGTTCCTGTAAAAATTATGAACTTTTTGTTTTAGAAAAAATACAGAGTATTTAATGTTACAACCAAATATTCAAAACTAGAATAACAAAACCATATATATAATGTTACAGAAATTAAGTAAATCACAACAACCCAACCCAATCCAAATCGATGCAATATTTAAGAGTACAGTACAACTAAAAAAAATGAAAACTGCAAACAATAGAAAATTAAAACTTCCAACCATGACAATTATGAAAAGTTGAACAATTCAGGAACAACAAACTGAAAAAAAAAGGAACATACAATCAATTAATGTGACTCGAAATCTAACTGTTCATCTTTACTCAGAGAGGGGATATGTGTGATTATGTGATGTCCTCTACTTGCATTCTTTCATGTAGTCTCTCTTTACTGTTATTATGGCCTGCTCAACTGAATCCATGCAATAATTAAGAATATAACAATTACAAGAAAATAACAGAAATGCGCTGACAATCCGAAAAAAAGCCTTGCAGCCACACAAAGTATATGAACAACAAATCAAGACATGAAAACTAATTTAAAGAAATTCTTACATCAATGAATGGCACGAGGTTTGCCATTATACCCATATTTCACGCACAGATGGGATATTCTCAATTTTGTAATGATCTTCTCCATGCATACGTTCTTTTAGCTCAAGTGGAAGGCAAAATACTAATAGCTCTTTAAGAGTCGGCACATTTTGTAGCTCGGGAAGTGCTTCCAGCTTCGGACAACTAACAATTTTGAGGTGAGTAAGGATGGGCATATCTCCCTCTTTTATGTACCAATGACATAGATTCGGCATATGTCCAATCTCCAGTATTTCAAGTTTAGGTAACCCTCTAGTTGTACAGATCAGCTCTGTTCCAAGATATGAGTATGTCCCTAACTGAAGTATTCTGAGGCTCTGTAGCCTCTCAAATATGGGCATTGGATTTTCCTGAAGCCTAGAAAATTCAAGCCTCAATTTGGTGAGGTTTGTTGGGAACATCTCAACATTTGGAACACATATAGGTCCTCCCAACTCTCCAGCAAGATAAAGACTTTGTATCTTCTCATGACAAGGTAAGTCTCTTGTACCGCCAAATGGTACAAAAAACCCATCTTGACGGTTCGTTACAATCCTGAGGGAGACCAACTGCCTTGTCCTTATCAGCACACCCTTGAGAGTTTCCCACTCTTCTAGAAAATTAATAGTCCTTAACTTAGCATCAGGTGATCTCTCATAAATCCAATAGTGAACCCCAAATCTACGCAAGTTGATACAACCTCCTAAATAAGGAACTTCTGTGTGGCCCACACTTTTTAATGTTTGTAGATTAGTATGGTGATCCCATTTTAATTGGCAAATTTTTTCTAAATGTTGGGTACCATATACATGTCTTAGAGATGGGATTACGACATGATTTGTAGTTTTTTGAGTTCCTCTGTCTATAGTTGATCCTGTTAAATCAATGGTTTCTAGATTATAGAAGGAATTCCTCTCTAATATTTTCTGTCCAACATTGCAGTTTCTAAAACCCAAGTACCTCAAGTGTATCATGTCCTTCAGCCACTTACTACCGTCGAATTTTGTCATATCAACACGCTCAATGGTTAATACTCTTAATAGTCTAAACCCACTATAATTTGGCAGTATAAAGTCACCATTACTTGATTGAGTAAAACAGAGTAAAGAACGAATGTTTACTGGATAAACACCATCCTTGGTAAGAGTGCAAAATTGCAGTGCCACACGGCGCGGCTTTGTAGCAGCTAGATGGTTGCAATCTTCTACTTTTGAGAATACAGTGAAGAAGTTCTCTTCCTCGGCTTTGCGGATAGCCAGCTCCCGTAGAAGATCGTGCATGTTGCAGTATTTGCAGCAACCGTTCCAAGATTTTTCAGTGACTTGAATCAAGCATCTGCAACATATTTTCCAAACAAATTGACATCCAAGAAGAAGGAAATTATTGTTTTATGAATAAGTAGGTACTCCTGAATTCAAATGAAAATGTAAAAGGATGAACCATGGACTATATCTTTCATCCAAAGTAAAGATTATATAAATGTAGATGCATGGTTCTGAAACTTGGAATCGGAATCGGAATCGGGTTCTTGATCGTGAAATCGGAATCGGGTGAATCGGCCGAAATCGGCCGAGTTGACTCGGTAACTCGGATTTTTTTGCCAAAAGCTTGTTTTGTACTAAATTTGTCAAATAACCCACATCAACACTCATAATAATTAAATTTGGACGAGTAACATCAAATTTACAGTTTATTACTTATAAAATTAATATTTATCTAATTTAAAAATTAAATAGACTTCCATAAAATAATAAAAAAGATTAATAAATTCACAAATGACAAATAAAATGTTTAATTTTACCTTTTATATTTTCATATTTTATTTGGTATGCATTAATTTATCTTCAAAGAAAATATTTTATTTCATAAACAATTAATATTTGATTTTTCTTAAGTCAAAGAAAATATTTTGTTTCATAAACAATTAACATTTTCATATACTAACTAATTATGTTTAAGAGTTGTAATTACATTTGGTCTCTATCTTCCTTCTAATAAACTGCCACATGTAACAGTTTTATGCACATGTCACCAAACAGGGTATCCAGAAAGGACAAAACAGGTTATCTTCCTTCTAATAAACTTTGAGGCATAGCTTTAGACCCGTTTCCAAATAAGATCGCACCCGTTATACCGTTTTTACCATAGTTCTTGCCGCATTTCATTTTGCAGAAAAACAGGTGATAGATCTGAGCCAGTGGATCTAATGAAAACTAAAGGTGCAGATTTGACCCCGGCTTCATCTCTCACAAATCCCAATTGACACTTTCAACTTCGCCTCTTTCTTTCACGAGCCGGCGCCATCGCACAATCAAATGCTACAATCTCCACGCCTTGAATCGGCTTGACTAGGCCTAAAATTCGGCTAACTCGGCCGAGTCAAGCACTGTTTTGACTGTGAATCCATTAATAATAGGTTTGTCCTCTTTATTTAGGTTACACTGTTACTTGAAAAATAAAAATATCAGGCTACATTTTTCAATCTTTCGAAGAATCTTTGGATGGAGGGTACACGAAGAGTGGCAAGAAGAGATATAATAAATAAATTAAACTTCATATAT
Organism: Carex kokanica; assembly: GCA_025461125.1. Lineage (NCBI taxonomy): Eukaryota > Viridiplantae > Streptophyta > Magnoliopsida > Poales > Cyperaceae > Carex > Carex kokanica. Next base: position 215,604 of record JAJGRX010001148.1, read on the forward strand.
TTTTTATTTAATAGAAATCAATAGATGAGTAAAGTCCATGGATGTTATTCTTTTTACTAACTGTAACTTTCCTAAAAATTTCATTTTATTACCTTTTAAATTAGAGTGTAATGGACAAAACACAGAACCAATCAAATAAGATAACGAAAAAAATGGTAACCTCCCCATTTTCTTTCATTTCCATATTCTCGTTTGTAATTTTTTTTTTGAGTAAAGTTGGAGGTCAAGTCATCCAACTATTTAATATCCACAAGGGATTCCCCTATTCGGTTTTCGAACCTACGACCTTTCACACGGAGAGAATTGCCATTGCCACTTGACCCAAGACTGATTCCAGGCGCGGATCTAGGATTTTCGTTAGAAGGGGGCAAAAAAATATCAAATCGGGTTCAAATACCTAATCGGATTTAAATCCATTAACCAATTTGGTACTCGATAAAAAACATTGTTTTAACTTATACTTTTCAATACTTTGACTGGTAATTTCTGATTCTCTAACTTATAATTCTAATTACCAATCAAAATTCAACAAATTTAATTCAAATTTAATCTTAAATTTAACCTGAATTACTAATCAAACGTCAAGAGGGAGGCAAAAAAAATTACCGAGAGGGCAAAGTCGGTCGAAACTGATAAATCTCCACGGACAATTACTTTTTGGCCTTGTAATAAGCGAGGACTATTAATTTAGAATGTATATTGAGAGCGGAACTACATAAAGTTTGAATTTGTGTTACGAATAACGTTATAATGACCATCTCGTTTACAAACTCTAAATCTAAATTATATTATAAATACTGATCAGGCGAAAGTTACATCTTTGTGCGTACCAGATATTGATTGAATTTCGGGGGAGTAGTTTGAGAAGAATTAGTGTGCTTTGGGCACTAGCCTTTGTTAATTTCAGGACTTCCTTTATACCTTCAAAAATAAAGTTGAAAAGGGATGTACCTTTGCACTAGCTCTTGAAGGAATTCCTCAGCTCTGTCCTCCATTGTTCCAGCTCCATTTTTCAGTATAAATCCTTCAGCCAACCACATTCTTGTAACATGCTTTCCCGAAATCTTATGATCTTCAGGAAACGATGCAAAATAAAGAAAACATGGTTTGAGATCGTAAGGCAAGTCTTCATAACTCATGGCTAGGACCTGCGAGCACTTCTTCCCATCATCATTGTGCCAATCCATGGTCTCCTCCAATGTGCTCCAGGCATTATACGTGCGCTCTCTCCTTGCCAGGATACCACCTAGCACAATCAATGCCAATGGTAATCCTCCACATTGTTTTGTTAATTTTTTGGCAACTTCCGAGAGATCAGGAGGATAATTCTCAGGTTGTATATGTTGTTGAAAAGCCTTTCTGTAGAGGAGAGCTAGACTCTCATCCTCATTTAGGTAAGGGAGTTTATAGGGACTTGTGTTGCAATCTGCTGCTTGAGCAACATCAAGGGATCTGCTGGTAATTATCACGCGGCTCGCATTATTCAGATCGGGTAAATGTATTTTCAATCGATCCCAAAGATCAATCGTCCACACATCATCTAGGACAATTAAGTACCTCTGGTGTTCCAAGGAGCTCTTAAGTTTCTCCGATAAATTCTCATCTGCTATGGGTGGACTTTCATTTTTTAAATGTGGTTTAATTGAGTAAAGAATTTCTCTCAAGAGATCATTTAAATTGAACTTTTGAGAAATTGAAAGCCATGTGTAACAATCGAAGTGCCCCTTCAATTCCTCACTGCAGTTTAAAAAATGATTGTGTTATTGTTGAGAAAAAAGCAACAGAAAGAGAAAATTTCATTGGAGATCTTTTCCATGATTACATGATTAATTATTTGTATTTTTTTAGAGGAGTGACGGAATCAAGACAGTAATTTTCTTGTTATTGATTTCTCCACAATGAAGAACACATGCACGTACCTTTTGTAAACTTTTTGAGCCAGTGTGGTCTTGCCAAGGCCACCAGTACCCACAATTGAGAGCACCGTTCGCCTTGAAATGTTTCTATCAAGCAGCTGCTTCAAAATTTGGCGCTTATCTGCCTCAAGGCCAACAACTTCTGAATCATCAATTTCAGAAGGTTTTGTCGGCCTAAAAGGTTCTTCACTAGTACCAGCACCAAGATCCTTAATTCCCAAGTCGGTACGGCGCTGGTAAATACTGTTGAGTTTCTGTGTGATTTCTTCGAGCTCGCCACCCAACTTGCTCATCATTTTGGGTTTTTTTGCAACTGGAAGCACTATGGAGAAGAAGGAATTGCTTTTTGGACAGTTTTCTTCAATCTCAACCAGGAAGGTATCAATCGTATCTTCTATTTCGTGGGCCATGTCTCTGACCTGGTTCACCCACTCTTTTACCAATTCATTTTTCTTATGCTGCTTGGAATCGGCATCTCTTAGGTAAGCTTTGATGAAGCCAAGCTCCCGATGCATGTGCTCAATCTTACCACGAACATCATGCAGTTCCTGACCTTTATTCAGCAAAGCATCAGCAAGCTTGCACAACACATAGCTCACAGCTGCCTCTACCATCTTTTTCTTTTTTGGTGTGTGTGTTGTGAGTGTGGGGGGAGGTTTAGAAATCGCCACTTCTCTTCCACTTTCTTTTCTTTTTGGTTTGAGAGAATTGTGAGTCAGAGGAGAGATAAAACAACCTAATATAACCTATTTAAACCCTTGGCTGCCCAGACTCTGGGTGGTTCAATTCTCTTTCTGACCGCCAAGAAAAAGTATGGGAATAAATATGCGGTCACTATAATCACTGACATTGAACCTCACAAAAAAGAAAAATATTAAGCCCACCCAACGAAAATGGGAATTGGCATCTCCTGAGATATCTCAATATTTTTAGTTGATTATCTCTAAAAAAAAAATAGAACATTTGAGTTGATCGGTAGAAGGTTGGACCTTGATTTTCCTCTCCATGTAAGAATATCAAATAATAATGATAATACTTCGTAAAAAAATACATAAAATCTATTTATAAAAAAGTGAATCCCACTCACGAAAGGCAGGGTGGGCAGCGGGTGAAATTGGAAAGCTAAGTATCAAACCCCACAAAAAAGTGAATTCCACCCAGCAAAAGTAGTGAGGGAAATGGGAAAGCAACTACGTACTGAACCCCACAAAAAAAGTTAAATCCTCGCAGTAAAGGAATTAAAAAGGAAAAGCAAGCACCGAATCCCACCCAGAAAAAAAAAGGAATTCCACCCAGCAAATGTAGAAATTCGTATTCTCTGCATTAACTTAAAATAAAATCTTTTGAGTTAATGAATCTCAATTATCCTATCTGTTTTAATATTTGTGCGGACTAGATCCGCACTAATATTAAAGGGCACCCTATGACCTATGTTACAGGCCGGAACCGGATTGGCTCTGTTTAAAATCAGACGATTGAGATTCATTTACTCAAAAGTAGTGGGATGTGCACTGCTTGGCTGTGATCGATAATATCTTTTGTAAGTTAAAAAATGAACAGAAAAATGTCACTGGAGAAGTTTACTGCTCGATATATATATTAATACTCTCCATGAAAATAAGGACAACAAATTATTTATTTGACAACCTTGAATATTAATATATGTTTATAGTGAAATAAAAGAAAAATTACAGCATCCAACATGAATTATAGCAGTACTTTAACAAATAAAGGAGTAAAAAAATAATTTTTAGTGAACCATTAGTGGTTGTGATTTGTGAAAATTGTATGAGGAATTAAGCATTGGCCTCCGTATTAAGTATGAAGAATTTTTTTACTATTTATTAAGTATTTTACAAATATTAGTCAAATTTAGATCATTGAATTTTGTAAACATTCAAAAAAATGTAAAATTTGATCTGCAAGCACATTTTATTGTGGAGATCATGTTGAACGGTTTGGATCGATGATTTGGACTTTGAAAATGTAGAAAATGGTTGGAGTAACTTTGTGGTAACTCAAAAGTGTTGTAATCGGATCCCTCCTCATATACTTAATACTTGATAAATTGTAGATAGCTATGTATAGTAGTTCAAAACTTCAAATATTGGAAAAAGTACGATTCTAGTCCAAAATAAGGTCCTCATTATCTGCTTCTATAGATACTGAGAAGCGGCACCTACTGGACTGGGGAAAAAGGTACAGGGTCGTTTGTGGAATTGCAAGAGGGCTGTTATATCTACACGAGGATTCTCAACTAAGAATTATTCACCGAGATTTGAAGGCAAGCAATATCTTGCTCGATGCAGACATAAACCCAAAAATATCCGACTTTGGTCTGGCTAGACTCTTTGGAGGAGACCAAACTCAAGAGATCACAAGTCGAGTTGTAGGAACATTGTAAGTACCAGGGGCGGAACCAAGGCAGGGGCCAGCCTAGGCCCTGGCCCCCCCTTAGCCCCAGAAAACATATAACGTCCCTTTAATAAAAAAAAAAAATTGGTTGGAGATTACGATTGATTTCTGGTTCCTGGCCCCCCCTTACCGATTATTCCTGGTTCCTGAGCCCTTAGGTCCCCCCTACCGATCATTTCTGGTTCCGCCACTGGTAAGTACTCAATTATATTACAAGTACTGTATAGTTATATATTGAAGTAACCATAATAAAACTAACGATGATATACATACTTATTGTAGTGGATATATCGCCCCGGAGTATGCAATGTGGGGCCACTTCTCGATTAAGTCAGACATTTTCAGTTATGGTGTTTTAGTTTTAGAGATTATAACTGGAAAGAACAACAGTGGTACCTTTGAAAATGATGAGACCGAAGATCTGTTGAGCTTTGTAAGTAGCAGCACTGATCCTCTGTATCTATTATTCTATAATCAACAAAGGAACTGCATATATATTAACAAAACTGAAATTACCATAACATACATAGGTATGGCAGCACTGGACCAATGGTACCATTACAAAAGTAGTAGATCCGTCTTTAGGTCAGCACTATCCTACGAGTGAATTTGTTGAGATGCACACAAATAGCGTTGTTGTGTGTCCAGGAAAACCCAACAGACAGACCAACTATGTCAAACGTGGCCGTGATGCTTAGTAGCGAAACAGTGTCTCTCGAGACTCCATCTAGGCCTGCATTTTGCATTGCCAAGAGAAGTATATGTGGAGGCAAATGAGGTTTCAATTACTGACATTGAACCCAAGCAATTGGAGTCTTACCAATATAAAACATCAAATTTAGAATAAAACGATATTATATTAAATTAAAGCCTTACAATTAGATTTAATATAGACCCTGGAGTTTAGAGTTAAATAAAAAAAATTTAAAAAAATCTGTGTGGGCGCACGACAAACGTTTCATGGTAAAATGGAGAATTGAAATTATTCTCTTTAGTGAAACTAAAAATAATAATTCTCAATAATTTATTTTAGTTTCCTCCAATGACATAATTCATTTCAAATACTTTCTTGTGTAAGATTCATGTTACTTAATTTTTAGTCAATACAGTTCCAGAATGAATGTTGAAAAAGAAAACTTAGAAAACTTACTAATGGAAAATCTCTATAAATCATCTGGAGCTATTGTTAATTTGCAGCTAGGCCTTATCTGAAAGTCAGGCTTCCAGTCAACTCCTGAATTTAGTATTTGTTTCATGCGTCTTGATTTTCCACAATATTTGATTGATTGATGGGGGCATTAATTGTTGACTACTAATAGTCTTGCTTGGAATTAGCCCTGATTTTCTCCTCTTTAATAAGCAGACACAAAGACCAGCGATTACAACAAAAGCAAGGACCAGTGGTACAGTGATTGCCAGAATTGTACCAGTTGAAGTTTTCTTCTTGCCTGCATAAAACACATCAAAACTCACAAGCACACCTACTTGAATCATGTGTTCAAATAAAATTGCGAATGCATTCATTTACGGTTCAATTTGAATGGACGTATTCAGTATACTATGTTTAGACTGAACAAATGAATTCAGAATAAATTACAAATACACGTTGTTAAAAAGTAAGCATCGATGTTATAAACAAAAATATTATTATCAACCTATTTAAATTTCAGGGAAGAAAAAAAAAGTTGTACTGCATCTTCACATTTACCCGTTATTATTGTGCTTGCGACCCACGCGGTAAAAATTTATATGGAGCTCTTTTATCAGTGAGAGCACTGAGCACAGGGGCTATGAGGACAATATAGCTAATGATAATGATATTGTATAATTAACTAGTCAGCATCCATGGTTATGAAAAACAGATTGCTGTGAGCTATTGTATAATTTGAAAGATTATTCCAGCTCATTATTTGTTGTTAGTTAATTTGCAGCTAGGCCTTATCTGAAAGTCGGGCTTCCAGTCAACTCCTGAATTTAGTATTTGTTTCATGCGTCTTGATTTTCCACAATATTTGATTGATTGATTGATTGATTGATTGATTGATTGATTGATTGATTGATTAATTGATTAATTGATTGATTGATGGGGGCATTAATTGTTGACTACTAATAGTCTTGCTTGGAATTAGACCGATTTTAATTGGAAGGATGTATCTCAGATGGTGAAATAAGTGGGACACACTTAAAGAGGATTGATCGCTCATTCCACATGGCATTATTTCTTTGTATCATGAGTTATTAAAGAAAATAAACTACCGGCAGAGGTAGGCTGGCTAATGTCAAAACCAGATGTCCCACATGGCTACATCAACCAAATATCTAACCTCCACTTGGGAGTTGCTGGGGCTGATCGGCAACACGGGATTAAGCTTCCTTAAGGCTTAATCCGCTTCCTTAGCCGTTTAATCTTGCCAAACACTGGTTCCTTAGCACGGATTAAGATCACTTTCTTTAGTCTTCTTTTGCCCGGATCTTAATCCCCTGCTCCGACCTTAAGGAACCTCTACTCCTTTTAGCTTCCTTAACTTTCACCATCGGATTAAGACAACCGAACATTGGTTCCTTAGCGCTTCTTAAGCTCTTAGTACATGTTCGGCATCATGGTTTAAGGCTCCTTAGCCTTCCTTAGGGTCTTAAGTGGGCCGAACACCTATGGCTTAGACGGGCTTAAGCCTCCCCCTTAAGCCGAATCTTAAGCTTGATATTTTGCTTCTTTAGCGCTAAGCCTCCTTCTTAAGCTTGAGTTGTTGTGAAACACCAACTCCTTAGTGAAGATTAAATTGTTAAGTCTCAACCTCTTAAGCCATGGTGCCGAACATGACCTTAATTCTTCACTCTTAATTCCTTGTTGCCGAACAGACCCGCTATGACTAAACAATTTATTTTCTTCGTTGAATTGTCGATTTTAATTATTTTATCTATGATTATCAATTAGTTTACTAAACAATAGTTTAGACTTACACATAACACTGAGCATGAAGAAGAAGAAAGGTACGGTCTGAAAACATGCGATAGGTGGCATAACTAAACGAGGTATAGAAAATGTTGTTGACTAACGAATGAGCAAGTAGTGACTATATTATTATTATCCACATCAAACTTTATTTAACAAATATGTTGTTACTTCAAATACTTAAATTAATTTTAACACAAAACTATTTTGTAAATATATATATAATTATGAAAAATATATAACAAGAATCATAGACTTTTCGCGAGGATAAAAAGTGACTTTTCACGACGGAGTACCGTCATAAACGTGTTTTTTCTATTTGCGACGGCACTTTTCGCGAGGGAGTACCGTCATCATTGCGTTTTTTCTCTCACGAAAAGTGCCTACTTTGTTGTTGTATATAATCGTGTGACTGCATATACTTTTAACAATACTGAACGGAACGGGTTTCTTTTAACAAAAATATTATTCTAGTAAACACTTAATTAATTTCATTACAACATTAATTTAGTTCTTTTTAACATTTTAATTTTTAAAGACATATATGATGATGATATGAAAGTCACATGGGTGGTCATCATCACATTTATGCACCATCTCCTTGAAGCTTTTAAACAAAAATTCAACAGAAACAGAGAAAGATAGAGCAACTACTTAGTTGATGTTTTTTTACATCCAATTCTCAATTATTTTAAGTAACAAATAGGCGTTCAAATTTCTTCAAATCGAGAAACTGTTGATTTACTCCAGATATTGTCGTAATAATAATAAACATCGAAAAGAAGAACAATGAATTCGGATGCTTGAGCCAAAATGAGGTTAAAACCCTTCCAAGAAACTAGCATCAAGCAATCATTTTCTTTACACAAGATGTGATACAAGTGGTTTACTAATAATTGCTATCTTAAATCTAATTTACACATGAATCTTGTTTTAAGTAGGAACTAACTTTAAATTAAAATCCCAAAATCTATCTGGATTACCAATTTAGTGATAACCCATAGAGAAGCATCATCTTGCTTCAACAGGTAGTTGTTGTTGAAGAACTGGTACTTCACAACTTGGCCATCGAATTGGAGCGTGAAGAGTAATTCGACCGTAGGGTAGATGTAGGTCTTACCGCGTATGAGATTGTCGGCCAAATCGAATTTTTTGGAATGAAGATTGGGAACGAGTGAATGATATCAAACAGTTAATTAAATATCCTCACAATTGTGTGGAAGATAAGGTCTGTTGCCCTCAAGACTTGTCAAACGCAGTGAATGGATGTGAGAGAATTGGACTTAATTGAGATGTGCCAATTAATGGACAAAATCAAAGCATTCGAGTTATCCTTTGAACGAGTTACTAAACGACAACTGTCTACACTTCCAAGTGGAAATTAGGTTCATATTTAATTTCTGCCGCCAGGAGAAAAAGGCTCTCTGCCTTGTCTAGTGAAACGATAAAAATAAAAAATAAAAATTCATCAACTTTTTACTGTGATATATCCAAATTTTATATATTTGTACTATTAAATTAAAGCACGAATTATATATAATTCATTAATTAATGTGAATCATATAATAATATATTTATTACGGTTCAAAATTTATTGGTAATACATGGTTTGCACTTTATTCACACTAAATATAATCTAGTCCGTATTTAAGGATGAACTATTTACGGATTTAAATGTGAATCTTATAGAAATTTTACTTATTGATAATACATGGATTGCACTTCATATAAACTTAATTTCTTCAAACGTTACATTTATAATAACTTGTTTTTTTTTAAATGGTACAGTGCAGTGCGGCATTTAATAAAGTGTTTCTTTTTATTTTTAAAACAGTAAATTTAAGTTATACACCATTACTTTGAATGTAATAATTGACACATAGTTTTTACTTATAATTCGTACTAATTAATATGATTTGGACTAATTTATAGTGCAAATAATTTGTGCAGCATTTACACTAATTAAGGATTAAACCTTGTATAACTATATATATTATATATATTTAATTCCAAAGAAGTGTTTTTTTCTTAATAATACTCCAGCAGGGCATTATCTCACTTGAAGACCTTTCAAGTTTCAAGTCGCTCGTCAACTGTGACTGGTCCATTACCCAATTGGTCATTAATTCCTCCATTATTTATAAATCAGGCCACATACTCTGTTCAAGCAATGAATCACACAACAGAAGCAATGAAATTATTATTGGCAGTAGTGGTTCTGGTTCTGGTTCTAGTACAGTGGGAGAATGTATGTGTGAACGGGTCAGACTCAGTACAGTGCAGGGAAGAGGATAGGTTGGCTCTTGTACACATCAATGCTTCAATGGCCTTTACTATTTACTCTTTAGACGGCAAGTGGGAAGGCAAGGAGTGCTGTCGATGGGAAAGAGTCACCTGCGATCCAACCACCGGCCACGTCACCCAACTTGACCTCGGTAGATCCGATGATGATGACTGGTTCGATACTCAGTGGGGTATTTCACTAAATGCCACTTTGTTCTTGCCTCTCCGTCACCTAAGATCTCTCTCTTTATCTCGATATGGCATAATCAATTGTTTGAATGGTACTGGTATGTATCTTCATGTTTCTTTCTTGTTTAAGCATTATGTATACCCAGCCAACTGTATATATGGCTGGTCCAAATTTTCTAGTAGAACAAGTGCAACACAAGTAAAAACTAAAACAATCTAAAAAATATTATATATTTACCTTTCTTTATTAGAATAACTGATTAATATGAGCTTTAATCCTGTTTGGAAAAGAAGAAAGAAATGAGCAATTCCTAATGCAATCTTTCCTTACAAGCTTATAAGAGAAAAATGAGTTGTTTATGTTTGCTGCACCCTTTCGCCAGGATTTGAATCGTGGTCCAGTTTGACTAAGCTAGAGATGCTAGACCTTTCATGGAACAGCCTGGATAGAAGCATCATTTCCTCCATAGCCAAAGTATCATCACTTCGAGCACTTTATCTGGATTATAATTATTATATGGGAGAAAATATCCCTGTCAAAGGTAACTTTGAATCATTTTATATTTATGACAACAATAACACTTATTTTATTTATTTTCTCAATTTAACTGATATTTTATTGGAAAAATCTGACAGAGCTTAGTGCATTAAATTTGGAGGTGGTTAGTCTAAGAGGATGTTTCTTTAATGGGAGTTTTCCCTATTTGGGGCATTGGTCTTCTCTTAAAGCCCTTTCGTTGGCGGACAATGATCTATCCGGTACTTTAACATCAAAAGGTAATTTACAATGTAATTCAAAAAATAAAGTTACTTTAGTTCTTACAATAGGATAGAAGTTATACTTTCTACAGTATCTCTATACCAGTAGATCATAGATGTTTGACATCATAGAATTTGCTCAAAATATATATTTGATTTAATATTATTTCTTGTTAATATTATAGGACTATGCCAACTGAAAAATCTTGAAGAACTAGATCTTTCATTCAACAATTTTACTGGAAATCTTCCTTCTTGTTTGGGAAATCTTTCCTCTCTTAAGCTAGTTGACTTGTCATATAATATTCATCTTCAAATAAAATTTCCCTCCATTTTTGATAGACTTGTGTCCCTCAGATACCTTTCCCTATCCTATAACGAGTTCGAGGGGACTCTGTCCATGAGGTCATTTCGGAATCATTCTAATCTTGAAGTTCTGAGGCTATCAACATGGTCATCATTGAGCTTCCAAGTTGAAGTTGTCGATCTGCCTTTTCAGCTTCACATACTTGAACTCGCCAATTGCATTATTGATGTTGATCCGACTAATTTCTTGTATTCTCAGCATAAATTACGAGTGTTGGACCTCTCTAATACCAGCTCCAAGGGTCCTCTTTCAACTGTACTGTGGTTGTTGTTGGAAAACAACACGAACTTGATCAAATTAGATTTGCATAAAAACTTCTTCACAGGGTCTCTTCAACTTCCATTTTTAACTCATGAAAAACTCTCAACATTGGATATATCTGACAACCTTCTTGGCGGAGAATTACCGGCTAACATTACCACTAAGCTTCCAAATTTATTGTCCCTGACTATATCAAAAAACCATTTCCGAGGCCCTCTTCCTCTCATGCCAACAAGCAATCTCCAAACTCTAGATTTATCTAGTAACAATCTCACTGATGATATACATAATAGTTTATTGAGGATTCACCCTACAATCCCCTCTTTTTTGGATCTATCAAATAATAAATTCTATGGATCTTTCAATAACAACTTGAACTTTACTCAAGCTTCAATATTATTGTTAAATGATAATAATATAAGTGGAGAGATTCTTTTTAGCATTTGCAATACGAGTTTCAAAGTGTTTGAAATCAGTAACAATCAACTAAATGGCGGTCTACCTGATTGCATTGGAAACGCTGAACTTTCAATGTTGAAGTTAAATGGAAATCATTTAGAAGGATCCTTACCGTTGGAGATGTGTGCTGCGGGAGACCTTTGGTGGCTTGACCTTTCAGATAACAAGCTTTCTGGATCAATACCTACTTGTTCTAATCAGTCAGAGTTATACATTGTAGATATGAGTCAAAACAATCTAACCGGAAACTTCCCGATAACATGGCTTAATATTTCTTCTATACATGTCATAGACATTCGGGAAAACCATTTATCCGGAGAACTTCCACAACTTCCAGATTGGATTGCTTTGGATTCCAATCTCAAAATACTCCAAGCAAGTGAAAACCTATTTGGAGGACATATACCAGGAGAAATATGTCAATTACAATTACGTATACTAGATCTGTCTTACAATGATCTTTCGGGACAAATACCATCATGCATTGTTGAGATGGGATCAGCATACAACATGTACTCTTTAAATGAAATTGAGGACAAATTGTTCGAACTTCAAGATACTAGTAGATCAGTAGAGTTGAACTTCAATGATGCAAATTTTCTCTTACACGTTTTAGATGATATCTTCTTGCCTTTAATCTCGGGTAGCGATGGTTCAAAAACCTTTGGATTGGAACTTATGTCAAAAGGAAGGTTAGATTTTTATTGGGATGAAATTTTACAATTCCAATGTTTAATAGATCTATCTTCCAACAAACTAGTAGGCAATATTCCCAAAGATATCGATCCAATGAATTGGCCGTTGGTAACATTAAACTTGTCGAACAATAATTTAAGCGGCATAATACCGAATGCTATATCCAATTTGCACCAATTAGAAAGTTTGGACCTCTCTCACAACTCTTTGACAGGAGAAATACCGAGAGAGCTGACTAAACTAACCTCACTTGCATCCTTCTCTGTGGCATATAATGATTTATCCGGTCCTACATTAGGTGTAGAAGCACAGTTTATTTCATTTGATAATAGCAGCTACGAAGGCAACCCCAATCTCTGCGGGCCTCCCCTGTTGAAAAGTTGTGTCCCTACTCTTGGTACAACACAACCTTCCCCGAATGAAATGAGTGACGACCGAAGGTATAACGGCACTGATTTTCTCATATTGTTCGGTTCTTTCTCCCTTTTCTTTGTGGTCAGTTTTTGGGGCTTCATAGCCGTTCTTTATTTAAAAAAAAATTGGCGTTATGCTTTGTTTATTCTGGTGGACTGGTATGGTGATATGATATATGTGATGGTTGTTCTTTGGGTGAGAAAGATTGGAACTGCATGGACTCGAAGGGGCAATTGAAGAACCACTTGTTTCAGTTTTAGTTTGGAAAGTTAAATTTTAGAATGTGTTGAAGTCGTGAAGCTGAAAAAGAAACGAGCATTCAGCCAATGTACTTATTTTCACGGAAATAACACATTTCCGATTGAAAAAGGGAAACAGTGAAGATAGAGAGGAATAGACCAAGCCGTGCCTCCATTTTCTCCAAGTTGCTCATCTCTAGCTATCTTGTTTTAAATTCAGCCAAATACACTAGGAAATCTCATAGATTATTGTATGGTATTGTAAGAGAGTATGAGAGAGAGAGTGTGTTAATAGCTTGATTATCTATTTGTATTTGTAAAGACTCCTTGTGATAGTGATTTTGCACCGTGCTCCCGTGGTTTTCTCCCGAAAGGGTTTCCACGTAAAATCTTTTGTCTCTCTTTTATATTTTGTTCTTGATTTCTTGTTGTTGTTGGCTTGTTGTGTGCCTTTCATGTTTCTCCATTTTATCAGGTATTGGTATATGCCCGCAAGGTGTTCGACAAAATAACTCCTTGACACTTCGGCAAACGTCCCCAACAATATTTATACTGAATAAGCATATGCCTACTCTTTCTCAATTTTTGTTTCTGAAAAACATCCAAGCCACTGGAGAACCGGTACCAGTGTACCAGTACATACACGGGTACGAGCTGGAGGCTGGTACCAGCGCACCAGCAGGTGAAGGATGTGCTTTTCACTTCTTTGTTCGACTTTTATTTTCCCTTTTTCTTCACGTTTTACTATTCTGTTTATTTACAATTTTAAATTTACTTTTAAATTTAAGCTCAACTCTTTTGAGCAAAACCTTTCTGTTTATTTTGGTGGTTACTACCCTCATGTAACGGATCCTATTTAATATATAAATGTGGATTAGACCCTATTTTTTTTTCAAAAAATCTTATTATTCATTATTACATATTAAAAATAACTAATTAAATAGTAAAGACAACTAGATACTGGATGCATCCAGAGATATACATTACAGCGTTAGAGTACACTTAAAAAGTGAACTCTAAATATTTTCCACATTACAGACTTTTCTATGTTTAAGTGCAAATGTTTTAAAGAAAAGTGGTGCATGTGAAGATATAATTATTTCTGATCAAATCTGACTAATTAGTTGCTCTATGCTTATCCATTTCTTTCAAATTTTGTTACAACAAATCATATATTATTTTATCTAGAATGTCTAATATTTTAATGGGCAATAAAAATATACCTAGTAATCTCTATTAAATTTCAAGAATAGAGGGGCGTAACAACATCAATTATGATGTAAAAAAACAATTGAGAATTGGATGTGTAATTTACGTTCAAATGTGAATTCTTTTTATTTTGTATCTGACACATGCATGAACATTTTTCCTTTCAAAATTCTATTATATATTGTTTTCACTCAATAGTGCAATATTATGCATATAGGACCATCAAGTTTTGGCTATAGACAAAAAGTAAAACAATTGTAATAATTAAGAGCCCATTATCTGACAGTATCAATGATTTTTTAAAATAACAAATAGGCATCACACGCGTTCAAATTTCTTCAAATCGAGAAACTGTTGATTTACTCAGGACATTGTCGTTATAATAAAGATTGAAAAGAAGAAAAATGAATTCTATCTAGACTTGATTCGGTTACATGCTTGAGCCAAAATGAATCTTGTTAAACTAGCATCAAGCTATCATTTTCTTTACACAAGATGTAATACACAAGTGGTCTAGTAATAATTACTATAGTAAATCTAATTTACGCATGTATCTTGTTTCAAGTAGACACTAGCTTTAAAATTAAAATCCCAAACCTATATGAATTACCAATTTAGTGATAGCCCAGAAAGAAGCATCATATCTTGCTTCAACAGCGTTTGGTAGTTGTTGTTGAAGAACCGGTACTTGACAACTTAGCCATCAATTGAAGCGTGGAGAGAAATTCGACCGTAGGTTAGATGTAGGTTTTAAAGCATCTCAGATTCAACATCTTCGTGTACTTCATGTAGGATTTGCAACATCTTCATTGTGTTGATGCACATGGCTTTGTTGCCTACAGTTCTCGCATTCAACTTGTGGCACTTGTCGTACTCTTCTATGTTGAGAAATTGAATTCCCATGGTGCGGAGGAGGATCCGCTAGTCCGGATTTGGAGGATGCACGAAGTTGCTAGGAACTGCTTTTAATTTGATCCGAATTATTCAAATTATCCCTTTTTTAAAACTAAAATTGATAATTCTTAATAATTTATTTTGATTTCCTCCAATAACATAATTCATTAATTTCAAAAACTTTCTTGTGAACAATTTATGTAGTACTTTAGAGTCAATATAGTTACAAGTTTAATGTTAAGAAAAGAAAAATTAGAAACCCTTGCTTAATAAAATCTCTATATATAATCGGAGAAATGAGTAATACATGAAATAACAGTTAATTCATGCAATTGGATAATTGTAACTACCACATCTTTCATACTTTTAATATTTTAGTACATTGATTTCCACATTTTATATGATTCATAATTAATCAAAATTAGCTTTTGATAGCAGTTCAAATTGAATAATTTTAAAACAAATCCTTTTTGTGTTGTTAGTCAGGCCCAATTTACCTTACTTGCAGGCAAGCTTACAGTTTTTTTTTAAAAAAAAATCATGGTTTGGTAATTCGGACCTGTATTGGGCTTTAATGGGCTCATATAACTAGGCCCGACCTGAACAATCTCTGCTATCTTAATTCCTACATGTATACACTTGTTTAGCTGTAAAAGTTATTTAATTAAATTCAATGATGACATTTTAATCTTTGATGTGTTTTTATTTTTTTTATGAAAGTAGATTTAAAGAACACAGCTTTTATATTATCATCATATAGAAACAGAAAAATATATACATCAGGCAATTTAAAACATAATATCCCTTAAGGCATTCCCAAACCGTCCAAAAAAAATTAAATCCATACCTCTAGGTTAAAATATATTATTTTTTTCATGTGTTTATGTTTCAAATTTATAATTTTTTAAGTTTGTTTTAAGAATTACCAAAATGTAAAAAACAAATAGAAAATTCTAAAGCTATTTTGGTGGATTCATTTTTCAACAAATATTTAACCCTTAATCTAAAAACAAAATAAACACAAAAATTAATAAATATGGAACAATAATGATTATTTATTATTTAAAGCTATATATATGACCATTTTTAGGTCAAACATATAGAGCTTGATCACCTAACTTTACTCATTCAACAAACCAACTAGTTGGTATGAAGTGCAATATAATAGTTTTGTAGTAATATATAACAAATGTATCGGTTGCATTATATATAAAACCTGAATTAAACAGCATAAGAATAAGAATGTCAATGAAGTTTGTTTATTTAATTATTTAATTGGTACTACATTCTAAGTACTGCTAAAAAAATCTTGTTTTTTGTTTGTTTACTTGTTTGGTGAGGGTGTACAATATTAGTTAAATTAATACTTTTAGTTAATTTATTAGATAAGAGTATGCATAATAGATATTTCATACCTGTTATTAAGAAGAATAGTTAATATATACAAAATCATGTGTGATATTTTTTTTAATTTACTTATTTAATAAAATAATGTTTAAATTAATGACTGCTAGTAATTTATATTAATTTTTGATAAAATGAAAGAAAGGAATATAAAATTTCCATTATGTTTATGATCATAGTTGAAGGTAATATATTTACTTATTTGCTACTTAGAATTGAGTTATGTCAATTGTTAATTTTTATGACTACAATTTATATGTCCGTTATTTTCATCCTTTCATAAATAATGGTAGTTCAAGTCCTACATCTAATTTTTATCTAAATTTATTTGATATATTGAAAAAAGATGTTTCAAATTAGAAAACTAAAATAGTATATGAGTTATTCATTTCTTAAATAATGAAATTTAGCCCAATGTGTAGGACGTTTTATCTTATATTAAATAATTTATATTTTGTCCGAAATTTGTTAATTGTTTTATGACTAATAATCAGTTAAATTTTAAATTGACTAAAATTTGATATATTATCTAAATAATTCAAAGCACATCTATAATTTTTTATTTTATTTTGAAAAATATATTTCAATAGATTAAACGAATGTGCCATTAATTAGATGTAGAGGAGAGTTCAAATGCACTATGATTTTGTGCTCCAATATGCTTCACATCATTCATCTCCGTTTTCAAAGTCTGAACAGTCGATCCAAACCGTTCAACATGATCTTCATAATAAAATATTCTTGGAGACCAAATTTTATATTTTTTAAAATTTGTTTACTATTTTTTTACATAGGTACAATATCACTTTTTCGGATAATCCAGAATCTCCTTAAAACAATGATTTTGTACTTATTAAAAAAATAGTAAAAAAATTCTAAAAAATGTAAAATTTGGTTTCCAGGAATATTTTATTATGAAGATTATGTTGAGCAGTTCGGATCGACTGTTCGGACTTCAAAAACAGAGATAAAAAATGTGTACCATATTGGAGCACAAAATCATAATGCATTTGAACCCTCCTCTTAGATATATGCTATAATTGCCCAATATAAGCATAAAAGTCCAAATAAATATAATTTCAATTAAGAATATGAATAGGAAATCATGTATTATCAATGTAGTAAGTACCTATTATCACTTTTTTTTTTAAAGAGTTAGTGGATATAGGTTGACACCCTATTATATATATAACTGTCCAAAGAATATTTCCAACACCTATATAGCTCTCTTTTTTTAATGTTAACATTTTTAATTAAAAATACAAAAGGTAGTGTTTTAAATTACAGAGCTTGCATAATTTTTTATACTATATAATTTCCCCTAGAATGTTTTCAACAACAAGGAATGATAAAAGAGCCTAGAGAGAGAATTTCAGGAGAGAGAAAGAGAATAAACATCTAAACCAACTTGTCTTCCCATTCATTCCTTCCATATTCTATTCCAGATGCCTTTAAAAATTTCTAATAATTTTGTCTTGAAGCAACCTATCAATTCTTGCCACCTAATTCAAGTCATCCCTTGCCTCCCCTTGTTCAGTTATTCTTATTTTTATTTTAAAAAAATTAGAGAGAAAATAACAATTTAATTTGAGTAATTAATTTTTTATAAATTTAGTGACAAAAAATAAATTGCCATAAATACTAATTTTTGTGGACATTGATGAATGTTAATGTATTCTTTACAATACTAATTGCTTTGATTATTTTTTTTCTTTTTTGATCAAATTAATTTCAATTTTGATTGAGGCATTTAATAAGAGACACTATAGTTACATTATTGCAACTCTTTTAAATATTATGACAACAATGTGCAATTTATAACTTATAAAGGTGGTTCAAACGTTATAGTCTCTAAGACATGTCAACTCATCAATCATTTTTAATTGTAAGATTAGCCATTAATTATTTTCAATTTAATTGTATGACCAACTATTTATTTAATTTTTACTAATGATGTTCATCGATGTTCGATATATACCTAATTCAATCATGAAACTAATTAATTTATTTTTTCATCATCTATTGATTTTTTTTAAATGTATTCCATTTGATATTATTTATTTCAATTATAAACTAACTTTTTATGTAATACATATTCTTTATTGGCAAAAGCAAATCACAACCTCTTTGAATCTAGGTACACATGCATTGAAGTAGCTAGAGAGAAAAAAAATGTGTAGTTGGAGAATTTTTAGAGAAACTAAAAATCACAATTACTTTTCTTAGATAAAATTTGGTTTCATTGTGGAGGGCACAATCAGCCCCATTTTTTTAATAATAAATAAAGCTAGGAGATAAATAGAAGACTCTATACCTTTCTCTTTGTTAAAGTTCTTTTTTTTATTCTTCTGTTTTGTACATTTGGTTTGGATTTTAGTGATAAAAATAAAGGCCTCATAAATCAAAATCAAGACAAGTAATGCTGTCTCAAATTTTAAATTAATTAGAAAGGTTATTATGACAGGCTGTGACACAAAGGTGAAATGAAACCAATCTGAAATTTGCATAAATACCCTCCACAAAAATTTTTTTTTAGAATATTAATTGCAAATTGTAAATTGCACTCATCATGATTTATGAACCATCGCCTCATGCTTTTCTTATTTATTGATATCCAATATCTAATTAACATTTCAATATATAATTACACTAACATTGGTATCTTCAATTTTCAATTTAGATAAATTTGGATGGAAACTGTTAAAAATATTATCAAAAAAATGGATGTTCTCTAGACTTTTTCTTTGATTTTGTGTTTTTATTTTTTTAATACATGATCCATCCTTTCTAAGATAAGATTTTTTATAGGTTCTCTAATCATTTGTTAGACAAATTAGATCTCTCTCCATGTGCAGTGCTGTTATATATTACAAGGTTCATTGTTGTACTAAAAAAAAATAGTTGGTAGAAGAAAACAAAGATTTTAAATGATTTGACAGTGAAAAAATTGTTAAATTTTAAACTATGTGAGATTGAAAATTGTACTTTTTTTATAGAAATAATGAATTCTTAGTTTAATTAATTACATACAATATTTGATTCTTTGGCATGAATCTTGCATAGTACATAAAAGCAATGCTCTTCATCTTTTTATTGTAAGAGAATTTTGTTAAAGCAATTCTCTTTATATACATCTTTAACATTACATAAGGTCAAAATAGAAGGATTGCACCTTTAAAAATCCACTTTAGGATTATTTAGAATTTTTTTTCTTTTGCCTTTAAAAAGACCAAAGTACCCCTATAGGTTCACATCAAGTGAGGTGTAACATCTCTGTCTTTTGGATTTCTGACATCTACTACAGATAAGCCTTTGATTAATGCAACTTGACATTCCCTCAATTCAATGGCATGAAGGAACTTTTCATATATCTCCCTTTATAATTCCATATTAATACTTTGAGCATGGATAGCTTCTTTCATTGACTGTTGCACCTTGCAAATCAAGAATTTTTTTTTTTTTGGGTTAATTGGAGTGTATCAAATGTCCTTTCATTGACATTTTTACATGAACTATCAAAAAAGAACACAACCTGCAGAGGTCAAGAGAGATAAAGAACCAAACATAATATGAGAATAAACATAACTAGAAAAAGTAACAAAAATTGACATTTCAAATTTCTCCAACATTCTCTTTCTCTTAACAAACTTCATTTTAAGAAGTAAGACTGAATGCTATATATTCCTTTTTATCTACAAAAGAATGATTGAATCACCTCTATGTCATAGTTACAAAAAAAAAAAATTAAAAAAAAGGAAACCAAATTCCTGTAACTGTAGCAATGCTAATTAAACCAAACTACCAAGGCAGTAATCCAGTTTCTGGGTTTTTAAATACTCTGACAACCCAATCCCTCAAACCAGTGTCATTGACCTCGCAAAACCGGTACGGCCAATCAGGCGGCTCAACCGGCTTGGTACCTAGACCGGGTGCACGGTCCTTGGACCCAACATTCTCTTCATCCCGCCAATCCGCCACGTAAGTCGCTACCCGTCTATAGAATTTCTCCTTGAACACCTCCCAAGCTTGGTATTTGTAATGATTTATCAACATCACACCTTGACCGACATTGACCGATGTCATCCCCTCCCTTAAATGGAAATGGTGCACCACGTTTATAAGAGACTTGTTTAAGGCTTCGGGTCGGATTATGGACTTGTGCCTCTCAGGTGCAATCGATCGGCATGTGTAACCGACCGTAACACCTTTTTTCGGGGCCTTTTTATGCCCCGATGGGCCAAAATTATGGCAATCCGTACGTAACTCGCCGACCCACGGCTGGTTAGAGTAGTTTTTTAACACATCTTTTATTGTTAGGTCATTTGGGAAGTAGAAAAACTCATCAACGTCTATAAACCCAACCCATTCGCACTCAGCACGTGCACGGAGAGCACAATGTGCAAACCCGGCTTCTTGGGTCTTGACCCACGGCCATGGGTGGAGGGTAATATTGTAATTTGACCGGCTTAAGGAGTTTACGACCTGTTCGATTTTGTCTTCGCTGTTGTTGTCATAGATTAACCACCTTTGAACACCAACCCGTGAATGGTATATGACCCATTCTCGGAGAAACCTTGCTTGGTTTCTCACCATTGTGCAAACACACATTGAATGCTTCTTCTTTTTCTTGCGGGTTTTTTGGTACGGTTTGAGGATTTCGGGCCGAGCTACTGATGGAAGTGTGATTTCGGGCCGGGCTTTGGTTTTGATAGACACCAATGGCATGTCCATTTTGTTGTGCAGGTACCGGGTTAGAACCCGTAAGGGAGTCTTGCACCGAAAAATTTCTTGTGCAGCGGTTATGGCCGGGGAAGAGATGAGGTGCTTTGGATCTGTCAAATCCTGGCCGAAAACACACTGATACCGGGTCGGATCTGAAACCCGGGCCGACTTGAGGTTGAATCCCTTTGCAAAGACTATTGTTGAATTGTCAAGTGGGTCAAACAAAGCGGCATAAGCAAGATGGTCCCATTGGTAAGGCCGGTGGAGAGAATGAGGAGAGGTGGAGAGAGAGAGGGAGACGCCTTGTGGGCCCAAGGGGCAGCGTACAAGAGAGGTGGAAAGAGATAGAGGAGGTAGGTTAAGTTTGGATTTGGTGGAGAGAGAAAGAGAGGAAGAGTGAGAAGAGGTCGGAGGGGTATATTGGCATTTCAACAAGTCGGGGTTAGGGATCGAGAGGAGCGAGTGGTGGTTTGTGACCAGGAGTATCTGGTCAGGAAGGAGCACTGCATGGTTGACTCGGATCGAATTAGGGTTAATGTTTTGGGAATAAGGAAGTGGGTTAGATGGGTCCATAGAGATAACCCTTGATTCTGTCGTTGGCCATGCAGAGAGTAACACTGGATGAAAAACTGACAGGAAATGGACAGCAAAACAAAAAATAATGTTAGTAGTTGTGATGTCAATACCAAATGTCAAGGTACAATACTGATTAAGCACTGGTTACTGGTACCAATTTTAGTGCAAAATTTCGTGCTGGTATCTCCACTGGTACCGGTTAGGTACACCACCAGTACTTATAGAACCAAATGCTTATTTCCAAAAAAATTTCAGGAACTATGCATTGTGGCATATCAATTTTCATCACAGTAGTTATGAATTTTTATCACATTTTGTTGGCAAAATGAATCACTATCAATACTCGGAAACAATCACGGAAGGTGGCAATTTAAAAATTCAATTACACATTTTCAGTATTACAACTTTCAATAAATTAAAGAAATGTGTGCATAGAAATCAATTCTATGGATAATTAATAATTTAATTCCCGGTAACAAAAGAAATAATTTTATCTCATACCAATAGCATTGTAAAAGAGTTTCTTAATTTATTATACCAAAAGAATCTAACATTTACCGATACCATTTCACCAAAATTTCACCAAAATGAAAAACAAGTTCACAAATTAAGCACCCAATAAAATCTTCCTACGCCTCTGTTGGTACTTTGAATAATCTTAATTTGGTAAGTTCCAATTGATCGATCCTATTTCTGCCAGTTGGACCATTGAGCTTTTCATTTGTGACCTCTCTACAGTATTCTGGTGCACTTCGTGAGGGATAGAGAGACTTACTTGATACTTTTTAATTCTTTGTAAGGCAGAGGAGAAACGGTCACCGGCCAGAGTGACCCGAGCCTGACACGATAGCGAGAGAGACAGGTCGAAGATGCGAGATGTGCCCGTCACGAGAGAGAGAGGAGACGTAGGGTTTAGGCGGGTTGCGCATGGGGAGAGAAAAGGCGACAGGAGGGGGAAAGGGTCGGTAGATGAAAAGTCGCTAACAGAGAGAGATGAAAGGTGTATTCCGTCTCCATTATTTTTTTCACCTTCAATCGCCAGCACGAATGTTAAAGCTAATCCAACATTGAAAAAAGGGGTAGCAAATAGTTGTCTTAACTATCGGTAGCTTCCTGGCCTTACTCATTTTGTTTTGTTAGTCGGCCTGTATTAAACTAATGGGCTTTAATGGGCCCATATAACTAGGCCCGACCAATACAATGTGAACTGTCTAATTAGATGGATATACCACACAGTTATTTGGTCATTTTTTCATTATTACATGTTTAAAATAAAAATATTGTAGTGAAGATAAACTATACATAGATCCTAACTTAAGGGTGTAGACAGAGCGAATTCGGAGCAGATAATGTTATATTAAATTTGTATCCGTCTTTCAATGAGCGGATACTAATATGAATACGGATAGTAAACATATGGCAAAGTTTAAAATCAAATTCGGCTTAAATTAACATATACAGATACATATCCTAACTTAAGGGTGTAGACAGAGTGAATTCGCATATATGGATACATATACGGATACGGAATGAATAATTCATGAATACAGATACAAAACAAATAATTAACTCTCGGCTAATTAAGTCATGAATTCTTAGATACAAGTACTAAATAAGAAAATTAAGAAAAAAAAAACTAACCAGAAATAAAAATAACTAAATGGAGGTGTTTAGAATGGAGAAGACAATAAAAAAAAAGGCATAACCACTGCGCCAGCAAATGGAAAGAATTTGAGACATTTATATATGAATCTCGGTCCGCAGAGTTGAAAACATAAGGTTTCAAATAGAATCGGATATGTAAAATTATCCGTTTCATTTATCTGTATTTAAATTTGGAACGGATTTCATACCAATATTACCGAATCCATATTCATTGCCTATCATGAATTTAGCAACAAGTACCAAGTAAATAAGAAACCTCAACCAAAAATATGAATAACAGAAATCTCCCCATAATAAAAAGCTGCAGTTAATTCCTTCAATATAAACTTTGTGAAATTACATCATGTTCCTGTATTATGAACTTTTTGTTTTAGAAAAAAACACAAGAGTATTTAATGTTACAACCAAATATTCAAAACCAGGATAACAAAACCATATATATAATGATACAGAAATTAAGCAAATCACAACAACCCAACCCAATCCAAATCGATGCAATATTTAAGAGTACAGTACAATTAAAAAAAAATGAAAATTGCAAACAATAGAAAATTAAAACTTGCAACCATGACAATTACGAAAAGTTGAACAATTCAGGAACAACAAACTGATAAAAAAAAGGAACTCACAATCAATTAATGAGACTCGAAATCTAACCGTTCGTCTTTACTCAGAGAGGGGATATGTGTGATTAAGTGATGTCCTCTACTTGCATTCTTTCATGTAGTCTCTCTTTATTGTTATTATGACCTGCTCTACAGAATCCATGCAATAATTAAGAATATAACAATTACAAGAAAATAATAGAAATGTGCTGACAATCAGAAAAAAAGCTTTGCAGCCACACAAATATAAACAACAAATCAAGACATGAAACTAATTTAAAGAAATTCTTACATATCAATGAATGGCACGTGGTTTAGATGGGTTATTCACGCACAGATGGGATATTCTCAATTTTGTAATGATCTTCTCCATGCATACGTTCTTTTAATTCAGGTGAAAGGTCATCTACTAATAGCTCTTTAAGAGTCGGCACATTTTGTAGCTCGGGAAGTGCTTGCAGCTCCCAACAGTGAGAAATTTTGAGGTGACTAAGGATGGGCATATCTCCCTCTTTTATGTACCAATGATGTAGATTCGGCAGGAGTTTAATCTCCAGTTTTTCAAGTTTAGGTAACCCTCTAGTTGTACAGATCAGCTCTGTTCCAAGATATGAGTATTCTCGTAGCTGAAGTATTCTGAGGCTCTGTAGCCTCTCAAATATGGGCATTCGATTTTCCTGAAGCCTAGAAAACTCAAGCCTCAATTTGGTGAGGTTTGTTGGGAACATCTCAACATTTGGAACACATATAGGTCCTCCCAACACTCCATAGAGATATAGACTTTGTATCTTCTCATGACAAGGTAAGTCTCTTGTACCGCCAAATGGTACAATATACCCAACATAACAATACGTTACAATCCTGAGGGAGACCAACTGCTTTGTCCTTATCAGCACACCCTTGAGAGTTTCCCACTCTTCTACAAAATTAGTAGTCCTTAACTTATCCCAATAGTGAACCCCAAATGTACGCAAGTTGATACAACCTCCTAAATAAGGAACTTCTGTGTGGCCCACACTTTTTAATGTTTGTAGATTAGTAAGGTGATCCCATTTTAATGGGCAAATTATTTCTAAATGCTGGGTACCATATACATGTCTTAGAGTTGGGATTACGGCATGATTTGTAGTTTTTTGTGTTCCCTCTAAATCTATAGTTGATTTTGTTAAATCAATGGTTTCTAGATTATAGAAGGAATTCCTCTCGAATATTTTTTGTCCAACATTGCAGTTTCTAAAACCCAAGTACCTCAAGTGTATCATGTCCTTCAGCCACTTACTACCATCGAATTGTCTCATATTAACACGCTCAATGGTTAATACTCTTAATAGTCTAAACCCACTATAATTTTGTCTGTTAAAGCCACTATAACTTGATTGAGTAAAACAGAGTAAAGAACGAATGTTTACTAGATAAACACCATCCTTGGTAAGAGTGCAAAATTGTAGTGCCGCACGGCGCGGCTTTCTAGTAGCTAGATGGTTGCAATCTTCTACTTTTGAGAATACAGTGAAGAAGTTCTCTTCCTCGGCTTTGCGGATAGCCAGGTCCCGTAGAAGATCGTGCATGTTGCAGTATTTGCAGCAACCATTCCAAGATTTTTCAGTGACTTGAATCAAGCATCTGCAACATATTTTCCAAACAAATTGACATCCAAGAAGAAGGAAATTATTGTTTTATGAATAAGTAGGTACTCCTGAATTCAAATTAAAATGTAAAAGGATGAACCATGGACTATATCTTTCATCCAAAGTAAAGATTATATAAATGCAGATGCATGGTTCTGAAACTCGGAATCGGAATTGGAATCGGGTTCTTGACTGTGGAATCGGAATCGGGTGAATCGGCCGGAATTGGCCGAGTTGACTCGATAACTCGGATTTTTTTGCCAAAAGCTTGTTTTGTACTAAATTTGTCAAATAACCCACATCAACACTCATAATAATTAAATTTGGACGAGTAACATCAAATTTACAGTTTCTTACTTATAAAATTAATATTTATCTAATTTAAAAATTAAATAGACTTCCATAAAATAATAAAAAAGATTAATAAATTCACAAATGACAAATAAAATGTTTAATTTTAACTTTTACATTTTCATATTTTATTTGGTATGCATTAATTTATCTTCAAAGAAAATATTTTATTTCATAAACAATTAATATTTTATTTTTCTTAAGTCAAAGAAAATATTTTATTTCATAAACAATTAACCTTTTCATATACTAACTAATTATGTTTAAATGTTTAAGAGTCGTAATTACATTTGGTCTCTCTCTTTCTTCTAATAAACTGCCACATGTAACAGTTTTATGCACATGTCACCAAACAGGGTATCCAGAAAGGACAAAACAGGGTATCTTCCTTCTAATAAACTTTGAGGCATAGCTTTAGACCCGTTTCCAAATAAGATCGCACCCGTTATACCGTTTTTACCATAGTTCTTGCCGCATTTCATTTTGCAGAAAAACGGTGAAAGATCTGAGCCAGTGGATCAAAAGTATGCGCAGATCTAATGAAAACTAAAGGTGCAGATTTGACCCCGGCTTCATCTCTCCCAAATCCCAATCGACACTTTCAACTTCGCCTCTTTCTTTCACGAGCCGGCGCCATCGCACAGTCAAATGCCTTCGCTTATTCTGAAAAATCGCTGAGAATCGGCACTAAACGTCAAGAATCCCTGAAGAAGAGCTCCAATCTCCACGCCTTTCTTCCCAATCTCCGCCTTAGTACCTCAATCGCCACTTTCTTCTCCAATCATCTCTGCGCCTCCGCCTCAGCAACTCAACTCAAGACTCGGTCCAGGTTGGTGAGAATCGGCCATTTTGACCTTGAATCGACTTGACTAGGCCTAAAATTCGGCTAACTCGGCCGAGTCAAGCACTGTTCATCCGAGTTTTGCTGAAAAACTTGCACGGGCGAGAAAATCGGGTGAAAATCGGATCGGACACAGCCGATTCCAAGTTGACTCGGAATCGGCCGATTTTCCAAACCATGTGTAGATGTAAGGAGGTTCCGCTTGGATTGCCAATGGTGGGGTGATAGAAATATAAAATATATATTTAGGCAACTCGAAATGCCGAAATTAGTTTAGTTCTTTAGATGTAAGGTGGTGCCGCTTGGAATAATTGCATTATAAGTTTGCTTTAACTGTGAATCCATTAATAATAGGTTTGTCCTCTTTATTTAGGTTTAAAAACTCCATCTAATATTTGATGCTTATAATTTGTTATTTGAAAAATAAAAATATCTGGCTACATTTTTCAATCTTTCGAAGAATTTCTTGTCGGTTATGTGTTTTTAGATCTACTCTGACAACTTGTTTGGATGGAGGGTACACGAAGAGTGGCAAGAAGAGATATAATAAATAAATAAAAATTCACATATTGTTTTTATTTAATAGAAATCAATAGATGAGTAAAGTCAATGGATGTTATTCTTTTTACTAACCGTAACTTTCCTAAAAGTTTCATTTTATTACTTTTTAAATTAGAGTGTAATGGAGAAAACACAAAACCAATCAAATAAGATAACGAAAAAATGGTAACCACCCCGTTTTCTTTCATTTTCATATTCTCGTTTGTAATTTTTTTTTAAGTAAAGGTTGGAGGTCAAGCCATCCAACTATTTAATATCCACAAGAGATTTCTCCATTCGATTTTCGAACCTACGAGCTTCTACACGAAGAGAATTGTCATTGCCACTTGACCCAAGGCTGATTTCAGGGGCGGATCCAGGATTTTCGTCAGGAGAGAGCAAAAAAATATCAAATCGGGTTTAAATACCTAATCGAATTTAAATCCATCAACTAATTGGGTACTCAATAAAAAACAATGTTTTAACTTATACTTTCCAATACTTTGACTTGTAATTTCTGATGCTCTAACTTATAATTCTAATTACCAATCAAAATTCAACAAATTTATTTCAAATTAAATTTAACCTGAATTACAAATCAAACGACCACAGAGAGACAAAAAAATTACAGGGAGGGCAAAATCGGTCGAGACCGATAAATCTCCACTGACAATTACTTTCTGACCTTGTAACAAGCAAGGACTATTAATTTAGAATATATATTGAGAGCGGAACTACATAAAGTTGGAATTTGTGTAACGAATAACGTTATAATGACCATCTCGTTTACAAACTCTAAATCTAAATTATATTAGAAATACTGATCAGGCGAAAGGTTTACATCTTTGGGAGAATTGTTCAATTAAGGAAGTAAACTAGAGCTCATGTGCGTACCGGGTACTGATTGAATTTTGGGGGAGTAGTTTGAGAAGAATTAGTGTGCTTTGGGCACTAGCCTTTGTTAATTTCAGGACTTCCTTTATACCTTCAAAAATAAAGTTCAAAAGGGATGTACCTTTGCACTAGCTCTTGAAGGAATTCCTCAGCTCTGTCCTCCATTGTGCCAGCTCCATTTTTTGGTATAAATCCTTCAGCCAACCACATTCTTGTAACATGCCTTCCCGAAATCTTATGATCTTCTAGAAATGATGCAAAATAAAGAAAACATGGTTTGAGATCGTAAGGCAAGTCTTCATAACTCATGGCTAGGACCTGCGAGCACTTCTTCCCATCATCATTGTGCCAATCCATTGTCTCCTCCAATGTGCTCCAGGCATTATACGTGCGCTCTCTCCTTGCCAGGATACCACCAAGCACAACCAATGCCAATGATAATCCTCCACATTTTTTTGTTAATTTTTTGGCAACTTCCGAGAGATCAGGAGGATAATTCTCAGGTTGTATATGTTGTTGAAAAGCCTTTCTGTAGAGGAGAGCAAGACTCTCATCCTCATTTAGGTAAGGGAGTTTATAGGGACTTGTGTTGCAATCTGCTGATTGAGCAACATCAAGCGATCTGCTGGTAATTATTACGCGGCTCGCATTATTCGAGTCACGTAATGGAATTTTCAATCGTTCCCAAAGATCAATTGTCCACACATCATCTAGGACAATTAAGTACCTCTTGTTTTTCAAAGAGCTCTTAAGCTTCTCCGGTAAATCCTCATCTGCTATGGGTGGATTTTCATTTTTCAAATGTGGTTTAATTGAGTAAAGAATTTCTCTCAAGAGATCATTTAAATTGAACTTTTGAGAAATTGAAAGCCATGTGTAACAATCGAATTGCCCCTTCAATTCCTCACTGCAGTTACAAAAATTATTGTGTTATTGTTGAGAAAAAAGCAAAAGAAAGAGAATTTTTTTTTTTTTTTTTTTGCTTGATAGAGACCAGAAAGAGAAAGTTTCATTGGAGATCTTTTCCACGATTACATGTTTAATTATTTGTATTTTTTTAGAGGAGTGACGGAATCAAGCCAGTAATTTTCTTGTTATTGATTTCTCCACAATGAAGAACACATGCACGTACCTTTTGTAAACTTTTTGAGCCAGTGTCGTCTTGCCAAGGCCACCAGTACCCACAATTGAGAGCACCGTTCGCCTTGAAATGTTTCTATCCAGCAGCTGCTTCAAAATTTGGCGCTTATCTGCCTCAAGGCCAACAACTTCTGAATCATCAATTTCAGAAGGTTTTGTCGGCCTAAAAGGTTCTTCACTAGTACCGGCACCAAGATCCTTAATTCCCAAGTCAGTACCGCGCTGGTAAATCCTGTTGAGGTTCTGTGTGATTTCTTCGAGCTCGCCACCCAACTTGCTCATCATTTTCGGTTTTTTTGCAACCGGAAGCATTATGGAGAAGAAGGAATTGCTTTTTGGACAGTTTTCTTCAATCTCAACCAAGAAGGTATCAATCACATCTTCTATGTTGTAGGCCATGTCTCTGACCCGGTTCACCCACTCTTTTACCAATTCATTTCCCTTGTGCTGCTTGGAATCGGCATCTCTTAGATAAGCTTTGATGAAGCCAAGCTCCAGCTGCATCTGCTCCATCTGACCACGAACATCATGCAGTTCCTGTGCTTTGTTCAGCAAGGCATCACCAAGCTTGCGCAACACATAGGTCACAGCTGCCTCTGCCATCTTCTTCTTTTTGTTGTGTGTGTTTGGGGTTGAAAGTGTATTAGCTTTGTCTTCTTTTTTGGTGTGTTGGGGGTGGTTGAAGGTGTATTTGCTTTGTTTGTTTTCAAGGATGATTGGTACAGCACCTCGAGTTATTAGATAAAGATAGTTCAAGCACTGTTTGAAAGTTGGCTAAATTAATTGTATAAGAAGCATTAAAATAATTTAGATCATCAACGACTTTCAAAAATAATATTTATATGAACATCTTTGACAAAGTATCTTATCGAGGATACCTGCTCCAGAGAAAGACAAATTTGAGCTCTTTTTTAAACTGCTTAGATCCCTCATCGCCTGACAGCTTTCATATTATGATTGGTAGATCAGGTCGAGTTATCATATAAAGATAGTTCAACCGCTTGTTTGAAAAGTTCGCTAAATAAATTGCACAAGAGGCAATAAAATAATTTGGATCATCAACGACTTTAAAAAAAATATATTTATATGACACATCTTTGACAATGTATTTTATCGAGGGTAACTCCTCCAGACAAAGTCAAATTTGAGCTCTTTTTAAACTGCTTAAATCCCTCATCTTACGCCGAACAGCTTTCATCTCACTATTGCAGAAAACGCGGGTTTACACGGTTAAAAAAAACTAATGACACACGGTTTCGCGACTGTGTGTCCGTGCGCATCATGTATGAAAAAATTAATATATTGTACATGGTTAGAGAACTGTTCATATGTATCATTTACGTATATGCATGGTTCTTACGAGAGAACCATGTCCGATCTCCAAGAAATAGGCACTGAGACAGGTCATTTCTACACAATCACAAAAACCGTGTATAATAACGTGGGTTATATACACATTTACAGCTAGCTAAGGAACCGTGTATGATTATTTGGACCATACACTGTTCCTTTTTCGAAACCGTGTATGTTATTCTTTACACGGTTCATTTTCAAGAACCGTGTATGATTTATATATATGTGTTATTTTTACTTAGATTTGTAATTAGTTAACATCCATAATTCAAAGTCCGAATAGTCGATCCGAACAGCTCAACATGATCTTTCTAATAAAATATGCTTGGAGACCAAATTTTATATTTTTTAGAATTTTTTTAGAATTTTTTTACATAGGTACAATATCACTTTATCGGATGGTCCAGAATCTCCTTAAAAAGGTGATTTGTACCTATCTAAAAAATAGTAAAAAAATGCTAAAAAATATAAAATTTGGTCTCCAAGCATATTTATTATGAAGATCATGTTGAGTGGTTCAGATCGACTGTTTGGACTTTGAAATGGAGAAAAATAATGTGGAGCATATTGGAGCACAAAAATTATGGTGCATTTGAACCCTCCTCAACATAAAATATTACTTAATTCAATAATATATTCAACATTTGCAACATACAATAAATCAATTATATTCATTCAACATTCAACAAGAAAAAACAGTCTTTCAATATTCAACATTCAACAAATATAAAATAGTATTTCAATATTCATTCAACATACATATACAAATGTTTTGTTGGAACTCAATTCAAATAAAACATGTTGTAAAAAAACTAAAAATCATGGAAAAAATAATATCTCAGAAGGACTTTCTTGTAGGTGATTATTGCCCATTTTCCAGTAATCTCCACAATAAAGTTGAAATCCAAGCATGAAAAAAGAACTTTGTAAAAACAAAACCTGACTATCTATAATTGCATACATTCTTCATGCCAGGTTATGCTTTTGGCTCTTGATCGTGATCAAGAAATGTCATTGGCTTCACACTTCTTCATATTTGTTCTCTGTCATAATTTGCAAAGTATTCAATATCTATTAGCTAATCTAATCAAACGTAGACAGTTGTACCAGATCACAAATTAAATAAGGCTAATTAAGTCATATATGTATAATATAAAGAAGGTTTGTAAGTAACAACTAGCATTTTATCCAAAATTGCCCAATTCAACTCCCTATAACTCGACCGCACTAGCTTATATGTTTTCTCATAATGTCATTCATAACGAGCATCGATCACTCTATAACTCTCTATATATAACTCGACCACACTAGCTTATATCTTTTCTAGATGTCAAAATCCATGATATTTTTGTAAGTAACAAATGAATACCACGTTGAAGTTACTTCAGAACAAGAAGCTGTTGGTTTGCTCCAGAAATTTGTTGTCATAATAAATGTCGAGAAGAGGAATTAAGAAAGAATTCTATCATGACTTGATCCGATACACAAGTCAGAATGAGGTTGAAACCCCTCCAAAAAACTATCATCAAGCTATCAATTCCGATCCGATACGAAGGTAGTCTGGTGATAATTACTATCATAGACCTAATTTACACATAAATCTTATTTCGAGAAGAGATTAATTTTAAAATTAAAATCTCAGAATCTATTTGGATTACCAACTTGGTGATAGCACGAAGATAAGCATCTTAAGAAATGCACGATGAGGATTCAAATTATCCTTTTTTTTAAACTAAATTGATAATTCTCAACAATTTATTTTGGCTTCCTTATTTAAAAAATTTCTCAACAATTTATTTTGGCTTCCTTATTTAAAAAAATTTCTCAACAATTTATTTTGGCTTCCTTATTTAAAAAAAAAATCTTGTGTACGATTCATGTTACATTTGAGTCAATACGCTACGGTTTCAACAAAAAGAAAAGTTGGAAAACTTGCTAATATAAAATATCTATATATCATCAGGAAAAAATGAGTAATCCATGAAAAAAAACCGTTAATTCATGTAATTCAACAATATTAGCTACCACACCTTTCATACTTTTTACATTTGTGTACATCGATTTCCCACCACTCGAGTAGCAATTTTGACATGCTCCGCACTTAAATTTTCAAAAGGACTCGGTTTATACATTTTCCATGCTTAATAAGTAATCAAAGTTAGCTTTTGATAGCAGTACAAATTGAATGATTTGAAAACGATACCTTTTTGGGACCAAGATCATACTATTTATGTTATTATTCAGGTCCAATTTACCACATGGGCAAGCTTACACTTTTCTCTTTTAGCAAAAACTTTGGTGTTGTAACTGAGGCATGTTTTACACGAATGGGCTTTTATGGGCTTTTATAGGCCCGTACTGAATAGTGTCCGCTATCTTAAGAAAAAATGTTCAAGGCACATCTACTGAATGTATCCAGTTCAAAATTTATTTAACATATATGTTGTTACTTCAAATACTTACATAATTATATTTAACAAAAAACTATTTTTTAAATATATAATTATGAAAAATATCATCGTGTGCTGCATATTTTTAACAATCCTGAACGGGTTAACTTTTAACAAAAAATATATTGTTCTAGTAAGCACATTGTTCTATTTTAACATTTATTTAGTTACGTTATTTTTAACACTTTGTTTCTAAGACACGTATGATGATGATATGAAAGTCACATAGGTGGTCATCATTACATTTATGCATCACATTAATTTTATTGTGGGCAGCTTTGGTTTCAATCTTATTTGAATAATTTTTCAGATACGACTGGTCAATGTTTTAAAAGAATCTGAATATAAGAATTTGTAAATAGATCTATTGATTGTATTGAATGAATCATTTCTAAGTACAAGGTTATTGGTTCTGAGTTGACTTGGCTGAGTCGCAACGGAATCAGTCGGCGGCAATCTGAGTTTAGCCCGAGTTATGCGATGAGCGAGTTTTATGGTGAATCGGTCGAATCGGATCAATTCAACCGAGTTTTTGTCCAAATCGGGCCAATTCTAACAATTTGGATGAAAAACGCAAGTTTGATTTGAGATTTTAAGTTCCATTTTGCATTTTGCATTTTTATGATAAAAATAAAGAATAATTATATTACTCCCCACACTCCTGTCCCTCTCTGTCCCCGCAACAACATTAGAGGAAAATTGTACTATGGTCCTCACTAATTATATCGTCCCCTTTTTCAGTTTCCACACTCGCCCTGCGTCAACATTCATAGGTATAAATATTTGGAAGATAAGAAATTAATACTTACATGCATAAGTTGATATGACTACCCCTTTTCGAGTCCCTCAATGGTCCCCGCATCAATTTTGTTCTAATGAAGTAGTGAGGACCCTGCATTCCCGCATCAACCTTCTCCAATCGTCCCTGCGTCAACCTTTCTTTAACAAAAATAGTTGACCATATAGGTATAAATACTAGTAATACTTGATATTAATACTTTCAGATGTCAACCAATGTTATATGTAAAAAATATTTGCAAGTATAGATATAAATACTTGCACGACGAGGTATAAATATTTGTGTGACGACGAGCCCGAAAGTATGTCATCATAGATCTCATTTGAAATATAAAATTGCGTAGAAGATGTTCGTGGTTTTAGATTCACAAAATTTCTCATATTTCTCATATTTCCCACGATAGTTATGAAAGTTAAATGAGAATGGGAGTGCGAAGACAATTATCATTATCCTAAAATAAAATAATGGTGCTTCGAGAAAAATTGGGAAGGGCGAAGGAAAGATGGAAAGAAAAAGGGAAAGAAAGAGTCGCTGGCTGAGTCGAGTTGGGAGTAGTGTTATGCAAACGGGTCGGACGGTCCGGGCTGGGTAAAACACGTGGCGGGCAACGGGCGGGCACGGGCACGTGCAACACGGGTCACGGGAGACATGGGTAGGGTAGCACGGGTTTTTTTTTTCAAAAACCCTACCCGGCCTGGCTCAACCCCCCGGGTAGCACGGGTAGGGGGGTTGCACGGTCCGGGTAGCACGGGTCCGGTCCGATCCAGACCGTTTTTTTTTCTTTTTCTGTTTTTGTTTTTTCTTTTTAAACCAATAAAATATAAATCAAAATTCATTTGACATGATTGCATATTTGAACTCAATAATTTTTGTTATAATAAAATATAAATCAAAATTACGAATTATTTTAAAACAATGTTGCTTAAATCAATTACTTTAAAATATCTTAAATCAATTACTTTAAATTTAAAACAATAAAATATAAATAAATAATTTCTTAAATCAATTACTTTAAAACAATAAAATATAAATCAAAAATTTCTTAAATCAATTACTTTAAAAACCGGGTAGCACGGGTTTAGGGTACAGGTAGCACGGGTTTAGGATACGGGTAGCACGGGTATCATGGGTCAAGGCTACGAGTATGGGTTAGGCGGGTACACGGACCGGGCCGGGCGGTCCGGGTTTGAAACGGACCGGGTTATCACGGGTTTAATAGCAAAAAACTGGGTCCGGCCCTATTCAACCCTTACCCGGTTACACGTGGACACGTGTCAAACCCGGACACGGACCGTACCAGGTTTGACCCGCCCCGGTAATTTCAAAACACTAGTTGGGAGGAAGTGTCTTCTACTTGTTTTTTTTGGATAGACTTGGTGCATAACTTTCTACAATAATTTTTTTGAAATTTCTATTGGTTCATGGTGAACCATGACCATTAATTATATCTGGACTCAATGGTCAAGTATGCAGTTGACCCATTCACAAATTATCGCACGAAGATGTGTTGACAGAGTAAATACAGAATAAAAAATAAGGGTAATTATAATATCTCCCAACTATCGTTCCCCATTCCATCCCCCATCTCTTAACTGTCTTATCTATTTATCAATTTATCTCTTCCATTCATTTCTTAACATCAAATTAATGGTCCTCCCTCTCCCACCTCCGCCTCTGATAATTAATTTCATGGAAACAAAATATAACGTATGTAAATACAAAGAGTTTTCATGTTATATTATATTATTTGTATAAACAACTAATCATTATGCGGCGCAATTAAATGAAATATTACGGACGATTATACGTTATTGATCAAAACTTAATTAAATAAACTAAATCATTAAGCCATTAAAATAAATTATGATACTATTAACCTACATTTTATTGATGGAACGATGATATAATAAATATACCACTATCATATCATTTTTTTTTTAAAAGTGGATCAAGGTCTAAAAATTATGTATATTTAAACTTCAATCCATACAATTTGTAATTTACAAATTTTGATTACAAACTGACAAACTGTAGAATTCATGCTTTTGGCCCAGTTTAAACTTTGAACTTTTGTTGCATATCGATCGCGCTGTATAGAAAGCGAAGGGACAATTTGACCCCATCCAACGAGGGCCAATTTGTGTTATCTGAATGAATATATGTGGCCGTTTGTATAAAACCAGAAAGAAACAAATATATTTGGTATATCATCGTATATGTGCTGGCTGCCAGCAGTACAGCAATCAACATTACATTCATTCGGCCAGTAATATATACCGGTCATAGATCAAAGTGTTCACTCCAAAAATTTCAATTGGGTGTGACTGTCAAGTATATTTTTCTCAAAAATTAAAGTTTGTATAAAATATCGACTGATATACATGCATGGACCAAACAGTAATCTGACTAAATCAAACTTGATGATATATAATTATATACTATTTATTGTATATATTAGTTTTAAACAAACATATCTATTTTCTTTACTGCAACAATAATTTAGAAAGATTCACAGTTAATGCAACCATTGTCTATAACAGAGGGAAAGAAGAAAGATAAAAAGAGAGAGGTGCTTAGGTGACATGGTATGATTTCGAACTGTGAAATAATCTTCAGATGGCTTTCATCAGTGGTGATTACATTGATTGCAAGAATATATCTATGGTTTTTTTTTTAATTCAATTTTGCGCTCTGAAAGAATGCTCTCTTTAATTGCCATTCTTCCTGTTATTTGGTTGTAAGAGCTTTTGTTTAGCAGTAGAAACAGTGTAATTAAGTGTTAGTATATATGTCAGATACTCAATGAGCATTGTGACTAATTAAATGCTCCGATGCTTTACTTGATTAATAAAGACTGGTAATTTCTAATAAATCATCCGTAGCAACACACTGGCATTATACTATTAATGTTAGTATATACGTTATAATGCAAATTACTGACCTTCATCTGTAATTTTTGAAATATATATGACAGATCTAAGATATCTAATGTGATCTGATGTAACAAAAAAATGACACGGCCATGGATGTATATACAACTGGTTGCTATTCTGTTAGGAAAAGACTTTTTTTTTTTTTTGAGAAAAGAATAGGGGTCTAACCCCTATTTTGTATTAATCGCGATTGGTTACCGCGTTTTAGGGTTATGAGGAATAACCCTGTGTGTAATTCACAAAGAAAGTGAAAAAAATAAAAACATAAAGTAAAAAATAAAAAAACACAAAGGCTCTGATCGGAACCAAGAACTACAAAATATCAATTCAATTCAATAGAGATGACTTCAATAGAAACGAATTAGAATTGAAATTTTCTGATCGGAAACAATGTTCAAACCGACAAGAATTCATTTTATGAAACTTAAAAAAGGTCAGCTAATTCTTATAATTTACCATTTATGCCATTATCTAGGTTTTGATTCTTTAGCAAAAATAACAAAAGATAAATTAAAAAAAATATAGAAATCGAATGGTAATAGAGAGGAGAAATAGACGGAGTGCTTATCGGCAGTTTAGAGAAACATATTGAAGTCGTTTTGTAGCTTTCCGATCATCGCTGAAACAAGAAGGGCGAGAGGGTAAAGAACGAACTTCATATCCGCAAATCATCTCTCGTCAAATATCACCGTTTTTCCGAGGAATTCACCACACGATTTGGTGGGAAAAAAGTCACGCCGAATCGTTTCTTCTCTGCTTTGCCGCCTCCTTCCGATCAATGAATTTGTTAACTCGCGAATTCTATTTCGCGTTTGAGGGACAGAGATTTGGTTCCGATCAGAGTGAAAGGGGTGTAACCCTGTGTGTGATGTACAAGAAATGAAGCATTTGGATAAGGAATTAATTTTCAATCTTCAATCGTGTACCAGTCTTCAGGCTTCAAGTCTATCTCTCCATGTTAATTGTTCTGTGTATTTCCTCTACAAGTTCACTTTCCGTCTTGCTACTGCCTTGAAAAATTCTTGAACATCTCTCTCCAGATAACAAATTGTATTATTAAAAGTAGCTCTCTGACCTGTTTGCGAGTTTCTTTATCGATCAGCCTTTGTATTGCATCAGTATGATTACTTATTAATCCTTCTTCTTGTGGAAAAAAGGTACTACTGATTCTGTGATACATTCTTCTTGTGCACAATCATTGAAGAGATACACTGTTGTTAGGAATAGACTTGTGATTAAACTGAATGACATGGCCATGGATGTATACAATTGCTTGTTATTCTTAGGAATAGAGGGGGAAAATGGGGCCTTGATCAGGCCAATGTGTTTGTCAAGCTTTTGGCAGCCCTTTTTTCAATTTAAGAGTGATGTAAATAGTTTTTTGTAAGCGAGGAGTTAGAAATTAGGAACTTGTAAATTATATCTTTTCCTTATTGATATGTTCCTTAGTGGTATTTAACCACTAACCGTAAAAAAAAAGTTTTTAAAAACACATCGCTGTTAAATTGTGATTAAACAGTTATTAAGCAGATTATACCGTTAAATGATAGACCGTTATTAAATACCAGTAATTGTTTCTTGAAAAAAAAAAAAATGTTTCTTAAATGTTTGTATAAGATTTCAGTGAAACATCAAATAGATCATACAAAGACATAAGATTTATGTCATATCAAAACGAAAAAACCCAAGTGTAGCATCATAATTGATATCATAAGCTAGGGACAAGCATCTATAAAGATTTAAGCTAATTCACAATAACTCCACAACGTACAAGATAATAATGAAGATACAATCATACAATCCCCCATATTATTCGAATGAAACAAGAAAACAAACTCTTACTATTTATACAATCAGTAAAAAGATATTTCAGTGTCATCTCTTGTTTCAAAGAGTTGCTGACAGTTGCGTGTGCTTCATAAATTAATGCCCTTGGGCGCAGTGATTTTTGTAGGTACAATGATTGCCAGTGTACCCTTGTCCTGGTTTACCGCAATTCGGATTGCAAGCGGCTGCATCTGCACGGGATGCTGACGGGTATCTGATGGAGTCCGCTAGGATCCTCCTGTGCAATTCAAGATCCAAAGGCAGCTCGTTTTCATCCCATAATTGCACCGCAACTTCTGATGGAAAGTTGACGGGGCTCGTTTTGGCCCGAGAGAAGAGAACAGATATTGCTCCTAAAAGGAGTAGAAGACATACAAGCCCCGGACTTTTTAGAATTTTTGAACCCATCGATCAATGCTATCTATGATTTTGAAAATGTCAAACGAGTATGGTCACTGTCTCACTGAAGAGCGATGAGGTTTTGCTGCTTAAATAGGAAATTTGGGAGGAGGGGGGGTGGGGGGGGGGGGGGGGGGGGGGCTTGGATCTTTTGTGGATAATCTGTCCGCGCACTTACAGATGAAAATAAACATTGCTTTTGAAATTGAATGTTAGGGCTACAAATGCATGTGTGGTACATAAATGAAATATTCTACATACGTTAGTGTCAAATTGTAAAACCTTGCAATATTTTCAGTCTATTTAGAAAATATAATTAAATATTAAATCCATAAAGCTCATCTCTTTCAAGTATATTTTGACTTTTATTGAACGGATGAGATTGTTCGAATCTCAAGAGTTGAGATTATATTCGAAGTTGAAATACAAGAGTATCGATGCTTTGTGATAAAATTTAAGAGAGACATAATATGATGAACAGATTAATTTCATTGCTTGGTTCTGATTCTTACAAGCTCAATATACAGAGTTACTTATAGCCTATTCTATTCTATTAGTTGTTAGCCTAATTACATTCTAAATACAAGCTAGTTACCAAGTATAGCTTTGACAGCTGTACCTTAGATGTTAGCTTAATTTGTTGCCTATTTACTGCCTATGATGAATCTTAATTCTGAGGTTATTCTATTTCTCAACACTTTGTATAGTAAAGCTACCTCTATTTCGATTTGGATGAAGTGCAGATTACAATAACATTCATAATTACTGCTATTTTTTTTTTTTTTTTTGAAGTAGAAATGTAAAGGCCCAGCCTCCAAATTCTATTAAACGGGACACAAGTTTTGTTCAAAAATTACAAAATGCAAATGTGAAAAATACAGATAGAAGAAATAAAATAAAAATGAAAAATGAAATGAAATAAAAATAGCGAAGCGTAAACTAGCCTAAAATAAAAGAGAAAAACAAATCAGAAAGTCTGAACATAAAACGAGACTATTCCCCTGAATACTTTCTAATGTATTTGTCCTGCACGTCATTATACCAGCTCACATGTTCCTGTTTTATTTCCCTTGCCAGTGCCCTGTGGGGTTTTTCCTCTTCTCTGAATATTCTGGCACAACGTTCCATCTATATCACAAAGCACTTGTACCCTTCTGGCCTTTTTATATGTTGAGAGAAGAATGGTGCTG
Source organism: Carex kokanica (assembly GCA_025461125.1). Taxonomy (NCBI): domain Eukaryota; kingdom Viridiplantae; phylum Streptophyta; class Magnoliopsida; order Poales; family Cyperaceae; genus Carex; species Carex kokanica. The sequence goes on from JAJGRX010001148.1 coordinate 255,975, forward strand.
TTATATTATCTTTAACAGAACCAGTGGCACTGTCTTAGTTCTGACATGAGTTCAATGATGTTTTCCCTTACCTTTCTTGCATACTTGCATTGGCCAAACATGTGTGCTGTTGTTCCTTTACTTTCTCTTTTTCTTAAATTCTCCACCGTGACAATTTATTTTTGCAGCATGAGCCAGGTGAATACCATCACTTTTCTGGTAGAAGGATTTTACTGTGTGTTTCTACCAGTAAAATCCTTCTACCAGAAAATTGAGGGGTACCCATATCCCGCTGATCTGTGTTTCTATGATGGGTACCCCCTCAATTTTCTGGTAGAAAGATTTTACTGTGTAATTACTGCTATGTTAATTTAATCTATTCATTTTTAAACATAAACATTGAAGAAAATAATATAATGTATAATCTGACCTGCTCCGAACCAAACCAGACGACGCCAGACAATAAATTGGACCTCTAGAAAATTGTTACTAGCCACTATTTATAATTCATAATAAAAGCGAAAAAAAAAAATCTAACTATTACTATTTCGATTATGTCTCACAAGAATAATATCGGAATGTAAATTTGTGCTTTATCGTGACAAATTGTGATTTGAGTCGTAACATGTTACGTGCTATACCGTGGTCAAAATTATGAAAATAGCCCTGGTATAATAGTCATGCCATGATCAACATGACCTGACATGTTTGAATTTTTTTTTGAATTTTAATTTAGTTTATAAAGTACGAATAAAATAAATAAAGTTAAAAATAAAGAATAATTATAAATGATTGTAAAATAAGAACAATGTTATAAAATAAATTTTGTATAAAAATAAATTTATTGTTTGGAATTTAAAGTTATTTATGATAGATAATGACATAAATTTTATATTATTATAATGACGTATAGTCACACTTGGTCACATTATGTATCATACTGTGATTAGACAAATTTGCGTACCGTGTTGTGTCATTATTCTAAAAAAATGATCACAACATGCGATAAAACATGTCATGTAAAAACCGTATCATATTGTGATGTCTCCGGTCCAGCGGTAAATTCAGGATTTCGGTTAGGGATAGGCAAAAAATATTGACAAGAGTACAATTTTTTTTCTCCTGGCGAATCGGAGCGGAGTAGCAAATAGGGATTAAAAAAATCACGGCATGACACGTCACATGTGCTGGTTACGTGACGTGATCATTTTTCGAAAATGATCACACGACATGGAATGTCACGCAAAAGATTTGGTCACAGCACATGGTCACGGGAGTCACGTGTAATTAGGACCGTTAGATCTTGATCGATTAGTGAATCTTGAATAAACCCAAATTATGAAAAACAAAAAGTTAAATGTGACCAAATGTGACAAATGTAACCAGTCATGTTTGGACACGTTGTGTGTGGCCACGGCGTGACTAATGTATTGTGACCATTCACGTGCCATGACCATCCTTCCAAATTTGGTCATGGCACGTATAAATCTGACTTGGTGACAACACGACACGTAATCCAAATCACGGCATGACTAGTCATGGCACGGTACACATTTAGAATCGGAATGCGTTTTTTTCTTTCTTTCTTTCTTTTCCGTGCATTTTCTTCTACGTACTAGACCGTGAATTAAATTCAAAGATAGACCATATTTCCATCCAGAAATAAACACAAGTATAAAATACCAATGGATCTAAAAATAATTTCGAATCCAAAAATAGAAAAGCAACTATATATCCTGAGTTCCTCACCATCTTTAGATCCGCCACTGATCCGGTCACAAAATTGAATTTTTTACAACTCTAGATCATTCACTGCGTTCTTCTTGTGGACAATTAGTACGAAATGTCACGTGATTTACTTGTCTATATGACAATTAGTACGCAGCAATTATGGTTTTGTTTTTAGTATTGGACCACGAGCATTATTTCCTAATTATCTTATAGCGTGATACAGTGGTATAAGTGGTAAAAATGTACATCTCAAAATACAAGTGGGGAATGGATCGGTGATCGGGTGGTTATATTGGTCCTGAGCCCACAAGTCCGATCGAGTCGGACAGCTGGAGTACGTGTGTATCTTATGCGGATAGAATGAGTCTCAGTCGAATCAAATTTTATACGAACCTGTTTTAAATTCACGGAATCCTTTTCAAATACGGTATTTTACTGGATTTGAATTCAAACTGTTGTACTTGTAGATGTATGCAGCACCTGTTTTTTTCAACATATCTAAAAAAAAAGAAAAAAAAGAGCAAACCGTCCTAACATGGGGCGGTTCGTGGTTAGGTTCTTTATAAAAAAAAATTCAATGCAGATGATAGATTTACTATTTTATTTTAAGGTATTAATAAAAATTTCAGGGTTGGAGGTCGAGCTTCTCAACTATTTAATATCCACAAAGGATTTTTCTCATCTGAATTTCAAACCTGTGACTTTCCCACATGAAGAGCATTGCCTCATAATCTAGGAGTTTTATCGGCTTGAAGTGCTACTTAACTTGTTACTAATTAATAATGATAAATTTGATTATTATTTAGTTTTCTATAGATTCTAATATGAATATTAGAATCTCATTTTATGATACAGTTGTTTGAACTTTGAAAACAAAAATATTAATCCATAGCGCGCACATACATATTCACGCTATGCATAATACCATAACCCCACTCCTAATTTTTAGATAAAGAAGCGAACAATAATACCAATTACTTTATCTTTGTGAAAGAAATAGATTAGCAATCAAAATAAATTGTCACTGTCAAACATTTAGGAAAAAAACAATCAAATAAATTTCTTACAATAAGAAATCAAATTATAGACATTTCTTAATTTAAATAGACTCTAAATCAGACGTCAACAAAATTAATTTACTAATTTTTCAAGTCCGTTACGAATGGCCATTCAGTTGTCAGTTCTCACCAATATCAAATTCCTTCATTTGAATTTATTGTACCCATAACTGTCCAGTAAGTTATATGAAATGAAATTACTATAATAGGAGTAGAGTCGATGAGAAAAATGCATATCCTCATTATAATATACTTCCACAAAAATGTTAATATTCATCAAGATGGAAACAAATTAGCAATTTTTCTTAAGAGCAAGTGCCTTGTTTTGGTGTCATCGAACTCCACTCCTGTCCTAGGCAAGTTCGGTAATTTGAGTTTGCATATACACACTTAAAATTATTATTTAAGTTTGTTATCTTAGAAGTATATATGGAGATCATTAATGGAAAGATCTTCTATATATAATAAAGCTCAATTTTTATAGGGTAATTATTTCTTTCTCCTGTCTCCTATTTCCCATTCATCCCCAAACTCATTAATCATTTAACCATTTAACTATCTCTTTAGCCGATCAAACTGTCAAATCGCTCTCTTCCACCAAGTTCAATCTCTCTTTCTAAGAAAAAGAAAAATTAGTCTCAGTTAGCGCACTGAAGCACGACTCCGTCTCTTTCTATCGAAAGATTTGTCAACTCTGTTTCTTTCATCGCCTTCAAATTGAATTCTTATAATCTTTTCTCACCTAATCAAATTTCATCGAGTCCTGCGCTGAATTTGTCTTCTTTGCAATCAAATATTTGAGAGGGCCAGAAGTGATGAGCCGATCGAAAGTTCTTCTTTTTTTTTGAATAAAAGGCAGAGATGCCCATTCATTCACATCGAAAGTTCTTCTTTTTCATCTTTTTTTTTTTTTTTTTTGAAATTTCGTCGTTATACTTGGTAAAATAAGAATTCAACAATTTATTTATGCGTCTATGATTTCTATTCGCACGTTCATGAAGTGAAATTGAGGGTTTCCAAAGAACTGTCACTTTGTTTTCTTTTCATTCATTTTATGAACTGGTTTTCTATATAATTTATAGTGTTATGAACCGCTAAGAGATTAATCGGAAATAATCAGAAATAATTGATTATAATCAGAAATAATTAGCCGATTAGTTGAAAAATCCGTGACAGTTTGATCACCGCCAACGACCAATTGGCTGATTAATCGGTCTCAACGAACGTTTTTTACAACACTGATAATTTATATGAACTGATTATAAGACAAGGTATGAATAGTTGTAATTCTTGATATCATGCAGTGTCATTTGGAAAAAAATTAAAATTTAATATAATCTGTTAGGTACAAACACTTGATACATGAACTATTCACACTTGCATTATGAGTTATGAATACTTGCAATACTTAATTTTAATATTTTCAAACATCATCTAAAGCCACAAGGAAATAAAATAATAGAATATGTTAGATACATATACTTGATACATTAACTATTTACACTTGCATGACGAGGTATATAGAACATTTGCAATACTTGATATTAGTACTTTCAAACGTCATCTGATACCATAAGAAAAAAAAAACTATTTATAAAATCTTTTATATACAAACGCTTGATACATAAAAAATTTACACTTGTATGACGAGGTATGAGTACTTGCAATACTTGAAATTAATAGTTTCATACATCATCCAATGCCATATGATAAAATTAAAATTTCATAGATTTTATTAGTTACGAACACTTTACATATGAACTATTTACACTTGCATAACAATGTATAAATAATTGCAATATGTGATATTAATATTTTCATACATCATACAGTGCCATTTGGAAAACAAATTAAATTGTGATAGAATATGTTAGGTACAAACACTTGACACATGAACTATATTTAAACTTAGATTCCGAGTTAGTAATACTTACACGATGAGGTAGTTAGTAGTCCCCCCATTTAATGACTGGGAATGAATGAGAGAAATGAACTGGGGGATAGTTACATGCTCCCAATTTTATATTTCTCTGCAAAATAATCATAAAAAACATATGAAAACATGAATATTATTTAGATGACAAAATTAGAAGTCAATTGACATATAAATTTTAAAAAAATTATTATTAGAAAATTAAAAATTAACAGCCTAATCGACACACACAAAATAAAGAAATTTGAACCTTCTTCTCTTGAAATTAATGGTTGAAATTAAAGCTCCAAGTTATAAATGGATTTCTGTATCTGAAATTGTGAATAACATCATATACGTATCCATTTTCATTTGAAAACATAATCACCAGCTAATCACCAGCTAGCACTTAGTTGTCTGAACCCAATAAAACCCATTTCTTCTCCTTTTAATTAAAAAGCATACTTCCATGCTACCCCCGATTTCTTTTCCGATCATCAATTACATCATCCATCTTTGAAGAATTAGTAAGAAAAAAATAAAATCACATCTGAAGACTCAACTCAATCAGTCACAACAGTTATAACATCTTGATGAAAACATGATGCAACAATATGCAACAAGAGAAACACTGATTTCCAAAGTTACGGCCAGCTTTTCGGCCCAAAAAAAAACACTTTCTATCTGGACCAGTTTAGATATACTAGTTAAGAGCCCACGCATTGTCGTGGGATTTAAAATATTACATTATTGTACTTTGATGAAATGTTTATTATTTAAAAGGTCAGATGAAATTTGTATTATCTCTAATATAGTCAGATAATATGTATGTAAAAGATCAGATTAAAATCTATAGATTCCTTAACGTCCAAAATTTTATGAAACCCTCTAATAAAATCCATATCATTAGAGATTTAAAATCACCACAATCTCTATAGTATCACTAACGTCCAGAATTGTAACACCACCACAATCTCGTGTACCAACCTGAAGGTTGAGAGATTTAAAATCAGCTAATATTTTCAATAGGGCATAAATGATTAAAAAATCAGCTAATATTTCCAAACCATGGTTTTATGAGAATGACAGGGAGAAGTTGAAACACAAGCGGCGTGAAGCTGCTTTGTTGTTTGGACTATGGTATAATGCATAGCGTGGATTGTTTCATACTATGAATCAATATATTTATTTTCAAAGACAAAATAACCTATCTGAACTAGTCAACATGATTTTCATATGAAAATATACTTGCATACTAAATTTACATTTTTTTATTATTTTTTTAGATTGATAGAAAATGACTACATTGAATGGTCTAATCTTTAGATCAATTTATTTTCTACTTATCTCAAAAATAGTTTAAAAAATCTAAAAAAAATGTAAAATTTGATCTACAAGTACATTTTTATATGGACATTTTGTTTAACGGTTTAGATTAATTGTTTGGACTTTTAAAATAGAGATAATGATCCATAGTACAGATCAATTTGCACTATTCATAGTATCGTAGGCTCACTCCTGCTATTAACATATACTATTAACATGTTGTTGTTAAAATAAAATTATAGGCTCCCCATAGACAAAAAGGTTTGTTTAAACACAATGAAGAATCACAAATTGCAAACGACAGTATGAAAGATGAGTTTTGGGCCATCTCAGATGAGGAGTTTGATGAAATGATAGACGATGAAGATGATTCAAATGAAGAACTCGAGTCGTATTTTCAAGATGACGACGCTGAAGGTACCTGGCACCTTTAAGGATTGAATATCTCATACTTGTATATATGTTATAACCTTTTGAATTCATCAGAAGTATGTGTGTAGATTATAGTTTAGTTTCTTTAACATGTAAATATTTCACTGGTATGTTGTGTACCAGTGATGCTTGAGGGGCTTGCAGTATTTATTTATTTTTCTGTGCTTTTGTGAATAGGTTTATTTTTTCTAAACTATTTCTTTGTTAAATTTCTTTTGGCTATCTTTTGTTTGTTAGATTTTCTTTAAAATTAGAAAATAAATCCTCTCATAAGAAAATAGCAAATATGATCAATCCATATAATTTTGACTTTTAATGAACCACTTGAAGGAACTTAAAAATAGGAGAAATCTATATTAATCCTTGATCAGACGCACTTTGAATATTATTTTTGCCAAACTGCCCTTCAACCATCCAACTCTATTGGCGTTCCTCCAGGCGGCTGCCATGGCAAACTCCCCAACAGAGTCTGACCTAATTGACCACCTCTCTAATTTCCCCAACGAGTTGCTGATCAGAGTCCTCTCATTCCTCCCCACTCACATTGCCGCTCGCACCTCCGTCCTCTGCCGCCGCTTCCGCCATCTTTGGGAGGCCTCTCCTTCCCTTGCTCTCAACAGACGAGATCTCTATGATCCCCAACCTGAAAACTTCACTGCCATGGCCAAACGTGCGCTCCTCAGACGCAAACCCTCCCTCCCCCTCTTCAGTTTGCACCTGGATCGAGGTCTCCTGCTGTGATAAAAATGCCTCAGATATTTCTTACTTGCTTGCCAAGGCCCGCTCCTCAACTTGCGCCACCTCACCATCAAAAGTTGCAAGTGTTCAAGTTTCTGACCTATTGTTCCCATTATCTTCACCATTAACTCTCTCAAGTACCTCTCCCTTGATTGCTTATCTGCTCATATAAATTTTCAAGAACTTAGTTTTCTCTCTGAATTGTATTCGTTGGAAGATTTAGATCTTCATTTATGTGTTGTGTATCAGAATATTAGCCTTTCCTCCGAAACAATCAGAAAACTCAAACTGATTATTGGTGTCGTCATGTCACAAATTAATAAAGTGCAGTTATCTCTTCCTTCATTGGAGTCACTTCATTTGGAAATCAAGCAGAGCATTCGAAGTGTGTTTCACATCCATGGAGAGATTCCTTTGTTGAGAAAAGCTGTAATTAACCTTTACGAGCTTTTTGAGAGAGATGTCAATGTTGTTGCTAGTCTGTTGAATTGCATCTCACATGTGGAAGAGCTAAGCTTGCATATAAAGGAGAAAAAGGTAATAAACTTTACCTGTCAAAATTATTATTTTCTGCACATGTCTGTTATTTTTTCTTTATGCACCTCTTAATTGTTTAGATTTGTGTCTGAACCTATCAGTTACCTGTTACCTATTAAAAGAGCTAAGATTTTTCGACGACCGTTGGCAGCTTGAACTCTTATCTTCGGCTCAAAGTCTTCCTTCTCTCTATCTCCCAAATTTGCTTTATCAATCGGGTCTCTGATCACCTCTGTCACCTCCCAAATTTGTTTTGTTTAGCTTATCGGAGAGTCGAAATTAGAAGATCCTAGTAAAGCTAGGCTAGAACTCATCACGATATTCACGAGGTTAATTGAATTATAAAATTTGTCAAATTTGAGTTCGAATGACGAACTTTTAATCTTTAATTTTTTATATTATGAAAGTAGTATTAACGATTCACCGCTTTTATATTATTATATATCATATAGAAATGGAACAAATATACATCAAACAATCCAAAACATATATAATACCCCAAAGGCAGTCTCATATTTTTAGTGATGGTTTAATTAAAAGTCGAGGGTTCATCATTATACTTGTATACTTTCAAGAGACACCTTGATAATTATAATATACAAGATTTTATAATTAATTAACTTAATGTTAAAAATTCACAATAAATGAATGGTAAAAGAAAGTTACAAAGAGCTGGTCCCACATATATAAATCATATCAGATCAAATCTGACCAAGCTCTATGCTTATCCATTCCGTTCAATTTGTTACAACAAATTAATCATATATCTTATCTGTTTAATCTGAAATGGAAAAATTAAATATACTAGTAATCTCTGATAAATTTCAAAAATAACGGCGTGAAGCAATATCAATTACCAAGACAAAATGATTGAGATGAATGTGTAAATTTATGCTCAAATATGAATTCTTTTGATATAGCATGTGACATATCATGCAGATTTTCTCTTTTAAAATTATATTATATTTATTCACTCAATAGTTTTGGCTATAAACAAAAAGTACAACATTCATAAGAACTTTGTAAGAAAAAACTTTTTGGATGTCAATAGTTGTTCATTTATGAAGAATTATCATGCGAAATACTTGTGCATACATTTTTGTTAAACATATGGTGTTGCACCCTACTTTGGCTTCAATTATTACGAGCTCTTGATTATCATTCCAAATATCCATTATTGTCTTTTTCTAAGTAACAAATCACAAACTTGAAGCTGAAAAAGCTGCCACTATGAGTTAGTATGCTCCTGATATTGTTATCATAGAAAGATCGAGAAAAGAAAAATAATTTAAGAGTTATCCAACCCAACAAAATTCTACAAGGACTTGATCCGAATTTTTGAGCCGGAATGAGGTTAAAATCCACCAAAAAATTATATTCAAGTTATCAACTTTTCTATACAAGCTGGAAAAAACTCGTGATGTAGGGTTAGTGATGGCACGGAGAGAAGTATTTTAAGATATGTACTATAAAGGATTGAATATCTCCTTTTTGTTAAAACTAAAGTTGATAAATCTCAATAATTTATTTTGGCTTTCTCCAATAGCGTAATTAATATATTTCAGAACACTTTGTTTTGTACGATTCATGTTACTTCTAAATCAACACATTTACAACGTTAAAGTGAAGAAAAGAAATTTTTGAGAACTTTAATATGGAAGATCTCTATATGTATATCTTCTGGAGAAATGAGTAATCCAATCATGAAAAAATCGTTAATTCATGTAATTTGGCAATCATAGCTATCACACCTTTCATACTTATAATATTTTAGTACATTGATCTCTCTCCACACTAGAGTAGCAATTTTACATGCCCTGCAGTTTAATTTTCATGAGGACTCTGTTTTTACATTTTATATGCTTCATAATTAATCAACATTTACATATTGAATGATTTTAAATCGATACCTTTCTGGGACAAATATCATGCTTATACTTCCCCAATATGTAAACTTTGTGTTGTTAGTCAGCCCAATTCATCATATGAATCGGGAGATTCACAAGGTTAATTTTAAAAGTTGTCGAATTGAGCATTAAAGATCGCCGCTTCTTATATTATTATCTTTTAGAAACGGAACAAATATACATCAAACAATCCAAAATATAATACTAAAATTGCCCCACATAAATGATTTCTTATTATTTTTTGAAAGCTTCGAACAACCTTTCAAGTCATGAGAGAGACTCAAACTTTCGACCTTTGAATAACCACAGTTATAGAAACTTTTCTTTTAGCCAACTGTGCTACCACCCATCTCATGATTTCTTATCAAATGTGACTTAAGTTGATCAATGCTTATCCATTCTGTTCAAAATTTGTTACAACAAATCATATATTTTATTTAGATTTTTTTTTTATCTGAAATGGAAATTTCAAATCTACCTAGTAAATACTAATAAGTTTAAAAAATAGAGGCGCGAAGCAATATAAATAACCAAGAGGTAAAAGAACGATTGAGATGGATGTGTAAATTTACGTTCCAATGTGAATTCTTTTGATTTAGCATCAGACACATGTAATTTTTTTCTTTTAGAATTTTATTATATATTTTTCACTCAATAGTGCAATATTATGTGTACGTAGAGGACAATCAAGTTTTGGCCATTAAAAGAAAACAATCATAAGACCTTTGTACATATATACTTTTTGAACGTAATAAGTTGTTTATTTATTGTTGATTATCATACAAAATCTTTGTGTACATTTAATTAAACATGTGATGGTGCACCTGCACCCAATTTAGGCTTTAATTATTAAGAACCCGTGATCTTTTTAACAAGTAAAAAATCAATACAAGCTGAAGCTTTCACAACGAGATATCATTGTATATTGTTATCATAGAAAGATCAAGAAGAGAAAAATTATATAAAAGTTATCAAACCCAACAAAATATTTACAACGAATGTATCTAAATTCCTAAACTAGAATGAGGGTTTTAGAAAAATTATATAAAAGTTATCAAACCCAACAAAATATCTACCACGAATGTATCTAAATTACTAAACTAGAATGAGCTTAAAACCTGTCAATAATTCTCAATAATGGTGTTGGTTTGGTGATCACACACAGAGAAGTAACTTAGAAAATGCTTGATAAAGGATTCAAATTCTCTTGTTTTTTGAAACTATAGTTAATAATTCTCAATAATTTATTTTGGCTTCTCCAATAACATAAGTAATTTATTTCAGAAACTTTCTTGTGTACGATTCATATTACTTTTGAGTCAATACAGTTGCAAATTTGATGTATAGAAAAGAAAAGTTAGAATGCTTACTAATGGAATATCTCTCTCTCTATGTATATATATCATCCGGAGAAATGAGTAATCCCTGAAATAACGCTAATTCATGCAATTTGACAATCGGAGCTACCCACCATTCATACTTCTAGTATTTTAGTACATTGATTTCCCACCACTAGAACAGCAATTTTTCATTTTATATATATGCTTCATAATTAATCAACATTAGCTTTTGTAGAAGTACAGATTGAATGATTTTAAAACAAAACGTTTTTGGGTCAGGCCCAATTTACTATATATATAGGCCTGTATTAAACGAATGGGCTTTACAGGACCCTATTTATAACTAGGCCTGACCTTAGACCTGTATTAAACCATCGATCTCTTCCTCTCTCACCATCCGAATGAACTCTAGCCCGCCTTTCGGACCTATCTCTTCCTTCTCTCTATCTCCCAAATTTACTTTTTCGATTGGCTCCGTCACCTCTCACCCCCTAAATTTGCTTTTTTCAGCTCGGGCTGACCTGAACAATCTCAACCATCTTAATCTTAGATGTATACATTTGTTTAGCAAAGAACCGGAATGTAATGATCCAAGTAAAGCTAGCTCAGAAGTCATGAGATTTGCGAGATTAATTTTAGAAGAAGTCAAATTGAATTCAAATGACGAACTTTAAATCTTTGATTTTTTATTATACGAAAGTAGTATTAAAGATAATAACACCTAAGAAGTAGATTTGATACATAAATTAAAAGGCTCCACAAAATATTTGCTTTATGCTTACCATCCCGTTCAAAATTTGTTACAGAAAATCATATATTTTATCTAGACTTTTTTGAAATTTAGAATAAATTTTGAAAATAGAGGCGAGAAGCAATATCAATTACCAAGAGATCAGATCGACGTGTAAATTTACGCTCAAATGTGAATTCTTTTGATTTAGAATCTGACACTTGCAAATTATCTTTTATAATTATACTATTTATATATTTTTTTCACTCAATAGAGCAATATTATGCGTACAGGAACATCAAGTTTTGTATATATAACACAAAAGGTACAATAATCATAAAAGTTTGTACACACAAACTTATTTTTTATGTAATTAGTTATTCATTTATTAAGGACAATCATAGCAAATTCTTGTGTACATTTAGTTAAACATTTGGTATTAAACATCACTTCGGCTATAATTAATTATTACAATCACATAATCTCTAGATAATTAATAAATTCCATTATAATTTTTTCAAGTAACAAATCATTACAACAGATGAAGCTCTCACAATGAGAAGTCATTGTTTTGCTTCAGATGTTGATATCTTAGAATGATTTTGAGAAAAGAAAAATTATTTAAGAGTTATCCAACCAAACCAAAAATCTCCAAAGACTTTTTTTTGAGAACTAAGCAGAGGTTGCCAAGTGTGTAACAAAATCTCCAAGGACTTGTTACGAATTCTTTAGCGAAAAACCCACCAAGATACTAAATTGGTGTCATCAGCTTCTTTAAACAAGCTAGAACGAGCAAATGCTCTATGGTTAGTGATGACACGGAGCGAATGAACTTGAGAAATGTACAATGGAGAACTGAAATTATTCTCTTTAGTGAAACTAAAAATATTAATTCTCAATAATTTATTTTAGTTTCCTCCAATGACATAATTCATTTCTAAAACTTTTCTGTGTAAGATTTATGTTACTTAATTTTTAGTCTATACAGTTTCAAATTTAATGTTAAAAAAAAAAAAAACTTAGGAAACTTACTAATGGAAAATCTCTATATATCATCTGGAGAAATGAGTAATCCATGAAAAGGCCGTTAAATCATATAATTCGACAATTGTATCATACTTTTAATATTTCAGTACATTGATTTCCCACCACTATGGCAGAAATTAATTTGACATGCCTCCCTCTTAAATTTAAGAGTATTTATATTTTACATAATTCATAATTAATCAACGTTAGATTTTGATAGCAGTACAAATGGAATGATTTGAAAACGATACCTTGTTGGGAACAAGATCATACTTGTACTTCCCCAATACATAAATTTTGTGTTGTTAGCAAGGCCCAATTTTTACCAAACGGGAGCACATATATTTATTTTCTGAAATCTTGGTCTGGTAGTCGGATGGGCTTTATATGGGCCAACATAATTAACTAAGCCCGACTGTTATTTGGTCATTTTTTTATTACCTGTTTAAAATAGAAAATTAGTACTGAAAATAACTAGATGCCGAATGCATTCAGAGATAGACAATAATATTAAACACTTAAAAATGACCTCGACACATTTTCCATACTACAGACTTACTCTACTTAAGTACAACATTGGTAATAATATTGCATTACCTTGATGTAAAGAGCAATTAATTTTACTTAAAATCGAGCAATTTTTCTTTTCATATTTGTGTCTTTCTTTAGTTTTGTAAGAATATTGTAAAATTAATAATTTTGTTGTAATGCTTCTATTGTTGTTCATTTATTGATTTTTATATCAAATCTATGTGTACTTTTAGTTAAAGTTATGATAATTGCATCCAACTTTGAATTTAACTATTACGAGCCCATCTCGAGGACTGCTGAATATAACTTTTAGATTTTTTATATCAAATCTATTGTAAAAAATTTGCATCTTGAGGACTTCTGAATGATGTGTAACTTTGAATTATATTAATGCTTCAAATGTTAAAAAATTGAAATGAAATTGTTAATTTAAAATTAGCACAATATACTAATCTTTGCCAGGTAATATACTACTAGTATTAACCTTTCTTTTCTTTTAATCAGCCAATTTTTTTTACAGTACTAATCTTTTTTTCCCTCTTATTTTACTTCTAAACAAAATTATATCAATAGAAGAATTGCTCCGACATGTTTCAATTTTAATGTCATAACTTGAGAATTATTGAAATTAAATACTTAAATAATGATTTTTTAGTAAATGTCTTATTATATTAATTGTTCTAATAGATTATGAACTATTAAGATCATAGTTGGCTGAATGAAAGATATTTTGTTATTTTAATAATTGGTATAATGTTATTTTGGTTTCCTCCAATAGCATATAATTTATTTCAATAACTATTTTTTTTTGTACAATTCATTTAAATTTCAATCGATACAGTTGCGAGTTTAATGTTAAGAAAAAATGAATTGGAAACTAACTAATATAAAATCTCTATATATCATCGGAAGAAATGAGTAATTCAAGAAAAAGCCGCTAATTCATGTATAATTTACCACATCTTTCATACTTTTAGTATTTCAGTAGGTACATTGATTCCCCACCACTAGCACAGCAATTTAACATGCCCCGCACTTGAATTTTCACGAGAACTGTTTTTACATTTATATTCTTCATAATTAATCAAAGTTAGCTTTTGATAGCAGTAAAAAAATGAATGATCTGAAAACACCTTTTGGGACCAATTAAGATCACACTTATACTTGCCCAATACATAAATTTTGTGTCGTTAGTGGGCCTGTATTAAACGAATGGGCTTTAAAGGGCCCATATAACTAGGCCCGACCAATACAATCTCAACTATCTAATTAGATGGATACACCACACACAGTTATTTGGTCATTTTTTTCATTATTACATGTTTAAAATAAAAATATTGTAGTGAAGATAACTATATATAGATCCTAACCTAAGGGTGTAGACAGAGTGAATTCGGAGCAGATAATGCTATAGTAAATTTGTATCCGTCTTTCAATGAACGGATACTAATAATCTAATATGAATACGGATACAGATCCTAACTTAAGGGTGTAGACAGAGTGAATTCGCATATATGGATACATATACGGATACGGAACGAATAATTCATAAATACAAATACAAAACAAATAATTAACTCTCGGCTAAATAAGAAAATTAAGAAAAAAAAACTAACCAGAAATAAAATAACTAAATGGAGGTGTTTAGAATGGAGAAGAGAATAAAAAAAAGGTATCGCCACTGCGCCAGTGAATGGAAATAATTTGGGACATTTATATTTGAAAACTTAAGGTTTCAAATAGAATGGGATATGTAAAAATATCCGTTTCATTTATCTGTATTTAAGTTTGGAACGGATTTCGTACGAATATTACCGAATCCGTATTCATTGCCTATCATGAATTTAGTAACAAGTACTAAGTAAATAAGAAACCTCAACCAAAAATATGAATAACAGAAACCTCCCCATAATAAAAAGCTGCAGTTAATTCCTTCAATATAAACTTTGTGATAAATTACATCATGTTCCTGTATCATGAACTTTTTGTTTTAGAAAGAAAATAGAGTATTTAATGTTACAACCAAATATTCAAAAGCAGAATAACAAAACCATATATATAATGTTACAGAAATTAAGTAAATCACAACAGCCCAACCCAATCCAAATTGATGCACTATTTAAGAGTACAATACAATTAAAAAAAATGAAAACTGCACACAATAGAAAATTAAAACTTGCAACCATGACAATTATGAAAAGTTGAATAATTCAGGAACAACAAACTGAAAAAAAGGAACTTACAATCAATTAATGAGACTCGAAATCTAACCGTTCGTCTTTACTCAGAGAGGGGATATGTGTGATTATGTGATGTCCTCTACTTGCATTCTTTCATGTAGTCTCTCTTTATTGTTATTAGGGCCTGCTCAACAGAATCCACGCAATAATTTAGAATATAACAATTACAAGAAAATAATAGAAATGTGCTGACAATCGGAAAAAAAGCCTTGCAGCCACGCAAATATATGAACAACAAATCAAGACATGAAAACTAATTTAAAGAAATTCTTACTTCAATGAATGTCACGAGGGAGTTTGCCATTATCCCTATGTTTCACGCACAGATGGGATATTCTCAATTTTGTAATGATCTTCTCCTTGCATACGTTCTTTTAGCTTAGATGAAAGGCCATATACTAATAGCTCTTTAAGAGTCGGCACATTTTGTAGCTCGGGAAGTGCTTCCAGCTTCTGACAACTAACAATTTTGAGGTGAGTAAGGGTGGGCATATCTCCCTCTTTTATGTACCAATGACATAGATTCGGCAGCAGTTCAATCTCCAGTTTTTCAAGTTTAGGTAACCCTCTGGTTGAACAGAACAGCTCTGTTCCAACATATGAGAATTGCCGTAACTGAAGTATTCTGAGGCTCTGTAGCCTCTCAAATATGGGCATTGGATTTTCCTGAAGCCTAGAAAACTCAAGCCTCAATTTGGTGAGGTTTGTTGGGAACATCTCAACATTTGGAACACATATAGGTCCTCCCAACTCTCCACGGAGATATAGACTTTGTATCTTCTCATGACAAGGTAAGTCTCTTGTACCGCCAAATGGTACAAAAAACCCATCATCACGATACGTTGCAATCCTGAGGGAGACCAACTGCTTTGTCCAATAGCGAACCCCAAACTTACGCAGGTTGATACAACCTCCTAAATAAGGAACTTCTGTGTGGCACACACTTTTTAATGTTTGTAGATTAGTAAGGTGATCCCATTTCAATGGGCAAATTTTTTCTAAATCCTTGGTACCATATACATGTCTTAGAGTTGGGATTACGACATGATTTGTAGTTATTTGTGTTCCCTCTAAATATATAGTTGATCCTGTTAAATCAATGGTTTCTAGATTATAGAAGGAATTCCTCTCCAATATTTTTTGTCCAACCTTGCAGTATCTAAAACCCAAGTACCTCAAGTGTATCATGTCCTTCAGCCACTTACTACTGTCAAATTGTGTCATATCAACACGCTCAATGGTTAATACTCTTAATAGTCTAAACCCACTATAATTTGGTAGTATAAAGTCACCATTACTTGATTGAGTAAAACAGAGTAAAGAACGAATGTTTACTGGATAAACACTATCTTTGGTAAGAGTGCAAAATTGCAGTGCCGCACGGCGCGGCTTTCTAGCAGCTAGATGGTTGCAATCTTCTACTTTTGAGAATACAGTGAAGAAGTTCTCTTCCTCGGCTTTGCGGATAGCCAAGTCCCGTAGAAGATCGTGCATGTTGCAGTATTTGCAACAACCGTTCCAAGATTTTTGAGTGACTTGAATCAAGCATCTGCAACATATTTTCCAAACAAATTGACATCCAAGAAGAAGGAAATTATTGTTTTATGAATAAGTAGGTACTCCTGAATTCAAATTAATATGTAAAAGGATGAACCCTGGACTATATCTTTCATCCAAAGTAAAGATTATATAAATGTAGATGCATGGTTGTGAAACTCGGAATCAGAATCGGAATCAGGTTCTTGACCGTGGAATCGGAATCGGGTGAATCAACCGGAATCAGCCGAGTTGACTCGGTAACTCGGATTTTTTTGCCAAAAGCTTGTTTTGTACTAAATTTGTCAAATAACTCACATCAACACTCATAATAATTAAATTTGGACGAGTAACAATCAAATTTATAGTTTATTACTTATAAAATTAATATTTACCTAATTTAAAAATTAAATAGACTTCCATAAATAATAAAAAAGATTAATAAATTCACAAATGACAAATAAAATGTTTAATTTTAACTTTTACATTTTCATATTTTATTTGGTATGCATTAATTTATCTTCAAAGAAAATATTTTAGTTTATAAACAATTAATATTTTATTTTTGTTAAGTCTAAGAAAATATTTTATTTCATAAACAATTAACATTTTCATATACTAACTAATTATGTTTAAGAGTCGTAATTACATTTGGTCTCTATCTTCCTTCTAATAAACTGCCACATGTAACAGTTTTATGCACATGTCACCAAACAGGGTATCCAGAAAGGACAAAACAGGTTATCTTCCTTCTAATAAACTTTGAGGCATAGCTTTAGACCTGTTTCCAAATAAGATTGCACCCGTTATACCGTTTTTACCATAGTTCTTGCCGCATTTCATTTTGCTGAAAAACGGTGATAGATCTGAGCCAGTGGATCTAATGAAAACTAAAGGTGCAGATTTGACCCCGGCTTCATCTCTCCCAAATCCCAATCGACACTTTCAACTTCGCCTCTTTCTTTCACGAGCCGGCGCCATCGCACAATCAAATGCCTTCGCTTATTCTGAAAAATCGCTGAGAATCGGCACTAAACGTCAAGAACCCCTGAAGAAGAGCTCCAATCTCCACGCCTTTCTTCCCCAATCTCCGCCTCAGTATCTTAATCGCCACTTTCTTCTCCAATCATCTCTGCGCCTCCGCCTCAGCAACTCAACTCAAGACTCGGTCCAGGTTGGTGAGAATCGGCCATTTTGACCTTGAATCGGCTTGACTAGGCCTAAAATTCGGATAACTCGGCCGAGTCAAGCACTGTTTTGACTGTGAATCCATTAATAATAGGTTTGTCCTCTTTATTTAGGTTTAAAAACTCCATCTAATATTTGATGTTTATAATTTGTTACTTGAAAAATAAAAATATCTGGCTACATTTTTCAATCTTTCTAAGAATTTCTTGTCGGTTGTGTGTTTTTAGATCTACTCTGAGAACTTGTTTGGATGGAGGGTACATGAAGAGTGGCAAGAAGAGATATAATAAATAAATTAAACTCCATATATTGTTTTTATTTAATAGAAATCAATAGATGAGTAAAGTCAATGGATGTTATTTTTTTTACTAACTGTAACTTTCCTAAAAGTTTCATTTTAGGGACCGACTAACTATCCCCCGGCTCCTATCCCCCATTCATCCCCCAGTCAATAACTGCCTTTGTTGACCGCTATTTAAGAGGGGACCACAAATTTCAGCGCTAAAAGACAAAACAAAACGTGTTATTATCGCGGTGAGTGCAAGTATTCATATGTAATACATGAAGTATTCATATATAATACATGAAGTATTCATATCTAAGATATCAAGTGTTTAAAAAAAACTGGACACATTACTTATCCATCTTTTACACGCTTTTAGAGGTGGTTTTTTTTTTCTTCGTTCACTCTAACCAATATTTCTGACAATCTATAAGGAATTTTGCAAATCTAAAACCACGAACGTCTCTACGCAATTTTCTCTTTGAAATGAGATCCATGATGACATACTTTTGAGTTATCCGTTACATAAGTATTCATACATTGTCATTCAAGTATTCATACCTCATCAAGCAAGTATTCATACCTCATCAGTATTTCACAAATAAAAAACTGGACACATCATTCACTCATTTTTTACCGATTGAAATTTCATTACCACTCAATCATTTTTTACTTGATATCTTAGGTATGAATACTTGTTCGACGAGGTATGAATATTTGCTCGACGTGGTATGAATACTTGCACGATGAGATATAAATAATTTTAGGAGGTATGAATACTTGCACGACGGATAACTCAAAAGTACTTCATCATGGATCTCATTTGAAAGATAAAATTGCGTAGAAAACGTATGTTATTTTAGATTCGCAAAATTCTTCATAGATTGTCAGAAATATTGATTAGAGTGAACGGAGAAAAAAAAAACTACCTCTAAAAACGTGTAAAAGATGGGTAAGTAATGTGTCCAGTTTTTTTTAAATACTTGATATCTTAGATATGAATACTTAATATATTATATATGAATACTTTATGTATTAGATATGAATACTTGTGCGCGTCAGTTGTAAATTTTTTTAAATATAAGCGGTCCCCCTAGTTAATTAGTGGCCCCTCACGTAATTAATGATTGATACACATTTTCTTTTGTCTTTGTGTGCTGGAAGTTGTGGTCCCCTAGATAATTAATGATTGGGGGATGAATGGGGGATAGGAGCCGGGGGGGAAAAATCTTTATCCTTCATTTTATTACCTTTTAAATTAGAGTGTAATGGAGAAAACACAAAACCAATCAAATAAGATAACGAAAAAAATGGTAACCACCCCGTTTTCTTTCATTTTCATATTCTCGTTTGTAATTTTTTTTTGAGTAAAGGTTAGAGGTCAAGCCATCCAACTATTTAATATCCACAAGAGATTTCTCCATTCGATTTTCGAACCTACGACCTTCCACACGGAGAGAATTGTCATTGCCACTTGACCCAAGGCTGATTTCAGGGGCGGATTCAGGATTTTCGTCAGGAGTGGGCAAAAAAATATCAAATCGGGTTTAAATACCTAATTGAATTTAAATCCATCAACTAATTGGGTATTCAATAAAAAACAATGTTTTAACTTATACTTTCCAATATTTTGACTTGTAATTTCTGATGCTCTAACTTATAATTCTAATTACCAATCAAAATTCAACAAATTTATTTCAAATTTTATCTTAAATTTAACCTGAATTACAAATCAAACGTCCACAGGGAGACAAAAAAAATTACAGGGACGGCAAAGTCGGTCGAGACCGATAAATCTCCACTGACAATTACTTTTTGACCTTGTAACAAGCAAGGACTATTAATTTAGAATATATATTGAGAGCGGAACTACATAAAGTTGGAATTTGTGTTACGAATAACGTTATAATGACCATCTCGTTTACAAACTCTAAATCTAAATTATATTAGAAATACTGATCAGGCGAAATGTTTACATCTTTGGGAGAATTGTTCAATTAAGGAAGTAAACTAGAGCTCATGTGCGTACCGGGTACTGATTGAATTTTGGGGGAGTAGTTTGAGAAGAATTAGTGTGCTTTGGGCACTAGCCTTTGTTAATTTCAGGACTTCCTTTATACCTTAAAAAATAAAGTTGAAAAGGGATGTACCTTTGCACTAGCTCTTGAAGGAATTCCTCAGCTCTGTCCTCCATTGTTCCAGCTCCATTTTTCAGTATAAATCCTTCAGCCAACCACATTCTTGTAACATGCTTTCCCGAGATCTTATGATCTTCAGGAAACGATGCAAAATAAAGAAAACATGGTTTGAGATCGTAAGGCAAGTCTTCATAACTCATGGCCAGGACCTGCGAGCACTTCTTCCCATCTTCATTGTCCCAATCCATGGTCTCCTCCAATGTGCTCCAGGCATTATACGTGCGCTCTCTCCTTGACAGGATACCACCTAGCACAACCAATGCCAATGGTAACCCTCCACATTTTTTTGTTAATTTTTTGGCAACTTCCGAGAGATCAGGAGGATAACTCTCAGGTTTTATATGTTGTTGAAAAGCCTTTCTATAGAGGAGAGCTAGACTCTCATCCTCATATAGGTAACGGAGTTTATAGGGACTTGTGTTGCAATCTGCTGCTTGAGCAACATCAAGTGATCTGCTGGTAATTATCACGCGGCTCGCATTATTTGAATTGGGTAATTGAATTTTCAATCGTTCCCAAAGATCAATTGTCCACACATCATCTAGGACAAGTAAGTACCTCTTGTTTTCCAAAGAGCTCTTAAGCTTCTTCGGTAAATCCTTATCTGCTACGGGTGGTCTATATGGTTCAATTGAGTAAAGAATTTCTCTCAAGAGATCATTTAAATTGAACTTTTGAGAAATTGAAAGCCATGTGTAACAATCGAAGTGCTCCTTCAATTCCTCACTGCAGTTTCAAAAATGATTGTGTTATTGTTGAGAAAAAAGCAAAAGAAAGAGAATTTTTTTTTTTTTTTTTTTTGCTTGATAGAGACCAGAAAGAGAAAGTTTCATTGGAGATCTTTTCCATGATTACATGATTAATTATTTGTATTTTTTTAGAGGAGACGGAATCAAGCCAGTAATTTTCTTGTTATAGATTGCTCCACAATGAAGAGCACATGCACGTACCTTTTGTAAACTTTTTGAGCCAGTGTCGTCTTGCCAAGGCCACCAGTACCCACAATTGAGAGCACCGTGCGCCTTGCAATGTTTCTATCAACCAGCTGCTTCAAAATTTGGAACTTATCAGCCTCAAGGCCAACAACTTCTGAATCATCATTTTCACAAAGTATTGTCGGCCTGAAAGGTTCTTCACTAGTACCAGCACCAAGATCCTTAATTCCCAAGTCGTTACCGCGCTGGTAAATACTGTTGAGTTTCTGTGTGATTTCTTCAAGCTCGCCACCCAACTTGCTCATCATTTTGGGGTTTTTTGCAACTGGAAGCACTATGGAGAAGAAGGAATTGCTTTTTGGACAGTTTTCTTGAATCTCAACCAGGAAGGTATCAATCATATCTTCTATTTCGTGGGCCATGTCTCTGACCTGGTTCACCCACTCTTTTACCAATTCATTTTTCTTATGCTGCTTGGAATCGGCATCTCTTAGATAAGCTTTGATGAAGCCAAGCTCCCGATGCATGTGCTCAATCTTACCACGAACATCATGCAGTTCCTGACCTTTATTCAGCAAAGCATCAGCAAGCTTGCACAACACATAGCTCACAGCTGCCTCTACCATCTTTTTCTTTTTTGGTGTGTGTGTTGTGAGTGTGGGGGGAGGTTTAGAAATCGCCTCTTCTCTTCCTCTTTCTTTTCTTTTTGTTTTGAGAGAATTGTGAGTCAGAGGAGAGATAAAACAACCTTATATAACCTATTTAAACCCTTTGCTGCCCAAACTCTGGGCAGTTCAATTCTCTTTCTGACCGCCAAGAAAAAGTATGAGAATAAATATGCGGTCACCATAATCACTGACATTGAACCTCACAAAAAAAAAGAAAAAAAAAAGAAAAAAGATGAAGGCCACCCAACGAAAATGGGAATTGGCATCTCCTGAGATATCTCAATATTTTTAGTTGATTATCTCAAAAAAAAAAAAAAAAAAAAAAAACATTTGAGTTGATCGTAGAAGGCAAAATCGGCCGTTCCGGAGCAGAATCGGCCATTCCAGAGCGTGATCGGACGGTGCCGATCCGATTTTAGGCCGATTTATGCGATAGTGCAGATTTCAGCCAATTTCAGCCGTTCCAGCCTGATTTCGGCCTGTTCCAGTCATATTTCGGTCCGTTCTGATCAAATTTTGGCCTGTTCCAGTCATATTTCGGTCCGTTCTGATCAAACTTTTGTTGGTTTATAACACAACTCATTAATATATATAACAATTGTAATTCACTAATTTGTACCAACCCATTCAATCATGGATTTGTAATGCTTGTATTGTATTGTATTAGTGGATTATTTGATTGTAATAATATTTCTAAATTTTTTTATCAATTTTTTCTATTTTTAGTATAAAACAAGCTTCTGACAAAAAAATCTGATTTTACAATCCGATTCAGCTGATTCTGACTGGTTTTTTCGATCCAGATCGGAATCGGATGGAGCCGATCCCGATTCCGATTCCAATTTTTCCTTCTATGGTTCGGACCGTGATTTTCCCCTCCATGTAAGAATCTCAAACAATAATGATAATGCCTCGTAAAAAAATATATAAAATCTATAAACAAAAAAAAGTGAATCCCACTCGCGAAAGGCAGGGTAGGCAGCGGGTGAAATGGGAAAGCAACTACTGAACCCCACAAAAAAGTGAATTCGTCGATCGCAGCAAAGGAATTAAAAAGGAAAAGCAAGCACCGAATCCCCCGAGATTTTTATTTTTACCCAAAAAAAAAATTAATTTAATATAATTAACCAAGTTTCAGAAAAAATTCGATTTGTACCCAAACCGTAAATAATATTTACAGTTTGAAAAAAAAATTCAAACCGTAAATATTATTTACGGTTTGAATTTTTTTTTTTTTTAGAGAAAAATAGCTAAAATGCTGAAATGAAATATAACACAAAAAAATCGAATTGTTTTTTAAAGAA
Organism: Carex kokanica; assembly: GCA_025461125.1. Classification (NCBI taxonomy): domain Eukaryota; kingdom Viridiplantae; phylum Streptophyta; class Magnoliopsida; order Poales; family Cyperaceae; genus Carex; species Carex kokanica. Next base: position 279,574 of record JAJGRX010001148.1, read on the forward strand.
GTTTGTTAGAAAATACGCTACGAATAGGGCCGATTTTGTGCTAAAATACGGTAAATTACATTAATTATGCTAAAATGTGGTAAATTTACTAAAATGCTGAAATTATAATAATTATGTAGAATTATGCTAAAATACGGTAAATTATGCTAAATTACGTATGAATTGGGCCGATTTTGTGGCATCTTTCATAAATCATAAAAAATAGTAAAAAAATTTCAAAAATTTCAAAAATTGGTATTCTACAAGTTCATTATATAACTAATTTACTGAGCTACGTAGATTGGAGAATAGAAATGAAAACCTCAATCGAAAACTTCAACTGAAGTTTTGAGGCCTTTCTCTTTGTTTTTTGGCGATTCTGAATTTGGTAATCTAGCATCGCGGGCACAAACGATGCGCATTTTCACAAGGTTTCCGAAAAATGGTCATTTGCTGAAATCGGACACTCGAGCGCCGTTTTATGGCAGTTTAAAGTTTCGTCGTCGTTTTTCGCCTTTTCAATGAAAATATTATCCCAATTCATACGTAACTTAGCGTAATTTACCGTATTTTAGCATAATTCTACATAATTATTGTAATTTCAGCATTTTAGTATATTTACTGTATTTTAGCATAATTATTGTAATTTACCGTATTTTCGCACAAAATCGGCCCTATTCGTAGCGTATTTTCTAACAAATATTTTAAAAAACAATTCGATTTTTTTGTGTTATATTTCATTTCAGCATTTTAGCTATTTTTCTCTAAAAATAAAAAATAAAAAAATAAATTCAAACCGTATATAATATTTACGGTTTGAATTTTTTTTTCAAACCGTAAATATTATTTACGGTTTGGGTACAAATCGAATTTTTTCCGAAACTTGGTTAATTATATTAAATTAATTTTTTTTGGGTAAAAATAAAAATCTCGGCCGAATCCCACCCAGAAAAAAAAGGAATTCCACCCAGCAAAAGTAGGAATTCGTATTCTCTGCATTAACTTAAAAAGGAAATCTTTTGTGTTAATACATGTCCACCATCCGATCTGTTTTAATATTCGTGTGGACTAGATCTGCACTAATATTAAAGGGCCTCAGGAACCGAATTGGCTCTGTTTAAAATCAGACGGTTGCGATTCATTAACTCAAAATATTCTCTTTTGAGTTAATGTAGAGAATATGCATTCACAAAAGTAATGGGATGTGCACTGCTTGGCTGTGATCGATAATATCTTTTGTTTATGTTAAAAAATGAACAGAAAAATGTTACTGGAGATGTTTACTGCTCCATATATATATTAATATTTTCCATGAAAATAAGGACAACAAATTATTTATTTGACAAGCATGTATATTAAATATATGTTTATAGTGAAATAAAAGAAAAATTACAGCATCAAACATGAATTATGTGTGTGTTTGTGTATTAGCTTTTTTTGCAGGGATGACTGGTACAGCAGCTCGAGTTATTAGATAAAGATAATTCAACCACTTGTTTGAAAGTTAGCTAAATAAATTGTACAAGAGTCGATAAAATAATTTATCATCAACTACTTTTAAAAAAAAAAAATTTATATGACACATCTTTGACCATGTATCTTATCGAGGAATCGGACTCTGTTGTTTTTCTGGGAGAAAAGGAGGACTCTCCTTTTCTGAATCGAATGATTCAAAATTCGTTGAGATTTGTGCATGAAAAAGTTTCTTTATCGAGATACGCAAATAGAAATTTTGAATTGTTGGATTCAGAAAATGAGGCTCCTCCTTTTCTCCAAGAAAAGCAGCGGAGTCAGACTCCTTATCGAGAGTACCTGCTCCAGACAGACAAATTTGAGCTCATTTTAAACTGCTTAAATTAAACTCTCATCTTACGTACGCCCAACAGCTTTCATATTATTCCTTTTGATGAGCTGTTTCTTTGACTGAAATTAAGTCCGTAATATTCTCCGATTATAGGGAGCCCAATTATTCACAATTCAATCTTTTATTATAACCCTTTTTTGAAAGCGAAACGTGAAGGTCTAGTTTTAAGATTTTATTTATCGAACACCAGTAGTGTTAAAGTTACAATGTAAAGTAAGATGAAGAAAAGAAAAAGAGTTGTGCATAATATCATAGCAAGTAGTTACTAGAAGGACCAATGGAACTAAACAGGACAAAATAAAAATGAAAAGGAAACACTTAAGGCTTGCCTCTCCTGCATCTACATTTAGGATCAATATGATGATACAATTTGCATATGACGAGTATGTGTGACAAGTACGTGTTTTACTAAATTTAGATTTCTACACATAAAAAATATTAAAAAGATGTATAGAATCAGAATATTTGATCGGAGAAGTGATATGCAATCCGAAAATTCATCTTTTAATCTAAATCGTTGGCGGATCAAAACATCTAGGTGTTTAATATAAGAATTAATGGAGATAATAGTGAGTAGTTCATTTGATTAAATGACATATTAATGGCTTATTAAATTACATATTAGTGTTCATGTGGGCAGCTTATTAATTAAACTTCAGATTCTCCGGATTGGAATAATTAAATTGATCTTTATCATGTGGGCCGCTGTTTTGCGTAGGGGTTACGCTGTCACGGGTAAGGTTTAATTTGTCCGATTGTATCACATTGTCAATATATATAAATCATAATCACGGGTTGGATTGGTTGATTATAATAATTTTTAGAGTAATTATTTCTATCCCCCATCTCCTATCCCCATTCATTCCCATCTAACTACTTTTCTTTAACTAATTAATTAACCATTAAAGTCAAAGACTTCGGGAACCACTTCTCTTTCTCAACTCTTATTTCTCGCTAGAGTTACCACTAGCGTTTCTCTTTCCCAACTCTTGTTTCTCGCTAGAGTTACTAAACAATCAACTCTTATTTCCTTCACGTGTCTTCTTAATTTGAGACTTCTTCCTATCTTATTAATTTGAGATTTTAACAAACTTCGAGAACTTTATATTGAGAGAAGATGTGATTACTTGTGCAAATATGGTTTTTTTTTTTGATGGTTGACGGCCAGCCGTCAACGAATATATATTAAGACAAAAAAAATTGTTGTTACAAAGCCCTAGTTCTCTAATGTTACGTGCAAATATGGTTTTACCGAGCATTCTAATCATGGCATGAGCACCTTTGTGCGACTCTTGAAATAAATGATGACACTGACATAAATATCTTCTTTTATATTATTTTTTTGTAGGAACAAAACTATAGTTTTCAGGTTGATGACAAAGGTGCGATGAATAGTTCAAATCAGAGAGGGTACGCGGAGGGTGAAATTGGAGATATAGTCATTTTTTTAGAAATACTTTGTATCTTAGATATGAAGACTTGTATTACGAGATATGAATACTTGCTCGACGATTTATGAATATTTGCACGATGATGTATGAATACTTGCGCCACGAGATATGAATACTTGTGCGACGGACAACCCAAAAGTATGTCATCAAAGATCTTATTTGAAAAAAAAAATTGCGTAGAAGACATTTGTGATTTTAGATTCATAAAATTTCTCACAAATCGTCAAAAATATTGTTGATATTGAACGGAGAAAAAAAAGCTCACCTCTAAAAATGTGTAAAAAAATGGTGTGTGATGATATGTCAATTTATTTTTCGAAAAACTTGATATCTTAGGTATGAATACATGATATATTATATTAACATTTGCGCGCATAGGTATCCATATTTGCGCGCGCCAGTTGTGAAATCTATCAAATATTAGACGGTCCCCCAAGTAGTTAGTGGTCCGCCCAATTACGTATAAGACATTTGTGGTTTTAGATTCACATAAATCCTCACATATCGTTAGAAATATGAGCGAAATTAAACGGAGAAAAAAACTCACCTCTAAAAATGTGTAAAAGATGAGTGTGTGATGAGAGAGAAAAAACGAAGTTGATATGTCAATTTTTCTAGAAATACTTAGTATCTTAGATATGAATACTTGCTTTATGAGGTATAAATACTTATTCGATGATGTATGAATATTTGCACAACGGGGAATGAATACTTGCGTGATGTATAACCCGAAAGTATGTCATTATGGATCTTATTTGAAAGAAAAAATTACATAGAAGACGTTCGTGATGTTAGATTCGCAAAATTTCTCACAGATCGTCAGAAATATTGGTGAGATTGAACACAGAAAAGAATCCCACCTCTAAAAATGTGTAAATGAATGGTGTGTGATGATATGTCCATTTATTTTTCGAAAAACTTGATATCTTAGGTATGAATACTTGATATATTATATATTAACACTTGCGCGCATAGGTATCCATATTTGCACGCGCCAGTTGTAAAATTTATCAAATATTAGGCAGTTTTCCAAGTAGTTAGTGGTCCACCAGTTAATGAGCGGTCCCCCCATATAGTTAATGACCGGAGATGAATGGGAAAAATGAACTGGGGGATAGTTAGTCGCTCTCTAATTTTTAAGTCAGAATCAAGTTCGACAATTTGTAATCCGTTCAACTTGCACTTTCTTTTAATAAAAATATAACTAATTATTTTCAATAATTAAAAATACATACAAAATATTATTCAATAATAAGACTTAAGTAAAATTATTAAAATAAAATTAAAAATAAGAATTTACATGCAATAATATTTTGTATAATTCAACAAGACACATCTTAACTAACAATAAGAATGTCATCTCTATGGGATAACATAATATTACAATAATAAACAAACAAAGTTTTTAGGAAAAATAAAAGATATAAACATATTCAATGGTGCATAAGTATAACTTATTATGTTTTGAGATCCAAAATATGCGAAAATAAAAATTATATTATAGTTTGCAGTCGAGCACTATTTTGACCAAGGTTCTAAATAGCGTTTATAGCGTCGTAGCGGGAAGGCTAAAAAAAAAGCTATAGCGAATAGCGTTGCTATAGCGGAAGCTATTCCAAATAGCGTTTTTTTTTTAACATTTCGTATATTCAATATTTGTAGTAAATACCAACATTATCTAAGGTCTTATAGAACAATAAATAACACCAAAGTAATTAAGAAATTATAATATTCATATTGAACCCGTACAAAGTCCAAATTGCGGTTCAAAATATCCATAGTAATATCATAAACTATCGATATTTCCTATTAAAAATATCTTAAGCATCATGATTCATGACATAATCTATTTTTTTTTCTATTCAAATTTTAATTTCGGTTTGGACTTTTTTTCTATTCAAATTTCAATTTCTATTCCCAATTTCAAATTGATTTATTTGTAGCAAGTAGCAACAAATTCAATTTCGGTTTGAGATTTTTTTTATCTTTATTTAAAACCCATATAAATTGCTTAAAAAAAAAAAACGCCCATATTGTATAGCGCAAATAGCGGCCGTAGCGTAGCATTTGGGGTCCAAAAACGATATAGCGCGCTATTTAGAACACTGATTTTGACCGATATATATAATTTTCAAATTGATAATCAAAATATTTTTGGTAGCCTCGTAGCTCTTCAATCTTTATCTAACTAAATAAACTTGAAATAAATTTATTATTTGTCGTATCTAACTGGACAAACTTTATATTTATTATTTATCGAATCAGGTTCGTCGGCAATAAATTAAGAAGAGTTTATATTAAACTTATGAAATTAATTTTAAACTTGATATTAAACTAGACAAACTTTAAACTTATGAAATTAATTTTAGAGTTTCTATTAAGTCACGTACATAATAAATTAAGAATGAGAAATAATTTAAGCTAATCATTTGATCAGTATAGAATTTATAAACAATTTCTTAATAAGAAACTTTTCTGCATAGTTGTTAAATAAGAAATTCTACTATATCTCTAAAACTAAATTAGAAACTGCTACCTCAGATTAAAAACTCTAATAATACGACAGATTTAGATGCTCTGTTAATACTAGACAAACTTTAAATTTATTATTTATCAACTCAGGTTCGTCGGTCTTGAAGAAAAATAATAATATCCGTTCCCACAACAACGACGAAACAAGTCGGAATTATTAGAGGTTTTTCCTATGGTACTACTCTGCAGAGACTCGTGCAGCGACTTAAAACCAGATGAAGAAAAGGAATTTAGAGGCAAAACCGTTGGCTGCATGGAAAGAGGAGGAGAAAAGCGAAACAGGTAGGTGATGGCGTGGTCTGGTGGTCAATTGGTGACTTCCTCCAACGATGAATTAATTCTCTTTTCGAATAGATCGGATGTAACTGGCACACGTGTGTGGTATTGATTATTGAACATATTACGATTCATTGTTCTATCATAATTATGATAAACCGCGTCCATAAACAACTTTACGGAAAATTTTGTCAGAAACAACCGTGTTGGAGCGAATTTGCATCGTCTGAGATATCTCAAACTTTGATTATTTTTTTTTTAAATCTCTACCGTTAAAATACGTTCTGTACAAATCTCAAAGCACAAATAATACTTTGATCGAATCGCGATCAACGATGCGAGAAGAATACTTTGATGAAAGAGCGTACTACTACGATCGATGCTCCGATCTCTAACCACCACCACCAACCCCCTTCCTCTTCTCCAAATCCTCAAATCAGAAAACAGCAAACAGTCATCACTGGAGCTGAAACTGGAGAAGAGAAAGAGGAACATAATCTTGTGCGCCAAGAAGAAAAATTTCAATGTGGAGGTGGTGGTGGATGAAGAAGACGACATGGAGGAGCGCCTTGATCGGTTTAATAGACAGATTGTGAGAACGGGGTTGTTTAGGGAATGGAGGCCAAGGCGGTTTTATGAGAATGCCAAGGAGAAGTTGAAACGCAAGCGGCGTGAAGCTGCTTTGTTGCGTCGAAGAAGAAGGTATGTATCAACTTTTAATTTCTCCTTTTAATCTCTCGTTTTTTATTATACAAATAGAATTGGGATTTGTTAGATGATCACTGGATTTGTCCATTATTTGTAACACTGGAGAGCATCTCACTTAATCTCTACCAACCTAACCAAGGCTTGTAACCATAGTTTAGGGATAAATAACTCTCTAGTGTAGATTACATATTAATGAAAATCAATACAGAGTCGATTACAAAAAGATTCTAGACTATCTTCTATTTGGAATTAAATTAAATCGATCTATTTTTTAGCATGTTCCATTTCATGAGAAATAATTTTGTTTTTTAATAGTTTAATCAGAAAGGGTGTAGTTTGCAATTATGACAAAAAAGGATTCAGAAATGGAAACCACCTGAAACATCAGAAGTAGATTTTCAATAGTCCAATAATATGTTCTGCTATTCGAGTGCGGCTATGGTATTATGCATAGCGCAGATTGTTCCATACTATGGATCAATATATTTATTTTCAAAGACGAAATAACCAATTTGAACCGTTCAACATGATTTTCGTATCAAAATGTACTTGCATACTAAATTTTACATTTTTTTCAAATTTTTACTAATTTTTTTAGATAAGTAGAAAATCATTACATCTGAATGGTTTAGAATCTTTAGATCAAGTTATATTCTACCTATCAGAAAAAATAGTAAAGCAATTCTAAAATATGTAAAATAGGAAAACATTTTTATATGGAGATCATGTTGAACGGTTCAGATTAATTGTTTGTACTTTCAAAATAGAGATATTTATCCATAGTACAGACCGATATGTGCTATTCATAGTACCGTAGCCTCACTCCTGCTATTAACATATGAAGTAGATTTTCATATGCATTTCTCCATGCCTATTAACATTTGGTTGTTAAAACAAAATTACAGGCTTTATAGACAAAATGGCTCGTTTAAACACAATGGAGAATCACCGATTGACAATATGAAAGGTGAGTTTTGGGCATTCTCAGATGAGGAGTTTGATGAACTGATAGATGATGAAGAAGATTCAAATGAAGAACTCGAGTCGTATTTTAAAGATGACGACGGTGAAGGTACATGGCACCTTTTATGATCGAATATCTCTTACTTGAATATATGCTATAACCTTTCGAATTTATAAGAAGAATGTGTATATTATAGTTTAGTTCCTTTAACATGTAAATATTTCACTGGTACTGCTGTGTACTTGTGATGCTTGAGGGGCTTCCAGTATTTATTTATTTTTCTGTGCTTTTGTCAATACAAATCTTTTGTTAAATTTCTTTTGGCTATCATTTGTTCGTTAGATTTTCTTTAAAATTAGAAAATAAATCCTCACATAAGAAAATGGCAAATATGATAAATCTACATAATTTTGACTTTTAATGAACCACTTAAAGGAACTTAAAAAAATTGAGAAAAACTGTTTTAGTCCTTTATCAGACGCACTTTGAAGATTTCTTTTGCCAAACTACCCGTAGGCAAAATCAAAACGAGCCTGCGGGGACTTGACAAAATGATGGCAAGGATTTCTTTTATAAATTCACTTGTTCATGACCAGCTTTTGTTTTTTTTTTTTATTAAAAGATAGATGTCTTATTATTATAGTACTGGTTTTATATTGTAATGGTTAAAAGCATAAACTAACAACAATATAAATAATTAATCCAACGATCTTGATTATTTATCTCCAATTCAAAAGAGAGAATTATGCCACTAATTAAAGGGGTTTGAACAGGGTATTGGGTGGCTTGACCCCTCAACCCTCTAATTAAAAAGATAAAAAACAAGAAATATAATTTAATTAGCAACTAATTAAAGCATTAATGTAGAAAGCCTAGCTAGATGCAGATGCAGGGCATGCAAGCCATGAGTGATTCCTAGGGGTGAAAACGGATCGGATATGGATCGGATAATTATAAAATTATATCCGTATCCCACTACTACAGAAATGGTAATTCTACACTGCACATTGTACACGGTTTTTCAAATTTTATATAAAAACCGTGTACCAATTATGATTTTTTGAAAGCCCAAAAAATCTGCGGGAATTATACATGGACATTTAGTTAAGAATCAGTGTAGCATTGTTTGAGAGAGCTACACGGTTTATTAGGGATCAAAAATCCGTGTGGAAAAATTGAGAGAGCTACACGGATTTTTGTTAAATATCCGTGTAGGAATATATACAAGGATTTTTGATAATATATCCGTGTAGAAATGGTAGAAATGTACACGAATTTTATTATAAATAGCCGTGTATGATTATTTGGAGAGCTACACAGATTAATAAGTATAAATCCGTGTATAAAAGGCTGTGTAGGGTTTTAATTAGTATAAAAGGCCTTCTCCTTCCAGCGCCGTTTTGATCAAGTCTTTTATACTGTCTCTCTCTCGCTCTCTCTGGTATTGAATGTTGATCTGATTTCTACAAAGGCTAGTAGCTGGGATCAGAGATCTTTGAAGTTTTCATTTTCTCCTCTCTATCTTTCTAAGGTTAGTATATATATATATATATATTTTTTTTTTCTTTTTCTTCCTCTAATTTTCCATTACTTATTATTGCTTATTTAGGTCATGTGTAATTCATGCATGCTTGATTTCTTAAGATAATGCAAAAATGGTGGAAAGTTCGGCTGAGCGGGAGCTGAAGCGCGGGGGCAACCACGCAAAAGCGGGGGGAAGTCGGCTGAGCGGGGAGCCCAAGCGTGAGGGCCGCCACGTTTGAAAAAAAATTTGAAATTTGGAAAAAATTTGAATTTAAAGGAGAATTTTTATTCTCTATTATGCATGCATGTACATATATGTTGATAAAATGTATTTTTTATTGGAGATGCAATATGTTGGAGACCTTTAACAAAGAGGGATCATGTCATGGATCACATGGGCACTCTCATTTTTCATATGTTGTATCTAATACAACTAGTTTGTATGAAATTTTGGTCCAAACTAGATCATAACCAAGAGTTTTGGCAACATGAGCCCAACTTACCAGAAATTGAAAAAAAACTTGATCACATGCTTACTAAGTGAAAAAAAACTTAATCACATGCTTACTAAGTGGTAAGGACATAACTTGATCTACAAACATTGTATTGGATCTTGAGGAGTATATGTTATATGTGGATCACATAGGATTGTATATGTACAAAAGGCAATATGTATATATATGTTGATGCTTTTATGCTTTTTTTTTGTTATATATGTTGATGCTTTCAAGCTTTTTTGTTATATATGTTGATATTAGAATTTTATGCTTTTATGGTTTCGGTTAGAATTTTGTAATGATAAATATGGATTTGTATAATTTTGTAATGCTAAATATGGATTTGTATAATTTTGTATAATTTCATGTACATGAATTTTAAATTGCTATCTGAAAAATTTAAATACTGGCTAGCAAAACAGGAGGCTAGCCAAAATATATATATATATATATATATAAGAAAATCCTACACGGATATTTAACAAAAATCCGTGTAAGAAGAGTAATTTCAAAAATAATCGTGCACCAACACATTTCTACACGGATTATTTGATAAATGTCCGTGTAGGATTGTTTCCTACACGGACATTTATTCAATAATCCGTGTAGAAATGTGTTGGTGCACGATTATTTTATAAATGTCGATAATTAAGAGAGCTACACGGATATTTTGTTTAAAGTCCGTGTAGAAAGAGAAGAGCTACACGGATATTTGGTTAAAAGACCGTGTAGAAAAGGGAGAGCTACACGGATATTTAGTTAAATGTCCGTGTAGAAAGAGGAATCGTACACGGATGTTAAGGTAATATCCGTGTAGCTCGGTTATATGGAGAGCGACACAGGCAGGTGTTGTACACGGCTGTTTGTATACTAATCCATGTAGAAATCGTTACAATTGCACACGGGTAAATATCCGTGTGTAATTATTTGCCTATTCGTACACCCTGACCTTCCACACGGCAGGAAATCCGTGTAGCTCCTCCATTTATGTCCGTGTGCAATCTCTGTATCTGTAGTTGTGTCCGTTTTTATTTTTCGGTTACGGATCGGATATTAGACAGATACAATACGAATCATATATTAAATAGATACGGATACGGATATCCACCTTTTACAATGGTGAATAACATAATTTTTTTTCATAATATGTATTAAACTATATGATATGTATCTAATATTCAGATACGGATAATTAAAATTTAAAACCATATCCGTATCCATATGGATATTCGGATACCAAATATCCGTATGTAATTTTCAGATACGGATTCATATACGAATGGATAATATCTTACCTATTTGCACCCCTACAATGGATTCCTTTTCATTTTTTTTGTCCTATCTGGAGCTTATGCACAATTTTTTTTTTTAAGGTTGGCGGATAACCGCCAACAAATTTTATAAGAAAAAAGTGTTTTTATTGCAAAGTTTTCCTAGTAATTAAAACTAGAAGGAAACCTCTGCTCACTCTATAGAATCACTGCTATTTTTTAGTCTAAATGGCTAGACCGGAATAGCACACTGAGGTTCCTACTAGATCGAAACACAATATAAACTCAAATTATCCATTCTGTAGCCAAAGCATGATTTCCCCTATCGTATCCTCTAACAAGTGACTCACCACTCGCTGCTTGTTTGAGAACTGTTAATAAGCTTAAGCTCATGAAAGTAATATCAAATTAACTAGCAATGAAAGAATTGATAAATTAAGATTTATAATAAGAGATATTACGGATTTAATTTCAATCAAAGAAACAGCTCATAGAAAAGAGAGTGAGTAAAGCAAGATGAGTGATTTAAGCAGTTTAAAAATAGCTCAAACTTGTCTTTGTCTGGATCAAGTACCCTCGACAAGATACATGGTCAAATATATATATTTGTTTTAAAAGTAGTTGATGATCTAAATTATTTTAATATTGCCTCTTGTACAATTTATTTAGCTAACTGGTTGAACTATCTTTATCGAATAACTCGAGCTGCTCTACCAGTCATCCCTGAAAACAAAGCTAATACACAAACACAAACACAAACACACACCAAAAAAGAAGAACATGGCAGAGGCAGCTGTGAGCTATGTGTAGCCGAGCTAGCTCGCGAGCTGCGAACAAGCTAGGCCTCAGCTTGAACTCGCTAATTCTAGACCAAGCTAGTGGTGAGCTAGCTCGTTAACAGCTCGGTCCAGTAACGAACAGGCTGTTAGCGAGCAAGTTAGATACGAATCATATATGATCAAGCCACAAGCTACGAGCTTTTTTGCCACCCCTAAATGGAAATTCAAATCTAACTAGTAATCTCTAATAAATTTTGAAAATAGGGGCGCAAAGCAATATTAATTACCAAGACGTATAAAAAAATTGAATTGGACGTGTAAATTTACGCTCAAATATAATAAATTCTTTTGATTTAGAATCTGACACATGCAAATTCTATTTTAAAATAATAATATTTTTTTTTCACTCAATGGTGCAATATTAGGCGCGCGTAAAGGACCATCATTTATTAATGATTAATATCATAGCAAATCCTTGTGTACATTACATGTGGTATTGAACCTAAATTCGACTTTAGTTATTACAAGCCTATAATCTCCAGATAATAAATTCCATTATCGCAACGAGAAGTCATTGTTTTGCTCCAGATGTTGATATCTACAAATGTTTGAGAAGGGAAAAATTATTTAATTAGATAGATACACCACACACAGTTATTTGGTCATTTTTTCATTATAACATGTTTAAAATAAAAATATTGTAGTGAAGATAACTATATATAGACCCTAACTTAAGGGTGCAGACAGAGTGAATTCGGAGCAGATAATGCTATATTAAATTTGTATCCGTCTTAATGAGCGGATACTATATGAATATGGATAGTACACATATGGAAAAGTTTAAAATCAAATTCGGCTTGAATTAACATATACAGATACCGATCCTAACTTAAGGGTGTAGACATAGTGAATTCGCATATATGGATATATATACGGATACGGAATGAATAATTCATGAATACAAATACAAAACAAATAATTAACTCTCGGCTAATTAAGTCATGACTCTAAGATACAAATACTAAATAAGAAAATTAAGTAAAAAACTAACCAGAAATAAAAATAACTAAATGGAGGTGTTTAGAATGGAGAAGAGAATAAAAAAAAAGGCATCGCCATTGCGGAGTTGAAAACTTAAGGTTTCAACTAGAATCGGATATGTAAAAATATCCGTTTCATTAATCTGTATTTAAATTTGGAATGGATTTCGTACGAATATTACCGAATCCGTATTCATTGCCTATCATGAATTTAGTAACAAGTACTAAGTAAATAAGAAACCACAACCAAAAATATGAATAACAGAAACCTCCCCATAATAAAAAGCTGCAGTTAATTCCTTCAATATAAACTTTGTGATAAATTACATCATGTTCCTGTATTATGAACTTTTTGTTTTAGAAAAAACACAGAGTATTTAATTATGTTACAACCAAATATTCAAAACCATATATATATAATGATACTGAAATTAAGTAAATCACAACAACCCAATCCAATCCAAATCGATGCAATATTAAGAGTACAGTACAATTAAAAAAAAAATGAAAACTGCAAACAATAGAAAATTAAAACTTGCAACCATGACAATTATGAAAAGTTGAACAATTCAGGAACAACAAACTGAAAAAAAAGGAACTTACAATCAATTAATGAGACTCGAAATCTAACCATGTTTCACGCACAGATGGGATATTCTCAATTTTGTAATGATCTTCTCCTTGCATACGTTCTTTTTGCTCAGGTGTAAGGCCAAATACTAATAGCTCTTTAAGAGTCGGCACATTTTGTAGCTCGGGAAGTGCTTGCAGCTTCCCACAGTGAGAAATTTTGAGGTGACTAAGGATGGGCATATCTCCCTCTTTTATGTACCAATGATGTAGATTCGGCAGGAGTTTAATCTCCAGTTTTTCAAGTTTAGGTAACCCTCTGGTTGAACAGATCAGCTCTGTTCCAACATATGAGAATTGCCGTAACTGAAGTATTCTGAGGCTCTGTAGACTCTCAAATATGGGCATTGGATTTTCCTTAAGCCTAGAAAACTCAAGCCTCAATTTGGTGAGGTTTGTTGGGAACATCTCAACATTTGGAACACATACAGGTCCTCCCAACTCTCCACAGAGATATAGACTTTGTATCTTCTCATGACAAGGTAAGTCTCTTGTACCCCCAAATGGTACAAAAAACCCATCTGAAAAGTTCGTTACAATCCTGAGGGAGACCAACTGCTTTGTCCTTATCAGCACACCCTTGAGAGTTTCCCACTCTTCTAGAAAATTAAAAGAACTTGTCCAATAGTCAACCCCAAACTTACGCAAGTTGATACAACCTCCTAAATAAGGAACTTCTGTGTGGCTCACACTTTGTAATGTTTGTAGATTAGTAAGGTGATCCCATTTTAATGGGCAAATTTTTTGTAACTGCTGGGTACCATATACATGTCTTAGAGTTGGGATTACGACATGATTTGTAGTTTTTTGTGTTCCCTCTAAATCTATAGTTGATTTTGTTAAATCAATGGTTTCTAGATTATAGAAGGAATTCCTCTCGAATATTTTTTTCCCAACCTTGCAGTATCTAAAACCCAAGTACCTCAAGTGTATCATGTCCTTCAGCCACTTACTACTGTCGAATTTTCTCATATCAACACGCTCAATGGTTAATACTCTTAATAGTCTAAACCCACTATAATTTTGTAGGTTAAAGTCACTATTACTTGATTGAGTAAAACAGAGTAAAGAACGAATGTTTACTGGATAAACACCATCCTTGGTAAGAGTGCAAAATTGCAGTGCCGCACGGCGCGGCTTTCTAGCAGCTAGATGATTGCAATCTTCTACTTTTGAGAATACAGTGAAGAAGTTCTCTTGCTCGGCTTTGCGGATAGCCAGGTCCCGTAGAAGATCATGCATGTTGCAGTATTTGCAGCAACCGTTCCAAGATTTTTCAGTGACTTGAATCAAGCATCTGCAACATATTTTCCAAACAAATTGACATCCAAGAAGAAGGAAATTATTGTTTTATGAATAAGTAGGTACTCCTGAATTCAAATTAAAATGTAAAAGGATGAACCATGGACTATATCTTTCATCCAAAGTAAAGATTATATAAATGTAGATGCATGGTTCTGAAACTCGGAATCGGAATCGGAATCGGGTTCTTGACTATGGAATCGGAATCGGGTGAATCGGCCAGAATCTGCCGAGTTGACTCGGTAACTCGGATTTTTTTGCCAAAAGCTTGTTTGTACTAAATCTGTCAAATAACCCACATCAACACTCATAATAATTAAATTTGGACGAGTAACATCAAATTTACAGTTTATTACTTATCAAATTAATATTTATCTAATTTAAAAATTAAATAGACTTCCATAAAATATAAAAAAGATTAATAAATTCACAAATGACAAATAAAATGTTTAATTTTAACTTTTACATTTTCATATTTTATTTGGTATGCATTAATTTATCTTCAAAGAAAATATTTTATTTCATAAACAATTAATATTTTATTTTTCTTAAGTCAAAGAAAATATTTTATTTCATAAACAATTAACATTTTCATATACTAACTAATTATGTTTAAGAGTCGTAATTACATTTGGTCTCTATCTTCCTTCTAATAAACTGCCACATGTAACAGTTTTATGCACATGTCACCAAACAGGGTATCCAGAAAGGACAAAACAGGGTATCTTCCTTCTAATAAACTTTTGAGGCATAGCTTTAGACCCGTTTCCAAATAAGATCTTACCCGTTATACCGTTTTTACCATAGTTCTAGCTGCATTTCATTTTGCAGAAAAACGGTGATAGATCTGAGCCAGTGGATCAAAAGTATGCGCAGATCTAATGAAAACTAAAGGTGCAGATTTGACCCCGGCTTCATCTCTCCCAAATCCCAATCGACACTTTCAACTTCGCCTCTTTCTTTCACGAGCCGGCGCCATCGCACAATCAAATGCCTTCGCTTATTCTGAAAAATCGCTTCCCATAGTGAGAATCAATGAGAATCGGCACAAAACGTCAAGAATCCCTGAAGAAGAGCTCCAATCTCCGCGCCTTTCTTCTCCAATCTCTGCCTCAGTATCTCAATCACCACTTTCTTCTCCAATCTCCGTGCCTCTGCCTCCGCCTCAGCAACTCAACTCAAGACTCGGTCCAGGTTGGTGAGAATTGGCCATTTTGACCTTGAATCGGCTCAACTCAGTTGAATCGGCTTGACTTGGACTAAAATCGGCTAACTCAGCCGAGTCAAGCACTATTCATCCGAGTTTTGCTGAAAAACTCGCACGGGTGAGAAACTTGGGTGAAAATCAGATCGGACACGGCCGATTCCGAATTGACTCGGAATCGGCAGATTTTCCAATCCATGTGTAGATGTAAGGAGGTTCCGCTTGGATTGCCAATGGTGGGGTGATAGAAATATAAAATATATATTTAGGCAACTCGAAATGCCGAAATTAGTTTAGTTCTTTAGATGTAAGGTGGTGCCGCTTGGAATAGTTGCATTATAAGTTTGTTTTGACTGTGAATCCATTAATAATAGATTCGTCCTCTTTATTTAGGTTTAAAAACTCCATCTAATATTTGATGCTTATAATTTGTTATTTGAAAAATAAAAATATCAGGCTACATTTTTCAATCTTTCGAAAAATTTCTTGTCGGTTATGTGTTTTTAGATCTACTCTGACAACTTGTTTGGATGGAGGGTACACGAAGAGTGGCAAGAAGAGATATAATAAATAAATTAAAATTCACATATTGTTTTTATTTAATAGAAATCAATAGATGAGTAAAGTCAATGGATGTTATTATTTTTACTAACTGTAACTTTCCTAAAAGTTTCATTTTATTACCTTTTAAATTAGAGTGTAACAAAATCAATCAAATAAGATAATGAAAAAAATGGTGACCTCCCCGTTTTCTTTCATTTCCATATTATCGTTTGTAATTTTTTTTTTTTGAGTAAAGATTGGAGGTCAAGTCACCCACTATTTAATATCCATAAAAAAAATTTCCATCTAGTTTTCGAACCTACGACCTTCCACACGGAGAGAATTGTCATTGCCAGTTGACCAAAGCCTAATTCTCCAATTTCTCCTACACTTTACCTCCCATTTTCTTCACCTCATGCAGTAAGATTAACTAAATTTTTTTTATTATTTAACCGCTTGATTTGATACTAATACAGTTTGACAAATTAGAAATTTTATTTGTAAACGACAAGTAACTCTTATATAAAGAGATCGGTTTGAACAGTTTGGATCAACTATTTGGACTTTGAAAAAGTGATACACATCAATATAACGAACCGATATGTGCTTTACATTATATTGTAGCCTCACTACGTGTGTGTGTCAACTCAGTATATTTAAAAAGTTGTCTACTTATTGGGTTGTGTCCTAATATAACTCATCACTAATTAATTAGCTATATAGTTGACTCGGTGTTTACATCTTTTGTTTCATTTGCTATTATCATTGGCAATTACTTTCAGACCTTGTAATAAGCAATGACTATTAATTTAATTTGAATATATATTGAGAGCGGAACTACATAAAGTTTGAATTTGTGTTACGAATAACGTTATTAGGACCATCTCGTTTACAAACTCTAAATCTAAATTATATTAGAAATACTGATCAGGCAAAAGGTTTACATCTTTGCGAGAATTGTTCAATTAAGGAAGTAAACTAGAGCTCATGTGCGTACTGGGTACTGATTGAATTTCCGGGGAGTAGTTTGAGAAGAATTAGTGTGCTTTGGGCACTAGCCTTTGTTAATTTCAGGACTTCCTTTATACCTTCAAAAATAAAGTTGAAAAGGGATGTATGTACCTTTGCACTAGCTCTTGAAGGAATTCCTCAGCTCTGTCCTCCATTGTTCCAGCTCCATTTTTCGGTATAAATTCTTCAGCCAACCACATTCTTGTAACATGCCTTCCCGAGATCTTATGATCTTCAGGAAAAGATGCAAAATAAAGAAAACATGATTTGAGATCGTAAGGCAAGTCTTCATAACTCATGGCTAGGACCTGTGAGCACTTCTTCCCATCATCATTGTGCCAATCCATGGTCTCCTCCAATGTGCTCCAGGCATTATACGTGCGCTCTCTCCTTGCCAGGATACCACCAAGCACAACCAATGCCAATGGTAATCCTCCACATTTTTTTGTTAATTTTTTGGCAACTTCCGAGAGATCAGGAGGATAATTCTCAGGTTGTATATGTTGTTGAAAAGCCTTTCTGTAGAGGAGAGCAAGACTCTCATCCTCATTTAGGTAAGGGAGTTTATAGGGACTTGTGTTGCAATCTGCTGCTTGAGCAACATCAAGGGATCTGCTGGTAATTATCACGCAGCTCGCATTATTCGGATCGGGTAAATGTATTTTCAATCGATCCCAAAGATCAATCGTCCACACATCATCTAGGACAATTAAGTACCTCATGTGTTCCAAGGAGCTCTTAAGTTTCTCTGGTAAATCCTCATTTGCTACGGGTGGACTTTCATTTTTCAAATGTGGTTTAATTGAGTAAAGAATTTCTCTCAAGAGATCATTTAAATTGAACTTTTGAGAAATTGAAAGCCATGTGTAACAATCGAATTGCCCCTTCAATTCCTCACTGCAGTTACAAAAATTATTGTGTTATTGTTGAGAAAAAAGCAAAAGAAAGAGAATTTTTTTTTTTTTTGCTTGATAGAGACCAGAAAGAGAAAGTTTCATTGGAGATCTATTCCATGATTACATGATTAATTATTTGTATTTTTTTAGAGGAGTGACGGAATCAAGCCAGTAATTTTCTTGTTATAGATTGCTCCACAATGAAGAACACATGCACGTACCTTTTGTAAACTTTTTGAGCGAGTGTCGTCTTGCCAAGGCCACCAGTACCCACAATTGAGAGCACCGTGCGCCTTGAAATGTTTCTATCAAGCAGCTGCTTCAAAATTTGGAACTTATCAGCCTCAAGGCCAACAACTTCTGAATCATCAATTTCACAAAGTTTTGTCGGCCTGAAAGGTTCTTCACTAGTACCAGCACCAAGATCCTTAATTCCCAAGTCGGTACCGCGCTGGTAAATCCTGTTGAGGTTCTGTGTGATTTCTTCGAGCTCGCCACCCAACTTGCTCATCATTTTCGGTTTTTTTGCAACCGGAAGCATTCTGGACAAGAAGGAATTGCTTTTTGGACAGTTTTCTTCAATCTCAACAAGGAAGGTATCAATCACATCTTCTATTTTGTGGGTCATGTCTCTGACACGGTTCACCCACTCTTTTACCAATTCATTTCCCTTATGCTGCTTTGAATCAGCATCTCTTAGATAAGCTTTGATGAAGCCAAGCTCCAGCTGCATCTGCTCCATCTGATCACGAACATCGTGCAGTTCCTGACCTTTCTTCACCAAGGCATCAGCAAGCTTGTGCAACACATAGCTCACAGCTGCCTCTGCCATCTTCTTATTTTTTGGTGTGTGTGTTGTGAGTGTGGGGGGAGGTTTAGAAATCACCTCTTCTCTTCCTCTTTCTTTTCTTTTTGGTTTGAGAGAATTGTGAGTCCGAGGAGAGATAAAACAACCTTATATAACCTATTTAAACCCTTGGCTGCCCAGACTCTGGGTGGTTCAATTCTCTTTCTGACTGCCAAGAAAAAGTATGGGAATAAATACGAGGTCACTATAATCACTGACATTGAACCTCACAAAACAAAAAAAAAGATGAAGCCCACCCAACGAAAATGGGAATTGGCATCTCCTGAGATACCTCAATATTTTTAGTTGAATATCTCAAAAAAAAAAAAAAACATTTGAGTTGATCGGTAGAAGGTTCGGAGTTCGGACCTTGATTTTCCCCTCCATGTAAAAATCTCAAACAATAATGATAATACTTCGTAAAAAAATATATAAAATCTATATATAAAAAATTGAATCCCACTCACGAAAGGCAGGGTAGGCAGCGGGTGAAATGGGAAAGCTAAGTATCAAACCCCACAAAAAAGTGAATTCCACCCAGCAAAAGTAGTGAGGGAAATGGGAAAGTAACTACTGAACCCCACAAAAAAGTGAATTCCACCCAGCAAAAGTAGTGAGGGAAATGGGAAAGTAACTACTGAACCCCACAAAAAAGTGAATTCCACCCAGCAAAAGTAGCGAGGGAAATGGGAAAGCAACTACGTACTGAACCCCACAAAAAAGTTAAATCCTCGCAGCAAAGGAATTAAAAAGGAAAAGCAAGCACCGAATCCGGCCCACCCAGAAAAAAAGGAATTCCACCCAGCAAAATGTAGGAATTCGTATTCTCTGCATTAACTTAAAATGAAATCTTTCGAGTTAATGAATCTCAACTATCCTATCTGTTTTAATATTCGTGCGGACTAGATCCGTACTAATATTAAATGGCACCCTATGTTATAGGTAGGAACCGGATTGACTCTGTTTAAAATCAGACGGTTGAGATTCATTAACTCAAAAGTAGTGGGATGTGCACTGCTTGGCTGTGATTGATAATATCCTTTGTTTAAGTTAAAAAATGAACAGAAAAATGTTACTGGAGAAGTTTACTGCTCGATATATATATTAATACTTTCCATGAAAATAAGGACAACAAAATATTTATTTGACAACCATGAATATTAAATATATGTTTATAGTGAAATAAAAGAAAAATTACAGCATCAAATGAATTATATCACTTTAACACATAAAGGAGTAAAAAAATAATTTATAGTGAACCAGTAGTGGTTGTGATTTGTGAAAATTGTATGAAGAATTAATTAAGGATTGGCCTCCGTATTAAAGACACATATCAAGACCCAAAAAAAAAAAAAAAAAAGTTATACGAAAGAAGCAAGCAGTAGTGTATTAAGTTGTGTACTAGCTTTCCAATCTATGTAACATACGAATCTGAGATACATCCTTCCAATTAAAATCGGTCTAATTCCAAGCAAGACTATTAGAAGTCAACAATTAATGCCCCCATCAATCAATCAAATATTGTGGAAAATCAAGACGCATGAAACAAATACTAAATTCAGGAGTTGACTGGAAGCCCAACTTTCAGATGAGGCCTAGCTGCAAATTAACTAACAAATAATAAGCTGGAATAATCTTTCAAATTATACAATAGCTCACAGCAATCTGTTTTTCATAACCATGGATGCTGACTAGTTAATTATACAATATCATTATCATTAGCTATATTGTCCTCATAGCCCCTGTGCTCAGTGCTCTCACTGATAAAAGAGCTCCATATAAATTTTTACCGCGTGGGTCGCAATCACAATAATAACGTGTAAAAGTGAAGATGCAATACAACTCTTTTTTTTCTTCCCCGAAATTTAAATAGGTTGATAATAATATTTTTGTTGATAACATCGATGCTTACTTTTTAACAACGTGTATTTGTAATTTATTCTGCATTCATTTTTTTTTATTAATTTACCTCTAATTTAACCTCAAATACATGATAAAAATGGTCATAGCTCATAACTCAACAAGACATAATTAAGAAAGCGAGTACTATCTGAAAGTATCATGAATAATAGCACATGGTATGTTCTTTAAAGTACGGGCAGCTTTTTTTATGGGACCAAGATGTGACATTGCGAAACCTTTAGCGAAACAAAGAAATTAAAGTTATGAACTAGCTAGAATAATTCATAACATAACAAGGGGAAGATATTTATTTTCCCATCCAACGACTCTGTTTGTTAGTCCTTGTCTATTCCTGTTTAGTACACATGACCTGCAGCTGGATGCAGATCGATCTGCCATGAATCAGTGCTCCATGTGCCTGAATTAATTTCCTCCATGTGATTATGTGAATGTTTGTTTTCTTGCACTTGGATCTTTTGTCGCGCAGCCCGCGTGCCATATAGTGTACAAATGAGTGGATTTCTAAAAGGGAATTTAAAAATTTGTGCACTGAAAATTTCTAAACGATCAAACGGTCCGGACTAGCAAGGTTTGGCTTAATTTTGAAGTTGATTAAATATTTTTGAGAGGCTTAATTTTAGTATCGATTCTTTTACTTTTTGCAATCTTATTCTTTTACTTGTTGTCTTGTGCTATTGGATATCTAAGCTTGGCGCACTTTACATATTCTGCTGGTTTTAGTTTTAAAGAAATCAATTATCTTAAAAAAATAAATTTAATTGTGCCAATGAATAGCACTCAAATTAAACTGATTAGAACAAATTAAGATCTGTACATTTGACCAGTATCTCGCTCCAAAAATTAGGACGGTTCACATCTAAACTCAAAATTTTATTCGGCAATATACGATTTCATGGTCAAGTGATCCATTCCGATTCCGATTTCAGAGCCATGGTAGGAATCAGTGTTATTGATGTGCTTTTTCTTATTTTAGTTGTTTTACTGTTTAATAGATGTAGCCAGATCATATTTTTAGAGTGCTTACTACTCAGTTTAGCAAGTAAAGAGGTGAAAAGATTCATGTGAACGGTGATGTAATGATACTCTCAAGGCTGTCTTGTTTGGGTAGGCTTCTCTTTTAAGGCAGGGGCCCACAGAGGTAGGTACCACAGAGGCTGGTACCACTTGAATCAACATGTGATGTGTTCCTCCAAGATCAACAATGTGATCTCGACGTTTCAGCAAACACTTGAACTATAGAATAGTAGAACTGAGCAACCAATCTAACTATAGGTTTAAAAGAAATCAAACGGAAAAAAAGCAGTATTTTTTTACATTTGAATCTAGAGTAATTTATTTTTTGAAACGAGTAATGAGGTCAAGTCATCCAAGATTATTTATTTCAACCTTTGAAACAAAATATTTTTTCTATTTAGATTACGAACTCATGACTTTTCATATAAGAGACATGCGTCTTTGCCACTACATCAGAGAAATTTAAGTGACAACAATAACAAATATTCCTTAACATTCGATTCAAGTATAATCTTAAAGTATAAGAATAATAAATATGTTATATTTATGTCTTTGGAGTACAACTAGCAAAAGAGAAAAAAAACACAAGGGATCAGATTTAAGGGTGAAAATGGAGCGAATACGTAGCGGATAGCGGTAAAACCATAATCATATCTCTTTTTAATTTTCCGGATACGGATACGGATCGGATATCAACTGGATATAGATACGGATACGGATCGAATGAAGATCTTAGTAAATACATAACTGTGTTCGGGCCTGTATTAAACGAATGGGCTTTAATAGGCCCACATAACTAGGCCCGACCAAAACAATCTTAGTTATATATCTTAGATGGATACACAGCCGTAATTATTTGGTCATTTTTCATTATTACATGTTTAACATAAAAAATTAGTACTTAAGATAACTAGATATGAATGCATTCAAATATAGACACTAAGGTGAAAAGGTCTGACGCATTTTGAATATTGCATACTTCCTCTACTTGAGTGCAGATGCATTAAAGAGCCAACCCCACAAATTATTTCTGATCAAATCTGATCAAATAGTTGTCTATCCTTATTTTGAATGAACTGGAGATGCTCCCCTGGAATTTGGTTGGAGATTTCTTTTTTTATTATTTTCTTCTATACATTGACAGCTTTCCAAAAGCAAAAAAATTCTCTATTTTTTAATATAGATGGGGCGGAAACCGATCAAAGAGTGCATATGGAAACGAAAAAAGGCGGTCAAAAATTTGCTTTCCAAATTTTATGCTAAAGATCTTATAAATTTGTAATATTACATAGAGGGTTACTACATATAAAAAGTAAAATTCAGTTGAATTTATATACTATGTACCGCCCCTGTGTGGACGTGTATATTTACTTTACATAAGTGAACTTTTCATTTTTTTGATTTAGCATCTGTCACATGTCAATTCTCTCTTTCAAAATTCTATTATATATTTTCACTGTATAAACAAAAAGTAAACAATCATAAGAACTTCGTAAAAAATAATTTATGGCTGTAATTACATCCATTGTTGTTCATTTATTAAGGAAATCATACCAAATTCTCCTTTTAAAAAAAAAAAAAAACTAATGTTTATAAATAGCAATAATTTATTTTGACTTTCTCCAATGACTTTATGGTTAGTGATGACATGGAGCGAATTAACTTGAGAAATGTACAATGGAGAACTGAAATTATTCTCTTTTGTATTGTTAGCAAGGCCCAATTTACCAAATGGGAGCCCATATATTTTTTTTCTTTCTGAAATCTCGGTGTGGTAGTCGATCGGACCTGTATTAATTAAATGAATGGGCTTGAATGGGCCCCCATAATTAAATAGGCCCGACCAAAACAATTTCAGTTATCTTAGATGGATACACGCCGTTACATGTTACATGTTTAATATAGAAAATTAGTACTGAAAATAACTAGATGACGAATGCATTCAGAGATAGACACTAATATTAAACACTTAAAAATGAACTCGACCCATTTTCCATATTACAGACTTACTCTACTTAAGTACAACATTGGTAATAATATTGCATTAACTTGATGTAAAGAGCAATTAATTTTACTTAAGATCGAGCAATTCTTCTTTTCATATTTGTGTCTTTCTTTAGTTTTGTAAGAATATTGTAAAATTAATATTTTTGATGTAATTGCTTCTATTGTTGTTCATTTATTGATTATTATATCAAATCTATGTGTACTTTTAGTTAAAGTTATGATAATTGCATCCAACTTTGAATTTAACTATTACGAGCCCATTATTTTTTCCAAATAACCAAATTCATGATTTTTTTTTTTTCAAATAACATATAACCACCACATTTCAGTTTCTTCACAACGAGAAGCTGTTGATTTGTTTGTGACATTATTGTTATAATAAAGGTTGATCGAGAAGGGCAAATTTTTTATTATTTGGACTTAATCAGGATATACTTGACCCAAAACAAGGTTAATCCCCCCCCCCCCCCCCCACACACACACACACACATAAAAACTAGAATCAAACAATCAAATTCTTTATACATCTTGATATAAGCAAGTGGTGTAGGATAAGTGATGACATGAAGAGAAGGATTTATATTTTTTTTAAACTAAATTTAATTATTCTTAATATTTTATTGCCCCTTCCAATTACAAAATTTATTTCAAATAAAAAATACAATTCATGTTATTTTTAATAATTATTTTTTTGTATTTGCTGAAAAGAGAGTAGAAAACTTGCCCTTTTTTAATTTAAAGAATTTGCATCTTGAGAACTTATGAATGATGTGTAACTTTGGATTATATAATTAATACTTCAAATGTTACAAAATTGAAATGAATTTGTTAATCTAAAATTAGCACAATATACTAATCTTCGCCAGGTAATATACTTGCGGTATTAACCTTTCTTTTTTTTTTGTCAGCCAATATTTTTTCCTTACTAATCTTTTTTTTCTCTCTTATTTTACTTCTAAACCAAATTATATCGATAGAAGAATTGCTCCCACATGTTTCACTTTTCATGTCATAACTTGAGAATAATTGAAATTAAAAACTTATATGGTGATTTGTTTTTAGTAAATGTCTTAATATATTGTTCTAATAGATTATAAACTGTTAAGATCATAGTTGGCTGAATGGAAGATATTTTTTTATTTTAATAATTGGCATAATGTTATTTTGGCTTCCCCCAATAGCATATAATTTATTTCAATAACTTTTTTTTTGTACAATTCAATTACATTTCAATCGATGCAGTTGCGAGTTTAATGTTAAGAAAAGAAGAATTGCGCAAACTTACTAATATAAAATCTCTATATATAATCAGAAGAAATGAGTAATTCATGAAAAAGCCGCTAATTCATGTATAATTTACCACATCTTTCATACTTTTACTATTTTAGTAGGTACATTGATTCCCCACCACTAGCACAGAAATTTAACATGCCCCGGACTTAATTTTAACGAGGACTATTTTTACATTTATATTTTTTTCATAATTAATCAGAGTTAGCTTTTGATAGCAGTCCAAAATGAATGATCTGAAAACACCTTTTGGGACCAATTAAGATCACGCTTATACTTGCCAAATACATAAATTTTGTTTTGTTAGTCGGCCTGTATTAAACGAATGGGCTTTAATGGGCCCATATAACTAGGCCCGACCAATACAATCTCAACTATCTAATTAGATGGATACACCACACACATGTTTAAAATAAAAATATTGTAGTGAAGATAACTATATATAGATCCTAACTTAAGGGTGTGGACAGAGTGAATTTGGAGCAGATAATGCTATATTAAATTTGTATCCGTCTTTCAATGAGCGGATACTAATATGAATACGGATAGTAAGCATATGGAAAAGTTTAAAATCAAATCCGGCTTAAATTAACATATACAGATACAGATCCTAACTTAAGGGTGTAGACAGAGTGAATTCGCATATATGGATACATATATGGATACGGAACGAATAATTCATGAATACAAATACAAAACAAATAATTCATGGGCGCCAAGTTTTCCTTCTCTCTCTGTCTGTCGACACGCGTTTTTAGGTTTTAGCCAAAAAAAAAAACCCCGCGCCCCACCGCCCGACCCCGATTACCGCCCAACCCCGCCTGCCGTTCCTCTTTCTCTCTCTCTCGTTCGATCTGCCGCCCGACCTCGCCGCCCCGCCGCCTGAACCGCCGCCCAACCCCGCCTGCCATTCCTCTTTCTCTCTCTCAGTCAGGTATTGCACTGTCGATGAATTTTTTTTGTTTGCATGATTTAATTGCATGATTCTGTTTTTGTTGATACGTCTTTGAATTGATACGGTACCTGGTTCATCTCTTTCTAAATAGATTGTATGTAAATGCAATTGTTAACTTTATTTCCCTTGCCAGGAAATTCCATGTAGATAACATAATTCAGTTGATCCCCATTTTCCACTGTATCGACAACAACCTACATTCCAAATTGAAGCATTTTTATATTGTCCTGCATTCTGAATTTTGATTTATGTAAGAACCATCTGCTATGTTTTTAGGGTATTATAAAATTAAGGGCAGAATTTAAATAGAGTATTTTTGGAAAGCCCATACCTATCAGAAATATAACCAAAATTATTCCAATTCGGTTGACTCTGTAGTTCTCAAATCAACAAGATGTACGAATTGCTCAAGTTCTCAAATGTACGAATTGCTCAATGCTAAATCAACATATTTTGTTTGGTTGCTTAAATCAACAAGATGCTCATTTGCAATTGAATTTACTTTTAGTACCTTGTAATCATCAATGCTGCAAGTAGATATATTTGGTGCATATGAGAACACATATATCAATTAGTATATCTTAGTGTACCATCTATAAAAAAAAAGGCATTCCTCACAAGATGAATAAACATTATTTTGAATCAAAAATGTGCCAAGCTGATACATCTTTTTAATCTTCCCTAAAGGAGGCCCTTGGATTGGATCTGTCCTTGAAAAGCTTGGCAAACAAGAATAGGAAGCTGCCAATATAGATTTATCAAGGTATGTACAAAAAAATCTCATTTCAATATTAAGTTTATCTAACTTGTGTTATGAATGATCTAAATTTCTATTTTTCTTTGTTAGCAAAATCAGTTCTCATTTGTTAAAATTTTACTTGTTTGCTTAAGTGAGTTCTAACCTCTTTGTTGTAATTTTTTGCTTGCAGATTTATTTGACTTAAGAAATTAGACTTGAGAAATTTGCTTGTTTGATTAAGTGAGTTCTAACCTCTTTGTTGTAAAATTCTACTTGTTTGATTCATTTTCTCTTGCTTTGAGACATGTAAAAATAAATTAGACTTAAGAAATTTACTTCATGTAATGTGGTTCAATTATGTGTCATTGGCAATGTATTTATATATTGTGATTCATTTTAGCAAAGTAATTGTATATTTATATTGTTGTTTATGTTTATGTTGTATGTATCGATCGATATTTATGGTTATGTTGTATGCTGGTACGTTTGGTATCAATTATTAAATGGGAGAAAAGTAAATAACAAAAAAGAATTCATAAACCTGTCAGAATAGCATCAGCGACCGGTTATTTTGGTCTCTGATACCTTCAAATGACGTCAGCAAAAACCAACAGCGACAAAAAAAAATTGGTCGCTGAAATGTCATCAGCGACCGGGATGACGTCATTCAGCGACCGGTGACGTCATCGAAGAGGCATCAGAGACCGGCATGAGGCATCCGCGACCGGTGCCTTAACTATCAGCGACCGGGTGGCCCGGTCGCTGATGCTCTCGTTTGCTGTAGTGTAAGATACAAATACTAAATAAGAAAATTAAGAAAAAAAAACTAACCAGAAATAAAAATAACTAAATGGAGGTGTTTAGAAGGGAGAAGAGAAGAAAAAAAAAAGGCATCGCCACTGCGTCAGTGAATGGAAAGAATTTGTGACATTTATATATGAATCTCGGTCTGCAGAGTTGAAAACTTGAGGTTTCAAATAGAATCGGATATGTAAAATTATCCGTTTCATTTATCTGTAATTATATTTGGAACGGATTTTGTACGAATATTACCGAATTCGTATTCATTGCCTATCATTAATTTAGTAACAAGTACTAAGAAAATAAGAAACCTCAACCAAAAATAGGAATAACAGAAACCTCCCCATAATAAAAAGCTGCAGTTAATTCCTTCAATATAAACTTTGTGATAAATTACATCATGTTCCT
Source organism: Carex kokanica (assembly GCA_025461125.1). Lineage (NCBI taxonomy): Eukaryota > Viridiplantae > Streptophyta > Magnoliopsida > Poales > Cyperaceae > Carex > Carex kokanica. The sequence continues at coordinate 308,029 of JAJGRX010001148.1, forward strand.
GTATTATGAACTTTTTGTTTTAGAAAAAACACAGAGTATTTAATGTTACAACCAAATATTCAAAACTAGGATAACAAAACCATATATATAATGTTACAGAAATTAAGTAAATCACAACAATAACCCAACCCAATCCAAATCGATGCAATATTTAAGAGTACAGTACAATTATAAAAAAGAAAACTGCAAACAATAGAAAATTAAAACTTGCAACCATGACAATTATGAAAAGTTGAACAATTCAGGAACAACAAACTAAAAAAAAGAAGGAACTTACAATCAATTAATGAGACTCGAAATCTAACCGTTCGTCTTTACTCAGAGAGGGGATATGTGTGATTACGTGATGTCCTCTACTTGCATTCTTTCATGTAGTCTATCTTTATTGTTATTCGGGCCTGCTCAACAGAATCCATGCAATAATTAAGAATATAACAATTACAAGAAAAGAATAGAAATGTGCTGACAATCGGAAAAAAAGCCTTGCAGCCACGCAAAGTATATGAACAACAAATCAAGACATGAAACTAATTTAAAGAAATTCTTACATCAATGAATGGCACGAGGTTTGCCATTATCCCCATGTTGCAAGCACAGATGGGATATTCTCAATTTTGTAATGATCTTCTCCTTGCATACGTTCTTTTAGCTTAGATGAAAGGCCATATACTAGCTCTTTAAGAGTCGGCACATTTTGTAGCTCGGGAAGTGCTTGCAGCTTCAGACACCCAAAAATTTTGAGGTGACTAAGGATGGGCATATCTCCCTCTTTTATGTACCAATGATGTAGATTCGGCAGCTGTTGAATCTCCAGTTTTTCAAGTTTAGGTAACCCACTGGTAGAACAGATCAGCTCTGTTCCAACATATGAGTATAGTCCTAACTGAAGTATTCTGAGGCTCTGTAGCCTCTCAAATATGGGCATTGGATTTTCCTGAAGCCTAGAAAATTCAAGCTTCAATTTGGTGAGATTTGTTGGGAACATCTCAACATTTGGAACACATATAGGTCCTCCCAACTCTCCAGTAAGATAAAGACTTTGTATCTTCTCATGACAAGGTAAGTCTCTTGTACCGCCAAATGGTACAAAAAACCCATCATTAAAATTCGTTAAAATCCTGAGGGAGACCAACTGCCTTGTCCGTATCAGCACACCCTTGAGAGTTTCCCACTCTTCTAGAAAATTAATAGTCCTTAACTTATCATCAGGTGATCTCTCATCCGTCCAATAGTGAACCCCAAATCTACGCAAGTTGATACAACCTCCTAAATAAGGAACTTCTGTGTGGCCCACACTTTTTAATGTTTGTAGATTAGTAAGGTGATCCCATTTTAATGGGCAAATTTTTTGTAACTGCGGGGTACCATATACATGTCTTAGAGTTGGGATTACGACATGATTTGTAGTTTTTTGTGTTCCGTCTAAATCTATAGTTGATTTTGTTAAATCAATGGTTTCTAGATTATAGAAGGAATTCCTCTCGAATATTTTTTGTCCAACCTTGCAGTATCTAAAACCCAAGTACCTCAAGTGTATCATGTCCTTCAGCCACTTACTACTGTCGAATTTTCTCATATCAACACGCTCAATGGTTAATACTCTTAATAGTCTAAACCCACTATAATTTTGTAGGTTAAAGTCACTATTACTTGATTGAGTAAAACAGAGTAAAGAACGAATGTTTACTGGATAAACACCATCCTTGGTAAGAGTGCAAAATTGCAGTGCCGCACGGCGCGGCTTTCTAGCAGCTAGATGGTTGCAATCTTCTACTTTTGAGAATACAGTGAAGAAGTTCTCTTCCTCGGCTTTACGGATAGCCAGGTCCCGTAGAAGATCGTGCATGTTGCAGTATTTGTAGCAACCGTTCCAAGATTTTTCAGTGACTTGAATCAAGCATCTGCAACATATTTTCCAAACAAATTGACATCCAAGAAGAAGGAAATTATTGTTTTATGAATAAGTAGGTACTCCTGAATTCAAATTAAAATGTAAAAGGATGACCCTGGACAATATCTTTCATCCAAAGTAAAGATTATATAAATGTAGATGCATGGTTCTGAAATGCGGAATCGGAATCGGAATCGGGTTCTTGACCGTGGAATTGGAATCGGGTGAATCGGCCGGAATCGGCCGAGTTGACTCGGTAACTTGGATTTTTTTGCTAGAAGCTTGTTTTGTTCTAAATTTGTCAAATAACCTAATCCAACACTCATAATAATTAAATTTGGACGAGTAACAATCAAATTTACAGTTTATTACTTATAAAATTAATATTTATCTAATTTAAAAATTAAATAGACTTCCATAAAATAATAAAAAAGATTAATAAATTCACAAATGACGAATAAAATGTTTAATTTTAACTTTTACATTTTCATATTTTATTTGGTATGCATTAATTTATCTTCAAAGAAAATATTTTATTTCATAAACAATTAATATCTTATTTTTCTTAAGTCAAAGAAAATATTTTATTTCATAAACAATTAACATTTTCATATACTAACTAATTATGTTTAAGAGTCGTAATTACATTTGGTCTCTATCTTCCTTCTAATAAACTGCCACATGTAACAGTTTTATGCACATGTCACCAAACAGGGTATCCAGAAAGGACAAAATAGGGTATCTTCCGTCTAATAAACTTTGAGGCATAGCTTTAGACCCGTTTCCAAATAAGATCGTACCCGTTATACCATTTTTACCATAGTTCTTGCCGCATTTCATTTTGCAGAAAAACGGTGATAGATCTGAGCCAGTGGATCTAATGAAAACTAAAGGTGCAGATTTGACCCCGGCTTCATCTCTCCCAAATCCCAATCGACACTTTCAACTTCGCCTCTTTCTTCTCCAATCTCCGCGCCTTTCTTCTCCAATCTCCGCCTCAGTATCTCAATCGCCACTTTATTCTCCAATCTCCGCGCCCCCGCCTCAGCAACTCAACTCAAGACTCGGTCCAGGTTGGTGAGAATCGGCCATTTTGACCTTGAATCGGCTCAACTCGTTTGAGTCGCGCGGCTTGACTAGGCCTAAAAATCGGCTAACTCGGCCGAGTCAAGCACTGTTTTGACTGTGAATCCATTAATAATAGGTTTGTCCTCTTTATTTAGGTTTAAAAACTCCATCTAATATTTGATGCTTATAATTTGTTATTTGAAAAATAAAAATATCTAGCTACATTTTTCAATCTTTCGAAGAATCTCTTGTTGGTTATGTGTTTTTAGATCTACTCTGACAACTTGTTTGGATGGAGGGTACAACAAGAGTGGCAAGAAGAGATATAATAAATAAATTAAACTTCATATATTGTTTTAGATGAGTAAACTCAATGGATGTTATTCTTTTTACTAACTGTAACTTTCCTGAAAGTTTCATTTTATTACCTTATAAATTAGAGTGTAATGGAGAAAACACAAAACCAATCAAATAAGATAACGAAAAAAATGGTAACCTCCCTGTTTTCATTCATTTCCATATTCTCGTTTGTAATTTTTTTTTTGAGTAAAGGTTTGAGGTCAATCAACCAACTATTTAATATCCACAAGGGATTCCCCCATCCGGTTTTCGAACCTACGACCTTCCACATGGAGAGAATTGCCATTGCCACTTGACCCAAGGCTGATTCTCCAATTTCTGCTATTCTTTACCTCCCATGTTCTTCACCTCATGCATGCAAAACTTCATAATACAGTAAGGTTAACTAAAAAATCTTTATTATTTAACCGCTTGATTTGATACTAATAAAGTTTGACAAATTAGAAATTTTATTTGTAAACGAAAAGTAACTCTTATATAAAGAGATCGGTTTGAACAGTTTGGATCAACTATTTGGACATTGAAAAGTGATACACATCAATATAACGAACCGATATGTGCTTTACATTATATTCTAGCCTCACTATGTGTGTGTGAACTCAGTATAATTAAAAAGTTGTCTACTTATTGGAAAGTGTGTCCTAATATAACTCATCACTAATTAATTAGCTATGTAGTCGACTCGGTGTTTACATCTTTTGTTTCATTTTGTTAGGTGTATAAATTGTTTAGTCGCTCTCCATTCGGAGTGTGACAGAAATTGCCATAGCTAAATGTATAAATTTGGAGATGTGAAAGATACTAAATTATACAAATATACTTATAGTCAATTTGTTATTATCACTGGCAATTACTTTTTGACCTTGTAATAAGCAATGACTATTAATTTAGAATATATATTGAGAGCGAACTACATAAAGTTTGAATTTGTGTTACGAATAACGTTATAATGACCATCTCGTTTACAAACTCTAAATCTAAATTATATTAGAAATACTGATCAGGCGAAAGGTTTACATCTTTGGGAGAATGGTTGAATTAAGGAAGTAAACTAGAGCTCATGTGCGTATACCTGGTACTGATTGAATTTTGGGGGAGTAGTTTGAGATGAACTAGTGTGCTTTGGGCACTTTTTTGTTAATATTCAGGACTTCTTTTATACCTTCAAAAATAAAGTTGAAAAGGGATGTACCTTTGCACTAGCTCTTGAAGGAATTTCTCAGCTCTGTCCTCTATTATTCCAGCTCCATTTTTCGGTATAAATCCTTCAGCCAACCACATTCTTGTAACATGCCTTCCCGAAATCTTATGATCTTCAGGAAACGATGCAAAATAAAGAAAACATGGTTTGAGATCGTAAGGCAAGTCTTCATAACTCATGGCTAGAACCTGCGAGCACTTCTTCCCATCATCATTGTGCCAATCCATGGTCTCCTCCAATGTGCTCCAGGCATTATACGTGCGCTCTCTCCTTGCCAGGATACCACCTAGCACAATCAACGCCAATGGTAATCCTCCGCATTTTTTTGTTAATTTTTTGGCAACTTCCGAGAGATCAGGAGGATAATTCTCAGGTTGTATATGTTGTTGAAAAGCCTTTCTGTAGAGGAGAGCAAGACTCTCATCCTCATTTAGGTAAGGGAGCTTATAGGGACCTGTGTTGCAATTTGCTGATTGAGCAACATCAAGCGATCTGCTGGTAATTATTACGCGGCTCGCATTATTCGAGTCACGTAATGGAATTTTCAATCGCTCCCAAAGATCAATTGTCCACACATCATCTAGGACAATTAAGTACCTCTTGTTTTCCAAAGAGCCCTGAAGCTTCTCCGGTAAATCCTCATCTGCTACGGGTGGACTTTCATTTTTCAAATGTGGTTTAATTGAGTAAAGAATTTCTCTCAAGAGATCATTTAAATTGAACTTTTGAGAAATTGAAAGCCATGTGTAACAATCGAATTGCCCCTTCAATTCCTCACTGCAGTTACAAAAATTATTGTGTTATTGTTGAGAAAAAAGCAGAAGAAAGAGAATTTTTTTTTTTTTTTTTTTTGCTTGATAGAGACCAGAAAGAGAGAGTTTCATTCGAGATCTTTTCCATGATTACATGATTAATTATTTGTATTTTTTTAGAGGAGTGACGGAATCAACCCATTAATTTTCTTGTTATAGATTGCTCCACAATGAAGAACACATGCACGTACCTTTTGTAAACTTTTTGAGCCAGTGTGGTCTTGCCAAGGCCACCAGTACCCACAATTGAGAGCACCGTTCGCCTTGAAATGTTTCTATCAAGCAGCTGCTTCAAAATTTGGCGCTTATCTGCCTCAAGGCCAACAACTTCTGAATCATCAATTTCAGAAGGTTTTGTCGGCCTAAAAGGTTCTTCACTAGTACCAGCACCAAGATCCTTAATTCCCAAGTCGGTACCGCGCTGGTAAATACTGTTGAGGTTTTGTGTGATTTCTTTGAGATCGCCACTCAGCTTGTTCATTAATTTGGGGTGTTTTACAACTGGAAGCATTCTGGAGAAGCGGGAATTGTTTTTTGGATTGTTTTCTTCTATTTCAACAAGGAAAGTATCAATCACATCTTCTATTTTGTAGGCCATGTCTCTGACCCGGTTCACCCACTCTTTTACCAATTCATTTCCCTTATGCTGCTTTGAATCAGCATCTCTTAGATAAGCTTTGATGAAGCCAAGCTCCAGCTGCATCTGCTCCATCTGATCGCGAACATCGTGCAGTTCCTGTGCTTTGTTCAGCAAGGCATCACCAAGCTTGCGCAACACATAGGTCACAGCTGCCTCTGCCATCTTCTTCTTTTTTGTTGTGTGTTTGGGGTTGAAAGTGTATTAGCTGTCTTCTTTTTTGGTGTGTGTTGGGGGTGGTTGAAGGTGTATTAGCTTTGTTTGTTTGCAAGGATGATTGGTACAGCTCCTCGAGTTATTAGATAAAGATAGTTCAACCACTTGTTTGAAAGTTGGTTAAATTAAAAATAATATTTATATGATTTGTTTGCAGGGATGATTGGTACAGCAGGTCGAGTTATCATATAAAGATAGTTCAACCGCTTGTTTGAAAAGTTCGCTAAATAAATTGCACAATAAAATAATTTGGATCATCAACGACTTTAAAAAAATATATATTTATATGACACATCTTTGACAATGTATCATATCGAGGGTACCTCCTCCAGACAAAGTCAAATTTGAGGTCTTTTTAAACTGCTTAAATCCCTCATCTTATGCCCAACAGCTTTCATCTCACTATTGCAGAAAACGCGGCTTTACACGGTTAAAAAAAACTAATGACACACAATTTTGCGACTGTGTCTGTGCGCATCATGTATGAAAAAAATTAAAATATTGTACACAGTTAGAGAGCTGTTTATATGCATAATTTACTTATATGCATGGTTCTTACGAGAGAACCGTGTCCGATCTCCAAGAAATTAATAGGCGCTAAGACAGGTCATTTCTACACAATCACAAAAACCGTGTATAATAATGTGGGTTATATACACAGTTACAGCTAGCTAAGGAACCGTGGATGATTATTTGGACCATACACTGTTCCTTTTTCGAAACCGTGTATGTTATTCTTTACATGGTTCATGTTCAAGAATGGTCTATGGTTCATATGTATGTGTGTTATTTTTACTTAGATTTGTAATTAGCTATCTGTTTGACCCTAAAAAGTTGCCACTTAAATACAACATGAGAAATGGAGGTGTCCATTAAAGGATGAAATGGAGAAGATTAGAAATAAATATTTAACAACAAAATTGGAAAGGAATACTCACGGTTTTTTTTTAATCTTGACCAAAGTGAAGAAGTCAAATGAAATTGATTGGTTAAGGCCATATCAAGTTGATTAAAGGACTGAAATTAAAATAGTTGGGCTGCCCTCGGTTTAGGCTTGAAGCAACTAAAATCGGTTTGGGCCAAAAGCAAATTAAAGAACAAAACTAGGCTTGGACCGAAATAAAGAAAATTGATATGGGTCTTGCCTGGGCCGAAATAGTTCAAGAAGTGAATGTCATTTTCATAACGAAATGCAGCAGCTCCCACACCCATTTGTATTCCTAAACCCGGTTTACAAAGACCTTTAATTGATTTGAGTGCGGTTCACAATGCGTCAGGCTCATCCGAAGGAAATAGCTTCCTCCCCCAACGGCTTAAAGAATTTTTTTTAAAAACCATAATTAGAAAAACCAAAATTAGGGAACCAACATGATTAGCCGGGTTTTTACAAAAATCATAAGAACCGAATTGGCAATTCGGGTCCGACTTTTTTTTTCCCTGAACCCGAAATGCCAATTCGGGTTCTCCCTATTTTCCCAGTTTTTCCGCAACACAGAAACGGTGCAGCTTTTGGTGTAATGCCTTGGACCCGAATTGAGATTTCGGGTCCCATTAATATATATATATTTTTTAGACAAATAACTAAAATGATGAAATATAATACTAAAAAATCGAATTTTTTTTCTCCTTTGTCAAATTACTTTTTTATAGCATATTTATACTAAAATACGCTAAATTACTTCAAATTATGTGAATTTATGCTGAATTATACTAAATTACTTGAAATTACAATAAGTATGTAGAATTATGCTAAAATACGCTAAATTACGTATGGATAGGGCCTATTTTGTGCCATCTCTCATAAATCATAAAAAATAGTAAAAAAATTCCAAAAATAATAAAAATTGGTATTCTACAAGTTCATTATATAACTAATTTACTGAGCTACGTAGATTGGAGAATAGAAATAAAAATCTTAATCGGAAACTTCAACTGAAGTTTTGAGGCCCTTCTCTTTGTTTTTTGGTGATTCTAAATTTGGCACTTTGGCATCCCGACAGATGCATGCGTATTTTCACAAGCTTTCCGAAAAGTGGTCATTTACTAAAATCGGACACTCGAGCGCCGTTTTATGGCCGTTTGAAGTTTTTTTGTCGTTTTTCATCTTCTGAGTGAAGATATCATCCCTATTCATACGTAATTTAGCGTAATTTACCGTATTTTAGCATAATTCTACATAATTATTGTAATTTCAAGTAATTTAGTATAATTCATCATAAATTAACATAATTTGAAGTAATTTAGCGTATTTTAGTATAATATGCTATAAAAAAGTAATTTGACAAATGAGAAAAAAAATTCGATTTTTTAGTATTATATTTCATCATTTTAGTTATTTGTCTAAAAAAAATAAAAAAATTAATGGGACCCGAAATCCCAATTCGAGTCCAAAGCATTACACCAAAAGCTGCACCGTTTCTGCGCTGCGGAAAAACTGGGAAAATAAGGGAAACCCGAATTGACATTTCGGGTCCAGGGAAAAAAAAAAGTCAGACCCGAATTGCCAATTCGATTCTTATGATTTTTGTAAAAATCCGGCTAATCATGTTGGTTCCCTAATTTTGGTTTTTCTAATTATGGTTTTTAAAAAAAATTCCGGCTTAAAAGGAAACAAACAAAATAGAAGGACGATAGCTAGCGCCTACAAGATGCTAGCTGCCTTCTCTGCGCTTCAAACTCAAGCCGTCCGATCAAATGGGAAATGAGCGCCTCAGATGATGCCAGCACATGAATCCACACCTATTGCTGCCCTAATTCGTGGCTATATAAAGCCCCTTGCAGCTGGAGCCCGATACACACGGCCATGACCCCATAACCTACTCAAGCTACAGCCATAACCCCATATACACACCAAGCTACCAATAGCTGAAACACCTTGCGCCTATATACAGCTGCCTATACTATACATCAATTCAAAGCCAAAGCTCTACTCAAAATCCCCATAGAAGGAAAAATCGGAATCAGAATCGGGATCGGCCCCGTCTGATCCCGATTCGGATCTGAAAAATTCGTCAGGATCGGCCGAATCGGATCGGAAAATCAGACTTTTTTGTCAGAAGCTTGTTTTATACTAAAATAATAGAAAAAATTGATAAAATAATTTAGAAAAATTATTACAATCAAATAATCCACTAATACAATATAATGCAGTATTACAACTAAAAACACACTCTTTCACTCCCAGAAACTATGCCGTGCTGGCTGGATTACTTCATTATCGTCTGTATTGTAATAGAAAGGAGGGTATTGTTGCCCCGAACCAAAAAATGAGTTGTGGTATAAAATTCAAGAAGGCACGCGGCAAATTCAAACTAGGCATGTTGTTACTGTCTTCCATTTTCACTGATCACTTCAATCCGTGACTTTTATTTGTATTATATCAATCCGTGATATAATTGATATATATATATAAATGAGTTGTGGTATAAAACAAAAAAGCTTGGATGGTGTGGTGGTAACTAGCATAGACTCCAAGCTAAAAGGCAAGGGCAAGACATCGATGCCCCGTGGCTGCAAAAAAATTTCTGCTTCTTTATATTCGCGTTTTGGCCGAAATTCAACTGGAACAGGCTGGAACGGGCTGAAATTTGACTGGAACTGGCTGAAACGGCCGAAATTAGCCGAAATCTGCACTATCTGCGTAAATCAGCCTGGAATCGGATCGGCACCGTCTGATCTCACTCTGGAACGGCCGATTTTGCCTTCTATGAAAACCCCTATCATTTCTCAATAGAAATAGATTGGAAATCAGCTACTTTTGCAATGTAAATGCCTAAATAGGCCACCGATTGTAAGGGTATCATAAAGCAATAAAGGTTCTTACTTGAAGGGCAAATTCGAGTCTCTTTTGTTTACTTTTTCTTGCTGATTCTTTTGTTCTTTACTTTGCTACTCTTTCTTCTCTGTTTGCTTGGTATTTGGCTTCTTTTGCATCTTACTGCCAATCAATAATGGAAGTTTAGATCTCGGTTTTATCAATGATTGGAGATCTGAATTTTCCTGATGGCAATGACATCTCCTGTAGCCGTCAATGCTACTGTGAGATTAATTCAAAAAAAAAAATGAGGCAAATGCAGCTTTATAGCTGATGTACATAAAGCCAAGGTTTCTGGAAAATAAAATAAATATGCATCACTTTTATTGTTTCACAAAAAAGAAAAAAAACAGCAACGTATGAATATAATACCAAAATTCAAATCTTCTTTGCCTTTCCTTTTGTTCCCTTTTCTTCTCTTTGTTCTTGCTGTTTAATTGGAGCTTCATTAATCTCTTTTCTTCTCCTTTTTCTGGTAAACAATAAAGGGATTCTAGATTCTAGTTCACTTGATAACTAGAAATCTGATCTTCCTAATAAAAATGATATTCCATATAGTTGTCAGTACTATTGTGGGATAGATATGAAATATAATAAAGGGATGAGGCAAGTGCAGCTTTATAGCTGACATATGCGCATAAAGCCTATGATTCTACGAAAATATGTATTTATAAAACATAGGGTGTCACTGTTTTCCCTTTCTTCCTTTCTTTTCTTCTTTTCCCTTTTCTCTTCTGTTGCAAAGATGACCGAAAGCACACTATGCACACATAATTAAACAAATTAAAAGTGACAGTTTTATGTTGTAAAGAAGCATAAAAAGAAATGATGTTAGAAGTTGATGTTTAACTACATCCTTCTATTAATCAGTATCTTTATATGCCTTTCACAATATAAAATTAACTAAAATATGGACTTCATAACAGTATGCTAATAAGAAAAGTAAAAATGATGATTTGCTGAGGATTGATGTTTAACTATATCTCCTCGTACAAATTGGAATTTTTATTATTCTTCTTAGCATATTATACCCTTTTGAGAGGCCTAATTGCAAAAACCCCAATTTTTCCGGACTTCAGTACCATCTGTTGATTCATGATGGTTAAAGTCTGGTAAACAACATGCTCACATGTCCAACAAACTGAATCCATGCCTGTACCAGTATAAAAATCAAGTTGAGATGATCGAAGCCTCAACTGGTACCATAATGCCCAAATTGACACCCTGTAACAGATCAGCCAGTGCAGGCTGACCAGAAGTCCAAACCAAAAATCCATTTGAACAGTTAGATAGAGGACTCAAAAACACACAATTTAGACCCAAATTTTACATCCATAGCTTTTCCTATGCATTTTCTATGATTTTCTAAAGTTCAGCCTTTGAAATATGAAAAAACCAGCAAAATACCAGCACAGTTCCGGATTTACACCTGCATTCAAGCCCTTGTTTGGAACAGCTAGGAAGCCCCAAAATTCATGAAATTTTACCAGTATATAGAATGTAATTTCCTGAAACTTCTGGTACCAAGAACACCCAAATCAGAATTGTGGTCTGTCCTGTACAAATTTTACAATAAAACAGTTGTCAATAAATAAAAACTGGTACATGAAAATGCCCTAAGTACCCCTCGTCAGTAAATGACCTCTATTGGTCAAACTGAGCCGAGTCTGGTCAAACCAATCGTACCACAAACAAAGGACTCTGAAACGAAAAGAATGGTGAAGGAATCACTCAATTTGAGTAAGCCAATTGGGAATAACAGCTAATCAAAGATTTCAAAATGTGAAAATCTGCAAATTCAGTCAAAAATATGCATACTGTTACAGCTTTGTACCTCAGTTCATCATAGCCACACATTTCATAAAAATTTGATACTTCGCCACTAGATAGATCATATGTCAAGCTTTAAATCCATATAAAGAATTACCAAAATGGCCAAGTGGATAAATCACAATGAAAATACCAAAATCAGAAAAACTGTAAAAATCTGTAAAATTGCCGATCAGGTCACTACTTCCCACATTCATTTGACATAGCTAAACACCATGACAAATCATGAAATTTTACTGACTTATAGTCTTGACATCATAGAACAAGACTGTGAAGTTTCATCTAAAACCTCCAAGTGAATTGAGAGATATCAGGTTCCAAACATTGACCCAACTGTTAAAATGTGCATCAGCATGTCTCAAGTTCACCCCTGCCTCGCATGACCTTTAAAGCATTGAAATAAGGCCTCAAAAATTGTGAAACTTCTCAGGAATATAGTTCATGCCATCCTCTGTAAATCCATATGTTATACTAAGATTTCTGTTTATTATATTGCTCAGAATCAAGTCCCAAAGACTGCACTAAAACGAAAGGTGCTGCATACATGAAGATTCCCATTCAATCCAACACAAATCTTAAAACCTTGAGCCCAAATCGTGAAGGACTAGCACACACCTCAAAGGCCGAGTGCATATCTTGGAGCCCGAACACCAATCTCAAAGCTTGCAAACAATTAAATAAAAGCCCATTTACAAACAAACCCCTCTGACTGTTAAAAATTCACAGCGCAGCCCTCCACGAATCACAAATTAGTCCCTGGAGTCCTAAAGCTCTTACAATCAAGCCCCTGGAAGCCCAAATTGCATTCCAGACCCTGCCAAAAACCCAAATCAGAAATCCCAATCCCTCAGACTGTACAAACAGGCCCCCGGAAAGTTGAAAACTTCACAGACAAGTCCTTTTTGGCTATAACTTCTTCGTTTCAAGTCCAAATTAACTCAAACTACCTCTAAATGAACCCAAATTAAGTTCCCTACACTTCTAGACCAAAATTAAACATATCCAAACATTAAACAGCCTATGAAATGGCCAAAATACCCCTTTCCTAAATCCAAATAGTTTTCTTCATAAATAAATTGTAAATAAGCACATGTATATATTTTCAAAGTACAAAACATATTTTAAATAAATAAATGAGCATAATCATGAACATATACTCACACAAAACAACGAGAACCAACCAACCAAACCCAAAAGTAGTACATGAGCCCCTATATTAGCCCCATTCTTCAGTTTACAAAAAAGTAGGCACAAATTCCGGAATGAACGAGATATTCGGTCTGACTTGGAAGGGTTAGCTGATGTAATTAACGACGGGGGCTGGCGCCCGTCGGGAGTTAAACGTCCCCACAATCAATCAACTCTCTCGATGGACTGATCATGAACAGTAGGTTCATCGAGGGTGAACCAGAAGGAACAGCAGAGAGAGAAATAAATGTCTCAAGTTCGATGCCCTTTCCAAATCTACAAAATAGAGAGCGTTGAACCCTGAGACATTGTACATTGCACATAACCTTTCCTTTATACCAAAAGTGCAACTTTTTGCGCCCTACACTATCATCCATAATTCAATAATATATTTAAGAGGGATGCTTCGGTGGACATAAGGACTTATTTGTAAAATGAACATATTTTCATTTTCAAAGTTCAAACAGTCAATCCGACCGTTCAACATTATCTCCATATTAAAATGTACTTGGAGGTCAAATTTTACATTTTTTTGAATTTTTTACTATTTATTAAGTATTTTACAAATTTAATGGTCTGAATTTGACTAGTTTTTGTAAATACTTAATAAATAGTAAAAAAATTCAAAAAAATGTAAAATTTGACCTCCAAGTACATTTTAATATGGAGATAATGTTGAACGGTCAGATCGACTGTTTAAACTTTGAAAATGAAAATATGTTCATTTTACAAATAGGTCCTTATGTCCACAGAAGCAAATGCCTATATTTAATAATATAATCCTAGCCAGTAAACATAAAATATTACATATCCATAATTCAATAATATATTCAACATTTGCAACATACAATAAATCAATTATATTCATTCAACATTCAACAAGAAAAAACAGTCTTTCAATATTCAACATCAACAAATATAAAATAGTATTTCAATATTCATTCAACATACATATACACATGTTTTGTTGGAACTTATTTCAAATAAAACATGTTGTAAAAAAATAAAAATAATGGAAAAAAATATATCTCAGAACGACTTTCTTGTAGGTGATTATTGCCCATTTTCCAGTAATCTCCACAATAAAGTTGAAATCCAAGCATGAAAAAAGAACCTTATAAAAACAAAACCTGACTATCTATAATTTCATACATTCTTCATGCCAGGTTATGTTTTTGGCTCTTGATCGTGATCAAGAAATGTCATTGGCTTCACACTTCTTCATTTTTTTTCTCTGTCATAATTTGCAAAGTATTCAATATCTATTAGCTATTCTAATCAAACATAGACAGTTGTACCACATCACAAAATAAGGCTAATTAAGTCATATATGTATAATATAAAGAAGGTTTGTAAGTAACAACTAGCATTTTATCCAAAATTGCCCAATTCAACTCCCTATAACTCAACTGCATTAGCTTATATGTTTTCTCATAATGTCATTCATAACGAGCATTGATCACTCTATAACTCCCTATAACTCGACCGCACTAGCTTATATCTTTTCTAGATGACAAAATCCATGATGTTTTTGTAAGTAACAAATGAATACCACGTTGAAGTTACTTCAGAACAAGAAGCTGTTGGTTTGCTCCAGAAATTGTTGTCATAATAAATGTCGAGAAGAGGAATTAAGAAAGAATTCTATCATGACTTGATCCGATACGCAAGTCAGAATGAGGTTGAAACCCCTCCAAAAAACTAGCATCAAGCTATCAACTTCATTATACAAGCTATCAACTCCGATCTCCGATACGCAGGTAGTCTGGTGATAATTACTATCATAGACCTAATTTACACATAAATCTTATTTCGAGAAGAGATTAATTTGAAAATTAAAATCTCAGAATCTATTTGGATTACCAACTTGGTGATAGCACGAAGATAAGCATCTTAAGAAATGCACGATCAGGATTCAAATTATCCTTTTTTTTTAACTAAAATTGATAATTCTCAACAATTTATTTTGGCTTCCTTATTTAAAAAAAATCTTGTGTACGATTCATGTTACATTTGAGTCAATACGCTACGGTTTCAACTAAAAGAAAAGTTGGAAAACTTGCTAATATAAAATCTCTATATATCATCAGGAGAAAAATGAGTAATCCATGAAAAAAAACCGTTAATTCATGAAATTCAACAATATTATAGCTACCACACCTTTCATACTTTTTACTTTCGTGTACATTGATTTCCCACCACTCGAGTAGCAATTTGACATCCTCCGCACTTAAATTTTCAAAAGGACTCGGTTTATACATTAATTTCCATGCTTCATAAGTAATCAAAGTTAGCTTTATATAGCAGTACAAATTGAATGATTTGAAAACGATACCTTTTTGGGACCAAGATCATACTATTTATGATGTTTAACAGGTCCAATTTACCATATGGGCAAGCTTACACTTTTCTCTTTTAGCAAAAACTTGGTGTTGTAACTGAGGCATGTTTTACACGAATGGGCTTTTATGGGCTTTTATAGGCCCGTACTGAATAGTGTCCGCTATCTTAAGAAAAAATGTTCAAGGTACGTCTACTGAATGTATCCAGTTCAAAATTTATTTAACATATATGTTGTTACTTCAAATACTTACATAATTATATTTAACACAAAACTTTTTTTAAAATATATAATTTTGAAAAATATGATCGTGTGACTGCATATTTTTAACAATACTGAACGGGTTAACTTTTAACATTTATTTAGTTACGTTATTTGTAACACTTTGTTTCTAAGACACGTATGATGATGATATATATGAAAGTCACATAGGTGGTCATCATTACATTTATGCATCACATTAATTTTATTGTGGGCAGCTTTGGTTTCAATCTTATTTGAATAATTTTTCAGATACGACTGGTCAATGTTTTAAAAGAATCTGAATATAAGAATTTGTAAAGAGATCTATTGATTGTATTGAATGAATCATTTCTAATAAGAATCATTTCTAATAAGTACAAGGTTATTGGTTCTGAGTTGACTCGGCCGGGTCGCAATGGAATCAGCCGGCGACAATCCGAGTTTAGCCCGAGTTATGCAGTGAGCGAGTTTTATGGTGAAAATCGCTAGAATCGGTCGAATCGGATCAATTCAACCGAGTTTCTGTCCAAATCGGGCCGATGCTCACAATTTGGATGAAAAACGCAAGTTTGATTTGAGATTTTAAGTTCCATTTTGCATTTTTATGATAAAAATAAAGAATAATTATATTATTTCCCAAACTTCTGTCCCCCTCTGTTCCCGCAACAATATTAGAGAAAAATTGTACTATAGTCCCCAATAATTATATGGTCCCCTTTTTCAGTCTCCACACTCGTCCTGCGTCAATCTTCATAGGTATAAATATTTGAAAGATAAGAAATTAATACTTGCAAACTAAGATATTAATACTTGCATGCGTAACTTGATATGACTACCTCCTTTTCAAGTCCCTCAATGATCCCCGCATCAACCTTGTTCTAATGAAGTAGTGAGGACCCCGCATCCCTGCATCCCCGTATCAACCTTCCCCAACCTTCCCCAATAGTCCTGCGTCAATATTTCACTACAAAAATAGTTGACAACATAGATGTAAATACTTCAGTGCATAGGTATAAAATACTTGTAATACTTGATATTAATACTTTCAGATATCAGCGAATGTCATATGTAAAAAATATTTGCTAGTATAGATACAAATACTGGCACAATGAGGTATAAATACTTGTGTGACGACGAGTCTGAAAGTATGTCATCATAAATCTCATTTGAAAGATAAAATTGAGTAGACTATGTTCGTGGTTTTAGATTCGCAAAATTTCTCATATATTGTCAGAAATGTGGACGAGAGTGAATGGGAAAAAAACCCACTTTTAAAAATGTGTATGACCCCCCCATGTAGTTTGAGTGCCCCCCCTATATAGTTGGATAGACAATTATTTATATAAAAATTGTTCACCTTATAAGTATAAATACTTTCGTTTATAAGTATAAATATTTTCATGCATAAGTATTAATATTTTGGGAAAATTGGTTATTTGCCACTCCAAAACCTTCAAATTGTCAAAATGCCATTTCGAATTTTGAAATTGTAAAAATACCACTCTAAACTTCATTAATTTATAATTTTGCCATTTATACCGTATTAGTGTTGTTAAAAAAAAAAAACAATTTTCGGACTAAAATACTCTTTCTGGTAAGGGTTTCACTCTCCAGGAGAGTCTCCACCAAAAAATCAATTTCTTTCGGTCTCTCTCAACTCTACGCCAAGGCAGCCCCTCCGCCTCAACCGCCCCGAGTAGATAGCCCCTCCGCCTCAATCGCCCCGAGTATGCAGCACCTCCGCCTCAATCGCCTCGGCAGCCCCTCCGCCTCAAAATCCCGAGTAGGCAGCCACTCCGCCTCAGAACCCCAAGTAGGCAGTCACTCCGCCTCAGAACCCTAAACAGCTGTGGGGGGTTGGATGGGATGCAAGTAGACAACCATCGATGTTGACTATTGCGTGAAAGGTTAAATATGGCATGAAAATATGAAATCTTCAAACTCGCTCCAGAGAAATTTGAGGAAGAAAAGTGTTCTATAAAAGAAAAGCTCAACCGACTAGAACAGAGGCTCATGATAATACAAATGGAAGAGCGAGAACCTGAAATATGATAGAAGAAGTAAAACCTAATTTTCAGATGGATTATAAATCCCTGTCCGATTTTTTAAATCGTGAAATGAATTACTCAACCAATGATTTGGTTAGTTTAGGCAAAGGATATAACCAAAAGAGGGATTGAAATTTGAAGATGATTTGGATGGTTTTACTTTAAAAGGGGGGATTGAGAATAGTCTTCAGGTGTCAAATTTTGATGCCGTGGGGCTAGTACGAGAAAATCTAAGGCTGGGAGGCAACAGGGCGTGTAGGAGGGTACCTGAACATAACCAGGAGCCACCTTGGGCGTGTTGGAGGGCGTGCAGGAAGATGCTGGTACGGAACCGGAAATTCCAGAGCTAATCTGCTACCTGGTACCGGTTGGTACTGATAGTAAAGGGCGCAGTGGTAAAGGGAGAATATCCAGGGTCCTTCTTGCAAATTTACAGCCTTGGTCAAAATGCGACAAAGCTTCAAACTACTGTTTTCTGTTTCTGTTTTTTTTTTTCCAATTTTTATTGCCTTTTCATATTTATCCCTCTTTTTTCTTGGCTCAGTTGTTTGAGCGTTTGCATCTTGTTTTATTTGTTACAAAACTTGTGTAACTATTTTACCATTATCAATGGAATTAAATGTTGGGCATGACTCATATTTTTTCTCAAAAAAGTTTTGATGCCGCCATGAAGGAGCATGAGAAATCGACTATTGAAGAGGAAATAGATAAGTTCAGTGAAAGGTTAGAACATATTAATGCAGGTAGAGAATTGATCAGGCGATGTCTGGAGGAGAATGAAATCGCATGCGGTGCCAAGTAACCATGTTTGAAGAGGAGAGGCGATTACAACTGGAGGCATGCAGTGCCAAATAACTAATTAATTGTATGAGGGTATAATCGGAAATACAGAAATACGTATACCAAAACGGTATTTTTCATATAATTTTTAATAAAAATAGTATAAGAATACGGTATAAATGGCAAAATTAGGAATTAATGAAGTTTAGAGTGGCATTTTTACAATTTCAAAATTCGAGATGACATTTTGATAATTTGAAGGTTTTGGAGTGGCAAATAACCAATTTTCTCTAATATTAGAAAAAAAAAAATCAGTGCTGGAGTTTTTGTGATCCCCATGACAGTTATAGAAGTTAAGTGAGGATAGTAGTGCGGAGACAAACATTATCCTAAAATAGAATAATGATGCTTCGAGAAAAATTGGAAAGGGCGAAGGCAAGATGGAAAGAAAAAGGGAAAGAAAGAGTCGCTGGCTGAGTCGAGTTGGGAGGAAGTGTCTTCTACTTGTTTTTTTTTTGATAGACTTGGCATAACTTTCTACAATATAAAATTTGAAATTTCTATTGGTTCATGTGAACCATGACCATTAATTATATCCAGACTCAATGGTCAAGTATGCGGTTGACCCCGTCACAAATTATCGCACAAAGATGTGTTGACAGAGTAAATACAAAATATTGAATAAAATTAAATAGTCTTGTCAAATATACTAAGTAAAAAATTTATCAATAATGAATTGTGATCACGTTCCAAGTAAATGTACTTTGTTTCTAAAATTCTATTTCGTTCCAACACAATTGTTCCAACTATGTATATTGAATGTTGAGTGAGGCTATGGTACTTCGGCTAGTGTACTATGGCTAGTGTACTACGGCTCAATATGGTACTTTTAAAAATTTTAACGGTCAATCCGAACCGTTCAATGTGATATCCATATGAATATGTACTTGCAAACTAAATTTTATATTTTTTCGAATTTTTTTACTATTTTTTTAGATGGGTAGAATTTTGATGGTCCAAAATTTGTATAAATCACTGAAAATTCTATCTATCTAAAAAAATAGTACAAAAATTTGAAAAAATATAAAATTTAGTTTGCAAGTAAATATTCATATGGATATCACATTGAACGGTTCGGATCGACCCTTAGGATTTTAAAAAGTACTATATTGAGCCGTAGTACACTAGCCGAAGTACCATAGCCTCACTCTTGAATGTTTATATAATATTATATTAGTGAATTATATATTTGAATGTAATTTTTAGTTTTAATATAATTTTTCGACGGATTAATTTTTGACAATTTTTTTTCTATTTTTTAAGTACCAAACAAGTTTTTTTTTTCGATTGGATTTGGTCGAATCCAACTTATATTCTAGTTTGACTAAAATAATTTGACTATTCCACGTATGTTCTAATTTGACTATAGTAATCTAGATTCATAAAAATTAATTAATATATTTTGAGTTGTCTTTAACCAAATATATAATATTTTCTACTAGATCTATATATGAGATTCCATCAAGCTACCTGATCAGCTTGGGATGATCATATTTTATTTTATTAGTGAATTATATTAGTGTAAGAAATAATATTAACATCATTTTTTTGACTAATTGTTTTTTTCAATTTTTTTCTTATATTTTTAATACAAAATAAGCTTTTCTAAAAGAAATCTGAATTTCTGAATTGACCCGGCCGATTCCGACTGATTCCTCTAATTCTGAGTCAAGGATAGAGTACCCGATTCCGAGTCCAATTCCGATTTTCGAAACCATAACTTCACATGAGCTTATATAGACTAACTAGCCCCTGTACATTCCTAAATATCCTACTAACTAGCTGTTATGCTTTTCTATTTACACTGTTTTTGTAACAATACTGAATTTTAAGCAATTTTGTGTATCAGGGGCAGCAACCGACAATAGCGTAATTCGTGAAACAATACTGACATGGATTATTTGAGTGTAATCTCTTGTCTTAATATAATTTTTTGACAAATTATTTGTTTTACTAATTCTCTTATTTTTTTTAGTACAAAATAAGTTTCTGCCAAAAAAAAATCCGAGTTTTCGATCTAATTCGGTCGATTCCGGTCAATTCATCTGATTCCGATTCCACGGTCAAGTGACCAATTCCCATTTCAATTCCGATTTTCAGAACCATGATTGTGGATTGTCAATATCCTATTGGATTGGATCTGCTTGGTGATTTTGGTAATCTTCAATTCTTCAATAGGTTCAGATGCAAAAAAGCAATATCTTCAATATCTTTAAACCATTTTGTAAAAAAACAGAATCCGCCAAACGAACATGATAACATTAAAGTGAATATTTTTTTTTTGAAAAGTTATTAATTGACGATTATCGGCTGATAATTAATTTCATGGAAACAAAATATAACGCATGTAATACAAAGAGTTTTCAGGTTATATTATAGGAAACGACTAACTATCCCCTTACTCCTATCCCCCATTCATCCCCCGGTCAATAACTGTCTTTGTTGACCGCTAATTAAGCGGGGACCACAAATTTCAACGCTAAAAGACAAAACAAAATACGTCATTATCGCAGCGAGTGCAAGTATTCATATATAATACATTAAGTATTCATATATAATACATCAAGTATTCATATCTAAGATATCAAGTATTTAAAAAAAACTAGACACATCATTCATCCATCTTTTACACGTTTTTAGTGGTGGTTTTTTCTCCGTTCACTCTAACCAATATTTCTGACAATCTGTGAGGAATTTTACAAATCTAAAACCAGAAACGTCTTCTACACAATTTTCTCTTTCAAATGAGATCCATGATGACATACTTTCAAGTTGTCCGTTGCACAAATATTCATACCTCGTCATTCAAGTATTCATACCTCACCAGTATTTCACAAATAAAAAACTGGACACATCATTAACTTATTTTTTACCGATTGAACTTTCATTACCACTCATTTTTCTGAAATACTTGATATCTTAGGTATGAATACTTGTTTGACAAGGTATGAATACTTGCTCGACGTGGTATGAATACTTGCACGACGAGATATAAATAATTTTACGAGATATGAATACTTGCGCGACGGATGACTCAAAAACACTTCATCATGGATCTCATTTGAAAGAGAAAATTGCGTAGAAGACGTTTATGATTTTAGATTCGCAAAATTGTTCACAGATTGTCGGAAATATTGGTTAGAGTGAACGGAAAAAAAAACCACCTCTAAAAACGTGTAAAAGATGGGTGAGTGATGTGTCCAGTTTTTTTTAAAATACTTGACATCTTAGATATGAATACTTAGTGTATTATATATGAATACTTGATGTATTATATATGAATACTTGTGCGCGTCAATTGTAAAAAATTTCAAATATAAGCAGTCCCTCACGTAATTAATAATTGATACGCATTTTCTTTTGTCTTTTTGTGCTTGAAGTTGCGGTCCTCTAGATAATTAATGATTGGGGAATGAGTGGGGGATAGGACCCGAGGAAAAAAAATCTTTCCCTATATTATATTATTTGTATAAACAACTAATCATTATGCGGCGCAACTAAATGAAATATTACGGACGTTCTTGATCAAAAATTAATTAAATAAACTAAATCATTAAGCCATTAAAATAAATTATGATACTATTAACCTACATTTTATTGATGGAACGATGATATAGTAAAGATACCACTATCATATCATTTTTTTTTAAAAGTGGATCAAGGTGTAAAAAATATGTAATATTTAAACTTCAATCCGTACAATTTGTAATTTACAAATTTTGATTACAAACTGACAAACTGTAGAATTCATGCTTTTGGCCCAGTTTAAACTTTGAACTTTTGTTGCATATCGATCGCGCTGTATAGAAAGTGAAGGGACAATTTGACCCCATCCAACGACGGCCAATTTGTGTTATCTGAATGAATATATGTGGCCGTTTGTATAAAACCAGAAAGAAACAAGTATATTTGGTATATCATCGTATATGTGCTGGCTGCCAGCAGTACAGCAATCAACATTACAATTCATTCGGCCAGTAATATATACCGGTCATAGATCAAAGTGTTCACTCCAAACCTAACAAAAATTTCAATTGTGTGTGACTGTCAAGTATATTTTTCTCAAAAATTAAAGTTTGTATAAAATATCGCGACTGATATATATAATTAGTTTTAAACAATAATCTGACTAAATCAAACTTGATGATATATAATTATATACTATTTATTGTATATATTAGTTTTAAACAATCATATCTATTTTCTTTACTGAAACAATAATTTAGAAAGATTCACAGTTAATGCAACCATTGTCTATAACAGAGGGAAAGAAGAAAGATGAAAAGAGAGAGGCGCTTAGGTGACATGGTATAATTTCGAACTGTAAAATAATCTTCAGATGGCTTTCATCAGTGGTGATTACATTGATTGCAAGAATATATCTATGGTTTTTTTTTAATTCAATTTTGCGCTCTGAAAGAATGCTCTCTTTAATTGCCATTCTTCCTGTTATTTGGTTGTAAGAGCTTTTGTTTAGCAATAGAAACAGTGTAATTAAGTGTTAGTATATATGTCAGGAGGAGGGTTCCAATGCCTCATCTCCTCATACCTCATCCATACCTCATGTTATATATCTTCATTTTCAAAGTCTAAACTATCGATCCGACCGTTCAACATGATATTCATACTAAAATATGCTTGGGGATGAAATTTTATAATTTTTGCAATTTTTTTACTATTTTTTAAGATAGGTACAAAATTACTGTTTTTTGAATGGTCCAGATACAGTGATTTTGTACCTATCTTAAAAAATAGTAAAAAAATTGTAAAAATTATAAAATTTCATCCCCGAACATATTTTAGTATGAATATCATGTTGAACGGTCGGATCGATAGTTTAGACTTTGAAAATGGAGATATATAACATGAGGTATGGATGAGGTATGAGGAGAAGAGGCATTGGAACCCTCCTCGTCA
Organism: Carex kokanica; assembly: GCA_025461125.1. Lineage (NCBI taxonomy): Eukaryota > Viridiplantae > Streptophyta > Magnoliopsida > Poales > Cyperaceae > Carex > Carex kokanica. Next base: position 331,435 of record JAJGRX010001148.1, read on the forward strand.
GTCAGATACTTAATGAGCATTGAGACTAATTAAATGCTCCGATGCGTTACTTGATTAATAAAGACTGGTAATTTCTAATAAATCATCCGTAGCAACACACTGGCATTATACTATTAATGTTAGTATATACGTTATAATGCAAAGTACTGACCTTCATCTGTAATTTTTGAAATATATATGACGGATCTAAGATATCTAATGTGATCTGATGTAACAAAAAAATGACACGGCCATGGATGTATATGCAACTGGTTGCTATTCTGTTAGGAATAGACTTTTTTTTTTTTTTTTTTTTTGAGAAAAGAATAGGGTTCTAGCCCCTATTTTGTATTAATCGTGATTCGTTACCGCGTTTTAGGGTTATGAGGAATAACCCTGTGTGTAATTCACAAATAAAGTGAAAAAAAATAAAAAACACAAAGTAACAAATAAAAAAACACAAAGGTGTGTAACCCTGTGTGTGATGTACAAGAAATGAAGCATTTGGATAAGGAATTAATTTTCAATCTTCAATCGTGTACCAGTCTTCAGGCTTCAAGTCTATCTCTCCATGTTAATTGTTCTGTGTATTTCCTCTACAAGTTCACTTTCCGTCTTGCTACTGCCTTGAAAAATTCTTGAACATCTCTCTCCAGATAACAAATTGTATTATTAAAAGTAGCTCTCTGACCTGTTTGCGAGTTTCTTTATCGACCAGCCTTTGTATTGCATCAGTATGATTACTTATTAATCCTTCTTATTGTGGAAAAAAGATACTACTGATACTGTGATACATTCTTCTTGTGCACAATCATTGAAGAGATACAGTGTTGTTAGGATTAAACTGAATGACACGCCCATGGATGTATACAATTGGTTGTTATTCTGTTAGGAATAGAGGGCGAAAATGGGGCCTTGATCAGGCCAATGTGTTTGTCATGCTTTTGGCAGCCCTTCTTTCAATTTAAGAGTGATGTAAATAGTTTTTTGTAAGGCGAGGAGTTAGAAATTAGGAAATTTGGGAGGGGGGGGGGGGGGGGGGGGGGGGGGGGGGGGGTTGGGGTTGGGGGGCGCTTGGATCTTTTGTGGATAATCTACATTTGAGTCCGCGCACTTACAGATGAAAAGAAACATTGTTTTTGAAATTGAATGTTAGGGCTACAAATGCATGTGTGGTACATAAATGAAATATTCTACAGATTAATTTCATTGCTTGGTTCTGATTCTTAAAAGCTCAATATACAGAGTTACTTATAGCCTATTCTATTCTATTAGTTGTTAGCATAATTACATTCTAAATACAAGCTAGTTACCAAGTATAGCTTTGACAGCTGTACCTTGGATGCTAGCTTAATTTGTTGCCTATTTACTACCTATGATGAATCTTCTGAGGTTATTCTATTTCTCAACACTTTGTATAGTAAACCTACCTCTATTTCGATTTGCATGAAGTGCAGATTACAATAACATTCATAATTACTGCTATTTTTTTTTTTTTTTTTGAAGTAGAAATGTAAAGGCAAAAGATTTTTATTTTTATTTTATAATTACTGCTATTTTCATAATTACTGCTATTTTCATAACTACTTTCATAATTACTGCTATTTTTATTTTTATTTTACATCACATGTCACGCAAAAGATTTGGTCACAACACATGGTCACGGGAGTCACGTGTGATTAGGACTGTTAGATCTTGATCAATTAGTGAATCGTGAATAAAGTAACCCAAATTATGAAAAAAAAAGTTAAACGTGACCAAATGTGACAAATGTGACCAGTCACGTTTGGACATGTTGTGTGTGGCCACGGCGTAACTAGCGTATTGTGACCATTCATGTGCCATGACCATCCTTCCAAATTTGGTCATGGCACGTATAAATCTGACTTGGTGACGACACGACACGTAATCCAAATCACAGCATGACTAGTCATGGCACGGTACACATTTAGAATCGGAATGCGTTTTTTTCTTTCTTTCTTTTTTTTTCGTGCATTTCTTCTACGTACTAGACCGTGAATTAAATTCAAAGATAGACCATATTTCCGTCCAGAAATAAATACAAGTATAAAATATCAATGGATTCAAAAATAATTTCGAATCCAAAAATAGAAAAGCAACTATATATCCTGAGTTCCTCACCATCTTTAGATCCGCCACTGATCCGGTCACAAAATTGAATTTTTTACAACTCTAGATCATTCACTGCGTTCTTCTTGTGGACAATTAGTACGAAATGTCACGTGATTTACTTGTCTCTACATGACAATTAGTACGCAGCAATTATGGTTTTGTTTTTAGTATTGGACCACGCGCATTATTTCCTAATTATCTTATAGCGTGATACAGTGGTATAAGTGGTAAAAAATGTACATCTCAAAATACAAGTGGGGAATCGATCGGTGATCGGGTGGTTATATATATTGGTCCTGAGCCCACAAGTCCGATCGAGTCGGACAGCTGGAGTGTGTATCTTTTGCGGATAGAATGATTCTCAGTCGAATTAAATTTTATACGAACCTGTTTTAAATTCACGGAATCCTTTTCAAATACGGTATTTTACTGGATTTGAATTCAAACTGTTGTACTTGTAGATGTATGCAGCACCTGTTTTTTTCAACATATCTAAAAAAAAAGAAAAAAAAAAAGAGCAAACCGTCCTAATTAACATGGGGCGGTTCGCAGTTAGGTTCTTTATAAAAAAAAATTTAATGCGGAGGGTAGATTTGCTATTTTTTTTTTAGGGTATTAATAAAAATTTCAGGATTGGAGGTCGAGCTTCTCAACTATTTAATATCCACAAAGGATTTTTCTCATCCGAATTTCAAACCTGTGACTTTCCCACATGAAGAGCATTGCCTCATAATCTAGGAGTTTTATCGGCTTGAAGTGCTACTTAACTTGTTACTAATTAATAATGATAAATTTGATTATTATTTAGTTTTCTATAGATTCTAATATGAATATTAGAATCTCATTTTATGATACAGTTGTTTGAACTTTGAAAACAAAAATATTAATCCATAGCACATACATATTCACGCTATGCATAATACCATAACCCCACTCCTAATTTTTAGATAAAGAAGCTAACAATAATACCAATTACTTTATCTTTGTGAAAGAAATAGATTAGCAATCAAAATAAATTGTCACTGTCAAACATTTAGGAAAAAAAACAATCAAATAAATTTCTTACAATAAGAAATCAAATTATAGACATTTCTTAATTTAAATAGACTCTAAATCAGACGTCAACAAAATTAATTTACTAATTTTTTAAGTCCGTTACGAATGGCCATTCAATTGTCAGTTCTCACCAATATCAAGTTCCTTCACTTGAATTTATTGTACCCATAACTGTCCAGTAAGTTATATGAAATGAAATTACTATAATAAGGAGTAGAGTGGATGAGAAAAATGCATATCCTCATTATAATATACTTCCACAAAAATGTTAATATTCATCAAGATGGAAACAAATTAGCAATTTTTCTTAAGAGCAAGTGCCTTGTTTTGGTGTCATCGAACACCACTCCTGTCCTATGCAAGTTCGGTAATTTGAGTTTGCATATACACACTTAAAATTATTATTTAAGTTTGTTATCTTAGAAGTATATATGGAGATCATTAATGGAAAGATCTTCTATATATAATAAAGCTCAATTTTTATAGGGTAATTATTTCTTTCTCCTGTCTCCTATCTCCCATTCATCCCCCAAACTCATTAACCATTTAACTATCTCTTTAACCGATCAACACTACTAGAATTCTCACTTTTTCCAAGGGTAAGTTTAGCTTTTTCCAAAGGTAGGAGAGGCCGTCAGAAATAAAATGGTGTTTTCTGACGCAGTTCTGACACACTTAACATTTCCAACGGCACGCTGACGGAAATAGTTGCGCATGGAAATCCCTGTTGTCTGCCCTTGGAAATGTCTAATGTCCACCCTTGGAAATACTTTTGGATGACCCATGACCCGCCAAACAAATCAAATACTATTTTATATTGATAGCCCATGGAAATAGTTGACTCCATGCCCTTGGAAATGTTTTGGAAGTTGTAACACATATTATTTCCATGAGCTACCCTTGGAAATGTTTTGGTTATTATGTTTGTATTATTTTATAATGAAGGCGCACGGAAATACTTGGGTACTATACCCTTGGAAATGTTTCATTGATACGGTTAATATTATTTTATAGCTATACTAACTATTTCCATAGGGCTACCGTTGGAAATGTTTAGCTCCTGGAGACAGAAGCATTTTCATTTATTGAGATCTCCCTTTTAATGTTGAACATTCCATTAACACAGAATTTAATCCCAAAACGAGAGGCAGTAATTAATAAAACAAAATAATTTATATAACACATCATAATAAATAAGAAAAACACTTACTTAAGAAAGTGATTTAGTGATATCATCACTATTGATAACAAAATAATTGTAGCATTACTTGACAATAAGAGTCTTCAAGCAAACAGTATACATCACCAAATTAGTACCAAAAACATAAAATATAGGACATGACCCTAATTCATCTAGATTCCAAAAACCAACTAATTAAGTCACTATATATCTCATTTATAAAAAAAGTCTTTCAAAAGGTTTCATTAACATTTGCCTAATCCATCCCCACATCCCTAATTAGTAACCTATTCGTGCCTCACTAATTGTCGCGTCTTTTTTTCTTTTGAGGGAAGTATTTGATTCGCTTCCCTCCATTTTTGTTAGTATTTTCCCATATTCTCTTGCTTCTTCTCAAGCGAACCCAAGCCCGGACATCATCAATAGCATAGTCAGGTCCGTAAGGCTCTTCATCCTCGGAATCAGATTCATCATCGGAATCAGATTCATCATCCGAGGAAGATAAGACAATGACAGGTGGCGGGGCAACATGTCGCCACTCGATTATCTGAGGGTTTGGATTTGTGAGTGGATTGAATCGATTAGGCGGTGGTATAATCTGGAGTGGGGTGGGGGGTCCCGACGGATTGACTCTAATTACCGCACGTTTTTCATTTCCTCGGGTATTTGGATTTTCCATTTGAAGTTTTCTCCTTTTTCCCTGTACCTTAGAAAATAAAAGATTTGTAAATGAGGTCAATTAAAACCCTTAAAGAAGAGAAATTGTTACACAAGACAAGGGGTTGGATAGGCAATTGGGTTTAATCATAGAACACGGATGGCAGCAACTATTGGAATAATATCAAGTAGCATAATATTAGTGCTCCTATTATCTTCAAGGGAAAATTTCCATTGTACCCATTCAAAGTTTGTAAATAGGCAATAACCCCATGAAAGCACTATAATGTCCAATATCCCCATTCAAACTTAACTTTCTTTATTTTATCCCCATTTTCTTTATCCCCATTAAAACTTAACTTTCTTACAATTGCTACAAGACGGTAGAATTGAACAGGCCAGATATTGAGAAGTTGCAATTTTGGTCAAAATACAGGTCAGTTGTTGCTGGTCAGTCACAATACTGGTCAGTTGTTGCAGCTAAAAAATTGCAATGGCATTTACTTAAGCGATAAGTTAAGGCACTGCCTAGAAGGTAGAAAATGAAATTGACACCTAATATGCGGGAGAGGTACCCTTTCCAGTACCAGTGATATGCTAATTTGATCTTTAACCACAACAATTACCGATAGGGCTAAATTACCAAAAGTTACTTTAGGAATGCATATGTTATATATGAATAATATAATAGAATTGCATGAAATATTTGAGATTTCTTTTTTTTGAAATAAAAGGTCAAACCATTCATTAAATTAATGGGAAGACTTCATGTATTTATATGCATATAAAATATGAATTCTCATAAATTTTTATTTCGAAGTTCTAAGAATTTCGATTCACGATAGTTTTCAAAGATTCAATCAATAAAGTATTACTCAAATTTCAGAAAATCTCATGAAAAAAAAAGGTCTATTCCTCTTACAGATAAAAAATCTGTTATTGAGTAAAACAATAACAAATTACTAGTAATATGTGTCAATCTCACTATAGTCTATATCCAAGTAGAGCTTACCAGGGTGGTGATTGACCGCTGCCACCTCGCTTCCAAACCGTTCTTGGCAACACAAAGAGCTTGAGCGGGTGGGAGGCACAACACACAGAGGGCTTGAGCGGGTGGGAGACACAACACAGAGGGCTTGACGGAGTGGCTGAGCGAAAGTGGGGAGGAGAGACAGTGGCTGAGCGAAAGTAGCAAGGAGAGACAGTGGATGAGGGAGAAAGAGAACAGGCGGAGAAAATGGGAGGGAAGTTGAAACGACGCGGAGAAAGGTTAGGGTTTAGCGGGAAGAGATGTGAAAATGGGAACCAGAGTAAGTCCGATGCCCATCGGACCTACCTTGGTTCGATGGGTGTGATGACCATCCAATTTGCATCAAGATTAGTGTTATCTGCAACAAAATCCGTGCAAGTATGTATCAATTTCTGTGCGCATAGATCTTGATGCTAATCGTACGGTTCTAGAGGTAGTTGAGCCTAAATGTAGGTCCGATGCCCATCGGACCTACTCCTATCTCGTGAAAATGAAGGGCCACGCGGTTACAATTATTTTATATTATTATTTATTTCCGTGAGGCTACCGTTGGAAATGTTTAGCTCACAGAGACAGAAGAAATTCTATTTATTGAGTATCTCCCTTTTAATCCAGAACTTTCAATTAACATAGGATATATATTAATCCCAAAATGTCATGCAGTAATTAATCAACAAAAGAATTTCTATAACACATCCTAATTAATAAGAAAACCACTTGATTTAGACAGTGATTTAGTAATATCATCACTATTGCTAATATATTTAATTTAGATACAAAACATTTTGACAAATGGTGCAATACATAAGATCTCCCTTTGTGTAAACACCTGTTACAAGCAAAATAAGAGGAAAATGTTAAAAAAGGCATTTGACCAATAATGTGAACATAATTTTAACCTAAATTGAAATGCAAAAAAGCAATACATATGTGTATTCCTTTACCAATTAATATTCTTCACCGGAATCATGAAATTCTTCATCAACTTGCTCTTCCTCCTCTTCCTCTATGTCGTTTTCGGTCACTACCTCGAACTCGCCTTCTTGTTGGACCACACCCTCCCAATCAAAGTCTTGTCCAATTGTCGGCTCAATTGGATTTTCCGGTCTTTCCTCTTGGTAAAATTCGAGATTTGCATCGTCGCCCTCGGCACGAAACATCGACTTCGGGCTTGCTTTCATTGCCACCCACCAAAGTTTTCTTTCGGCCTTTTGTGATGCATAAGGTAGGTAACACACTTGGGTTGCTTGAGCCGCTAGTACAAAAGGCTCATAATTTGCAAGGCGAGAAGTATGCTTAACCTCAACAAGACCATGTTTCCGGTCCACTTTAACACCGTTTATTATGTCAAACCAATCACACCTAAAGATAACTACCTTGTGTGCATCATATTGTAGCTCAATGACATCTTGGAGAAGACCATAGTAGTCGATTTGTACGCCATTTGCATCCCACTCTCCTTTGATGCAAACACCGCTACTTTGAGTTACCTTGTTTTCTCCGGATGATTCTGTGTGAAATCGATACCCGTTGACTTCGTACCCATCGTAGAAGTATCCTTGTTTGCTAGGCATGACTCCTGCCATTCGTATGTAGTAGTCGCCTTCATCACGAGAATTTATTACCTTTTTCCGTAACCAATGTGCGAAACCATCTTGACGAACTTTTGGCAAATCTTGTGGGGTTGGGGCCACCCCAGAGTTGAGCATGCATGTATCAAACTCTCTGCACATTAGATAGAATATGTCCAAACATGAGATTTCGATAGGTTTTAGAATAGATACTTTCGAAAACAATACAAATAGAATTAGAAGATTGTACCCCAGGTACTTCTCACAGATCTCTGGACAGTTGAGGATGACATAAGTGTGTGCAGCATCCCAATCCTTGTCATTGAGAGGATTTCGTTTTGGCTTGCCAATGGTGCGGCCCGGAGTATCGAATATCGAAAGTTGTCTCGCCGAACGGTTACTTATTCCAACTCCTTCTTGGCTAATGTTAGATCTCTCTGCAAAGTAGCGTCCGGAAAATGTACCGATTTCTTTGGCAATTGTAGCCTCCACTATTGAACCCTCAACACGTGCCTTGTTCGTGACTCTCATCCTTTGTTCCTTGTTACGCCTGTAATTGCAACAATGGTTTAGTGTTAGTTGTAATCTTAGTGTGTCTTTAATTACCATTAAAAAAATTGGTGAGACAAGTCACCTTTCACATGCAAACATCCATCGAGATGATACCGGCCCACCCATTCTAGCCTCGTATGCTACATGCAACACAAGGTGCTCCATTGAATCAAAGAAACCGGGCGGAAAAATTTTCTCCATCTTGCACATTATGACGACAATATCATCTTCTAATTCCGCGACCCTCACTGGATCAAGTTCCTTGGCACATATCTCTCTAAAGAAGGCCGAAATCTCACATAAAACATCCCATATAGGATCCGGGACAAAGTCTCGAAATGCAACGGGGAGGAGGCGCTCCATGAACACGTGTAAGTCATGACTTTTAACCCCGGTGAAGCTGCCAGTGGTTAGGTTAACCATCCTTGACCAATTGGACGCGTAGCCATCAGGGAACCTTACTACCTCCTTGAGCCATGTTAAAACAATCTTCTTATTTGCTGGAGAGAGTGCGAAGGGTGCCTGTGGTTTGATAAACTTTCCCGGGTGATCAGCCGTGGTAGTTAGGTGCTGGGTTGGGCGATCACAATAAAGAGCCAAATCTTTCCTGGCTTTTTCATTGTCCTTGGTTCTCTTACCAATGCTTAATATCGTGTATAGCAAATTTTCGGTGAAATTCTTCTCCAAATGCATCATATCCAAATTGTGTGGCACCAAGTTGTCTTTCCAATAGGGTAAGGTCCAAAAAATGCTCTTCTTTTGCCAATGATGGGTTACACCATAACCAGGGATCTGATTTAATAATCCATTTTTACCCCATTTAATATCTGGGAGCAAACTCACTATATCGAGCATTTGCTCTCCCGTCAATCTTGGTGGTGGCGGATCATTCTCAACCCTACCTTTAATGAAATTCTTCCTATCTCGGCGGAATGTGTGATGCATAGGAAGAAAGCACCTTGTGCCATCGAACCAAGTTGCTTTTCCACCATACGCAAGTTGAAAGGCCTTTGTCTTCTCCATGCAATAATAACACGCCAAATGGCCTTTTGTACCCCATCCACATAGCATCTCATAAGCCGGGTAATCACTAACCGTCCACAGAAGTTGTGCATGCATCTCGAAGTTCTCTCTTTTATACCCGTCCCATGTCATTTCTCCCTTTGACCACAAAAGATTCAATTCGTCGATCAAAGGTTCGAGGAGAATGTCAATGTCCCGACCCGGATGCTTTGGTCCAGGGATGACTAGCGCGAGGAACATGCTATCTTCTTTCATTATCAACCCTGGGGGTAGATTATATGGAAAAACAAATACCGGCCAACACGAATATGGAGCTGCACTCGAGTTGAATGGCATGAACCCATCTGTTGATAGTCCCAACCAAACATTTCTAACCTCATATGCAAAGCCGGGATGTTTCCGAGTGAAATGCTTCCAAGCCTCACCATCCGCCGGGTGCACCATCATCGGGGCTTTGTGACGCACACCTTCTTTGTGCCATCTCATATTCTTCGCAGACTCTGCGGTCATGTACATCCTTTGCAACCGTGGGGTGATAGGTAGATATCGAAGTTGCAATCGTGGCACGGGTTTTGCATTCTTATTGTGGCCAACGGGCTTATATCTTGGCAAGTTGCACACATCACATTCTGTTTTCAACTTGTTATCTTTGTTGTAATATAGCATACAAAAATTCGGGCAAACATCTATTTTTTGGTGCTCCATGCCCAATCCATCAACCAATCGCTTTGCTTCATAGAAATTTTTAGGCATTTCATCCTTTTTAGGAAGGGTGCTTTTCATGAGGTCCATCACGTCATCGAATGCTGCTTGGCTCATTTGGTGCTTCGCCTTAATCGCAAAGGCTCGTGTCACCGCGGACAAGACGGTTTGTTCTTTACATTCCATTGAACCCGTCGCATTAAATTTCCAAACCGGTTTATTGTTAGCCTCTATCATGTCGAAGAATTTTTTAGCCGCTCCCATAGGTGCCTCTTCATTCCAATTGAAATCTTGACCAGCAGCATCCCTAACCATGTCAACCATTGTATCAGCTGCCTCGTTCGAAGATGACAGATTAGCTGAATTTGGATGCGTCTCCCCGTGTTTGTGCCAAACTTCATATAGGTTGCAAAAGCCATGGCGAAAAAGATGCATTTCGACGGTATCCACATCTTTGATGTAGAGGTTATCACATCTTCCACACGGACACAGGATACATTGCAAACCATTAGCATCGATACTCACAACGGAGGGTATGGACCGGGCTCTATCAATAAATTCGGCCACACCGGTCACAAATTCAGGTTCAAGAGTTCCACCCGTATTTTGTCGACTATACTTATACATCCATTCTCGATTAGTCGCCATTTGAGTGTTGCCGCTGTATTAAACATTCAATGAGTTAATGCAACAATTTGCCAAACAATTACTCAATTAGAAAGGGGAATCTGGTCTAAAAATCCGTGTTAAGATTCTGGTCTAAACAATCTGGTCTGTCTCTGTTCATTTGTATGTACCTTTGCTTGCCATTTGCCATTTGTATGTACCTTTTCTAACCAGGAGCTAGCTGTCTCTGTACAATTTGCCTAGAAACACTTACAAATGATGAGCTCTCTCTGGACAGTGCGTAGGCACCATTTTCTAATTTTCATTACCAAGTCTCTATGTACCTTTGATCTTTCCTGCACAACGGCCTTACAGTGGGAGACCTAGAGCTTAATCTGCAATTTGCATGGAGAGGAAGAGCACCAAGGAGAGGGAGAGCTCCAAGGAGAGATCAAAAGCGTGGTGAGACACAGCACTTTGAGCTCAGAAAACAAAAGGGTTTAAATCGCAGGGGCCGGCTAGTTTAAATCGCATAAAGTGTTTTGGAGAGTTCCACGACAGAAATTAGACTGGGATGAGGCGAGGTGGGTGGGGAGAGGTGTATTTCCATGGGTTTACCGACGGAAATAGTGGTATATATAATCTAAGTATATTAGTAGTTTTTTGGCGTACCCACAGTGTACGCATCATAATGTGTATAACATAAAACATCAAAATAGTAAACAAGACATCTTAAGTTATACTAAATTTTATCCTCATATACATTGTCCTTAACTTACTGTTAAAAACCCTTTTTTTTAAAAAAAAAAAGCCAGGCAGAGGCTACTGTTATAAAAAGAAGACAACAAGTTGCTCCACATGAACACATCCTACTGTTATAAAAAGCATACACATCCTACAAATTAACTTACTGTTATAGAACTACTTCCAACATTTTACTCCATACACACATCCTACTGTTATAAAAAAACAAACACATCCTAAAAATTAAAAGGTTCTGAATTATTACAACTAGTCAATGTTTTGAAGCTGTCAATTAAAACATTTTATGGATTGTGATCCCCTCCCACACCATCTTTGCCCTTGGATGGTTGAGTGTTGCCTCCCACACCATCATTGCCCATTGATGACCCCTCCTACAAAGTACAAAATGAGAATATGATGTAATCATTCAAAAATATATTTGGAATCTGTCATTTATTCAAATAAGTAGCAGAAAAGGGGCTTACATCAAGAAAATCTGGAACAGTCAATCCGTTCGCTCGGAAGAGCGCAATAAAACATTTCCTCGTGAGCAGATTATTATTTTGAAGCTCTTCAATTTCCTTTGCGTGGCGCTTATCTTGTTCATCTATCTTCGCAACAAACTCAGTGCGTTCACCACGAATTATCTCTGCCACCTCATCTTTTGTGTATTTTCTTCTCAAAGATTCAGCGGATGTGGCCGTGCTCTTTGTAGGCTCCGAATGGGCACCCTCCACTGTCTCCAATACTCTTGTGGCCTTGCTTATTATTGACTTGAATCCAAAGCCGAATAGCCTCCCTCGACTGTCCTCTCCTTTCACAGCCATCTCCCAGATTTTCTCATCTTCCATCGTATCCCCATGAACCTTCTTAAGTTCCAAGTATTTTTCCTGCCACCATTAGAAAAACATATTAAGTACTTGTTTAATTAGTGGAATTGGTTCAATCTAGTGTTGGTCTTTATAACCACTGTCCATCATCAATTATTTTGATTAAACATTTTAGAATTTCACATCTTCCATCAAGATTTTGACAACTAAACTAAAAACAGTAGGTGATGACAGACTATATTAGACTTCTTCGAGATTACTGTGACACATTAGAGACTCCTATTGGACTGCCAATATGCATTGCATGACCCAACCTGATCATGCCCCCAACATGACCTGACCCAGCACTTAGAAATTGGTCCCATATTTCTACTTTATATGAAAAATGCTCTTACCGCTGTCTTCTCCGCTTTCTCGTTCACGTAAGCCTTTCCTGCTGGTGTCTTCACCATGTGAGTTCGATCAAAGACCTCCTTCAACCCAACCGGTGATCCCTTCTCGGCTATCTGAAATTTGTACAGTTCAGAAAGTAGGTATATGAGAACTTAAATAGCCAGGGTCAGTAATAAAAGTGCAGTAATGTAATTTTCCTTACCAATGCTGTCTTGTGGCGATAAGTGCTCCTAGAACTAGACACGTGATACACCACATGCTTCTTCTCTCCTTCTGGACCAACTCGGTTTATACGGTTGGTGTAAGATTGTTTGACAAACTTATCTTTGGACCATATGTTGACCAACCCCTTCCAATGCTCTGCGTTCTTGCACCATTTAGGAGGATTATCTTTCCAGACCTCCTTGGTCTCTCCATATTTCTTGATGTATCTTGCCCTTTCCTCCGACAGTTGGTTCATATATGCGTCTGCCGCTATTCTCTCAAATACATCAATACACTGCACAGTGTCTTCCCCAGCCCCCCATGAATACCTCTGGAGGAACTGTTGTAGGATTAACAGTCTCGTCTTCGAGGGAAAGCTCCTCCAGCTCCGGTAAGGACCGGGCAAGTTTTCTAGCGTGAGGAGCCTAATTGTGCTGATTATCTTTTTGCATAAGGGCGATGACGTGAACTCAACATCACCGACAATAAATAATTCTGGTCTGTCCTCCGGTGGCGCCGGTTCACGACCCCTTGCAAGACCCCGCCCACACCTAACATCGGTTTTTCCCTTGTTTCTTTTTCTTTTCCTATTGACATCTGACGCCTTAGCTGCCGACCCGTCTAGCTCTACCCCGCATGCGTCAAGTGCTCCAGGAACCCCGTGAAGGGGCCGACGGAGGAGGCACCTCCTACTGCCATCATCATCCAGTTCGGCGGGATGCGATGAGTGAAGATCAGAGGTGTCTTGGCTACCATCAACGTCATCCTGAGACATAGATAGTGCAGCAGACACGGATGGCGAGGGATTAAGCGGTGACTGAGGAGGTGAGAAACCAGTCCCGACCCATGAATCCCTGTTCGGGGACCGGTTATTAGAGTTCCACGAATCCCAAGCAGGATCCCCTTGAGATGGCTGAGGGGTTTTCCGTTTTTTCCTCAAAACGCCTGGATTGGGGCCCTTAAAAACCCTGACTCTCGAGGAACCAGTTGCCGACACCCGAGGTGACTGGACATTATCATCTTCTGAGTTGACCTGGTGTAATTTCAGATAAGGGGTTTAGACTCTAATTGTCAGAACAGCAAGCATAAGTTGTGAAACAACACTTTAAGCTCCAAGGAGAGTTATTTAACCTAAATTTCTAAGTTAACCTTAAGATGTGTAACTATATCTTAGTCATCTGCTATTATGCTATGAAATGCTAAGTAAATGAAAAGATGACAGTAAACGGAGCTTACAAGTTATCAAACTGGCACTTATGACATACCAGATATGCTCAAACCATGTATGAACATTAATTGATCTAACTAAATTAATTGGTCCAACTCATACCATGTATACCAGTGATGAACATATAATTGGTCTAACTCACACCACTTATATTACAACTCAATTAACAAAGATAGTAATTTTAGGGAGTTGATATTCTAAGGGCAAACATCTCAATAATAAGAGCTGGGAGAATATTTCTTATACTAATACCCACTTTGTCCTTCTCTCTTAATATTAAAAATACCTGCGGGGTAACGTGGACCTGGTCGGGAATAGCTTGATCTTCCATCTCATCCGGGTGCTGGGATGACGGCCCTGTCTGGGCTGGTTGCTCTTGCTCTGGCTCTGGCTCTTTCTAAGCTGATAGCTCTGCCTGGGCTGGTGGCTCTGTACGAGGAGGTGACTGATCACGAGGCTTGGTCTGAGATGGTGGCTGTTTCGGGGCTGATATCTCTGCCTGGGCTGGTGGCTGTTTCGGTGCCGACGGGCCTGTTGGCGGCTTGGTCTGAGCTGGTGGTTGTTTCGGGGCCGACGGGACAGTTGGCGGCTTGGTTTGAGCTGGTGGCTGTTTCGGGGCCGACGGGCCTGTTGGCGGCTTGGTCTGGGCTGGTGGTTGTTTCGGGGGCAACGGGACAGTTGGCGGCTTGGTTTGAGCTGGTGGCTGTTTTGGGGCCGACGGGCCTGCTGGCGGCTTGGTCTTAGCTGGTGGTTGTTTCGGGGCCGACGGGACAGTTGGCGGCTTGGTTTGAGCTGGTGGCTGTTTCGGGGCCGACGGGCCTGTTGGCGTCTTGGTCTGAGCTACTAGTGGCTGTTTCGGTACTTTAGAAGTTACATTGGTTGGCTCTGTCTCGGTTGTACTGGTGTTCGGGGGATGGAGTCTAGGGGATTTCCGGCGATGTACTAACTCAAATGAAGAGGCATCATTATCCCTAGCCATTCTGAATCTGAAACAGAAATTAATAAAGTGGTTAGTAACTACGATAATTCTTTAATTGATTTGCTCCAATTATAAAAACTGAATGGGCAAATATACCCTCATCTCTTTCAATAAAAATCAGCACCAACCTATGTTTAGAATCTCAAAACATACATCCAATTGACAGATCCTTAAAAATACCAAAAAAAAAGGAACATCTCTAGTCTATTGTATCCTGATAGCATTATTATAGAGAGGAGGTGCTAGGAAGAGAATCAAGTATTTGCACTTAGCTTCAACTAAAAATTAAGCACATACATGTATGTTACTACCTTCTGAAATTTTTGACATGATGCACATTAAAGATTGGGTATCCTTTCAAATTCTATATATTTATAAGCATCTTTCCTAATAATTAAGCACATACATGTCTAGTACTACCTTCTGAAATATTTTCAGGATATGAAGTTAACATTGCAGGTCAAACATATAATAGAAGCACTCTTTTCAAGTTCCAAAGCAGACCAGATCTCTAATTTGGGGTATTTATCAAAATTAAAAGTTGGCACAGGGAGGGAAACTGTTTGTAACAATTGGAAAGTTGATGTCATTACCCCTCAAAAATCTGCACTGGCAAATAATGTAATTAAAAGTTTCCACAGTGAGGGGTATTTTTAATAAAGGGGGAATTTCATGTCTATCCTCCCTCAAAAGTTTCAATATTACATATTTATCACTCTAAAATCAATAATTACATATTTATCCCTAAAAATTATAAAAACTCACATATTTATCCGGTGGAGGAACCCTTGTTTCGCCGATGACGGGGGTTGAGGTGGAGGTGGCAGCGGCGTAGTTCGAGTCGGAGGTGAGGTGTTGCGGTCGACTTAGGGTTAAGGAAAGAGGGAGGGACGGCGAGATCAGGGGCGACGCCGATCGACTTAGGGTTGTGAAAACAGTGAGGGACGGCGAGATCGTCGGCGACTCCGATCGACTTAGGTTAGAGAAAGGAGTGGTGGCTCTGGGATAGTGGAGAAGGGGACGGAGAGGTCAGAGGAGTGTCATTTGAGTTTTTGAAAAAATGGTAAGTCCTGGCTCGCTTATTTACTCCTGTTATCTGTAGAAGGAGCATCCCCTCCAATACCTTTAGTACAAGCTATGGCCTCTACGGTTTGATAAGTGCTTTTAGAAATTCAAGATTAGGGCAAGCTCGGTGGTTGATATAATTTTGGCCTTATGATTTGGAAGATGATATAATAACGGTTCGGATTGCGTTCATCTAAGATATCGGTGAAACAC
Organism: Carex kokanica; assembly: GCA_025461125.1. Classification (NCBI taxonomy): domain Eukaryota; kingdom Viridiplantae; phylum Streptophyta; class Magnoliopsida; order Poales; family Cyperaceae; genus Carex; species Carex kokanica. Next base: position 347,580 of record JAJGRX010001148.1, read on the forward strand.
AAAAATGGGGCACCGCTTTGAGATACAACTAAAAAACCTTCGGTGCATCGCCTCCAATACCTGATATACACTATACTAACTCTGAGGCTTGATAAGAGCTGTCAGATGCTCCGAGATTCGGGCTAGCACAGTAGTTAATTTTATTTGGGCTTATTGATTTGTGTAGTGTTAAACGAACGAATCAGATCCCATCATTCAAAAAATAAAAAGAGCAACGCTGTGAGGCACCGGTTGGATATTATCTTCGCAACCTTTCTCTGTATCGCATTTAAGTATACCAACCCAATCAGAGGTATATATCACTGAGGTAACATGATAAGTCCAACTCATCTGGATGATCCATCAACCATCGAACGGCTACCATTTATTTTAATTTCTGTTTGGTAATACATGTACACAGATAAGTATTAAGAAAAATGTGAAAAATATAAAAAAAAAAAATTGTGTATGTATGGCCAAATCAAGTCTACCTTGATCAATTTTGTACAATTTCATTATTATTAATGTCATCAAATTGTTAAAAACAATGCAGACCGTTCATTTATGCACGAGCAATCAACGGTTGATCTGCATTTAAAAGACGCGCAAATTTTTTGAAAATGATCAAGATATAACATGAAACATTAATAACATAAAAGTTTCGAAGGCCTGACAATTGTAAGCTTCGATCCAACGTAAACTATTTACAACCGTGCGATGTTGCTATGTTGTTTTGCTTTGATGGATTAGTAAACGGATCCCGAATTGTATCAAATTTTATAACGGTGAAATTAATGTGATATTCTTTCATTTTAACGGTTCCGATCGACCAAATGCCGATGTTCATATTCATTCATTCACAACCCCCCACAACAAGGGTTCAAGTCCTATGTATATTCTTATATGGCACAAGTCATTGAAGCATCATCCCTGATTGTATAAAAAATTTCAATAGTCAAAATCATTTCAAAATGAATTATCAATGTCAAAGAATTAATTATATTGTCACATTAATTTTAATAATATCAATTACATTAATTTCATCAAAAAATATTTATAATTGAACAATTGGCCATATACAACAACATATATGTATTATACTAAACACCACACTAATTACATATAACACAAATGCCTAATTACATATAATGCTCAATATTAAATTTACAAACATAATTATCTTAAAATACTGAAAAAAACTAATTTGTATAAATTTCAATTCATAAATCAATTAATCCTGAATTGAAATACATGATGAAATTGGCTATCTCAATTTTGAGGCTGTCATTGATGCCAATTTGCCTTTCATCTGAACAGAGCACTTTAGACTATGTGCAGCGTACCACACAGTTGAAATTTGAGTTGCTCTTTGTCTTCGAGACTGCTTTAAGGCAGAACTGATCTGTCGATACGCCAATTTTCATGAGTCCGTATCCTCTGAGATATCTCAACTTTTGCGTGACCTACGTGTTCGGTGCCTATTTGGGGATAGCGCGGGGGCCAGTATTATTTGTGCTTCGAGATTCGTGAAGAACTTATTTCAATGGTTGAGATTTTCAATAAAGTCACGCAAAGTTTGAGATATCTCAGAGGATGCGAATTCAATTTTCATTCCCTCCTTCGTCGGCGAGAAAAGAGTAAGGTCCGAACGGCATTGGACCTACTTTTAGGTTCAATTAGCTCTATCACCGTACGATTAGCATTAAGATCTGGGCGCACAGAAACTGATGAATATCTGCACGGATTTCAATACATAGCACACGATTCTTGATGCAATCGGATGGCCACCACACCGATCAAACCAAAGTAGGTCCGACGCCCTCTGAAGTGTTCAACAGGCAGATCCAATTTCCCTTCCCTCCTTCGGCGGCAGATCCATTTTTCATTTCCCCCCAAATTTTCATCTAAGTACCTTGCGCAATGTCGCCTTCTCTCTCCCTCTCATTTCGATCTAAAAATCCCTCACCCGCCTCCTCTCTCCTTCTAATTTCCCCCCCAAATTTTCATCTAACCCTTCACCCGCCTCCGCTCTCCATCTCATTTTGCATCCCCCCTCTGACTTGAGCCTGTAGTCGACGGCCAATCTACCTACATCACTGACCTCCGTGCGAGTATTGGAGTCGAAGGCCAGGAATATTCCTTGAGGTTTAATTTCTGTTTAACGTTTTCACCATTTGAATCTGTGTACCTATTTCATCATTTGCATATGTGTACCTATTTCACCATTGTTCTCTTAAGGTTTAATTTCTGTTCTCTTAAGGTCTAATTGTTGCAATCGGTGAGTTTAACTTTTAAACTTTAGGTCCTTTTTTTTAAGGTCTATACTCCTTAATATAGGGTTTAACTGGCAAAGTATGTTGTCTAAAGTAAGCAACTTGCAGTATTACAATACACGCCATTTTTACTCCTTACAAGCTGTTCGACTAATTGACACAATGAAATTATTCAAGCACCTCCCTTCCATACTGCAAGTCTCTTTCTTTTGTGCAATTGCAAAATTGTATAATCTTGTAATTATTGACCATTGTTCTCTTTCTTTTGTGCAATTCTTTATAAGTCTCTTTCTTTTGGCATAAGCATCCTCTAAACGAAGAAGGTCGTATTGTCTACTCCTCGCTGTTGCAAAGATTGCTACATAAAAGGTTCCACTTGCTTGTTAACTCTATGCCTATTTTAATTTCATCACACATACCCTCTTCAATGATTCTGGATTTTAAGAACCAGTGTTTGTAGATAACGAAGCTATTTCTAGGGGTATTGAAAATCAGATTTTAATACAATATGAGAACATGATAATATTTTAAACCAAAATCTTTTAAAATATGCACCAACTTTATTTCTGACCAAATCAAGCTTAACAAGCACAGTAAGGCCAAAACTTTCACCTAACTTAATAAGAACAGTTTAGGACTGGTATTAGGGTTTCTAGACTGAACTGCAGCCGTGTAGTTTGCAAATTCCAAATTAAGGACTGGTATTAGGACTGAACAACACCAAGTTTAGGACTGGTATTAGGGTTTAGGACTGGCACCAAGTTTCTAGAATAAGAACAGTTCGTACCACCTAAAAATTAAAAGGATGTATTTGGATATAGGGAGAATTTCTAGTGGACCTGCGAAAACTTTTAAAAGAGTCAATTTCTCCATAAAACCAACTTAACAGCCAATATCCCCATAGAAATTTAGCATTATTTCTTTTATACCCATATATTCATTATATTTAGTGTTTAGACAAATATAGCTATTGGAATACAGGAGCACACACCACAGAGCACAGACCCATTTGTGCTATGCGCCACTACCAACTAGCTAGGAAATTAGAATTCAGCAAGTCAATGGCAACTAATGTAATTAGTTAAGTATGCCATAACATAATTAGTCAGCGGCAGTTTCTGTGGTGCTATTAACCGAGTTGTGTCAATTGATTGATTGAAAATCAAGTTTTTCTTACTTCGTTTTCTTTATCGATCCGATTTTAACCCTTTAGCCATGGTTGTCTATTAAGCTTTATGTTTTGCGGGCTAACATTAAGACCTCCAAACTATATCAAAGATGTGGGAAAAATTGAAGTGTTGGTACTAAGCTTAGAAAGCATGCTGTACCAAATTATAACTGGTTTATTTCCATGCTAATTACCATATTTAAAGTACAATAAACACATAATTGTTTTCTTTTCACTCAAACACAGATGGCCCCAAGAAAATCTGGACTAACAAGAGAGACATCAGCGAGAAGAAAAAATCAAGGGAGAAAGCGTAAATCACAGGCAGTAATTGATCTCGGCGAGGGTTCAAATGCTACGCCAGATGATCAAATTACACCACATGTACCCCAAAAGAAAAAGGGACGAGGCCCGGGGTGATAAGGAAATCGACACCCATACTCGAAAAGAGACCAATAATCTGGCCAATATCCTCTTCTGAGTTTACTTGTGAGGTTACAGATGAGGCAAAACCAAAGGACATAACGGCAGTAATCACGAGGTATTATTGTTTTCATTTTAAACCAAATTTACAACCATTATATCCCCACAGTCATGTTCTGAAACTTCAATTTTTCTATCCCAAGGCTTGCCCTTAACCATATGCCTGGACCATTTAGAAGTTTCCATGCCTTCGACAAAGATACAATAGATGGCATCGAATTTGCCTTCTTGGTAGTCTCTCTTATTATTATTTACATTACTAGTATTAGAAAGGGACTCTGATCTGATCCGTATGTCAATGAAAATTGTTCACTACAAGGATATCATCTAACTCCTTATTTGTCAATGAAAAAACCTGATTTATACCTCTCTGTAGCTGAATTGTTTCACCAAGATGACCTTCATATTTCCTTTACTGTCCAATTAGTTGGTATGTATCTGTTAGGCAATTAGTAGCCAATTTTTTCATATCGCAGCTGTCTTAATTTTATATAATGGGGGGGGGGGGGAATAGGTGAAGTACTATTACATATTGCAGTTCTCCGAATTTTATAACATGTACCACTGCCAATTGAATACATGCTTTTGTGGTAAAGGAGAGATTTAGATATCGTCAAGATGAAGATCCCAAAAGTTGTCGGATTGTTCTGGAAGCAATAGCGGCAAAGAGGTACAGCAGCGAGCTACATGAGACCAGGGACAGGCTCGAAAAAAGGTATGGCAGAGACGTACGGGAATGGAAGAAGCACGTTCCACATTGGTGCACAACGCCGTCATTCTGGCCACAGTTGTGTGACATATTTGCCACAAAGGAATGGCAAGATTTGAGTTTAAAAAACCAGGACAACCGCACTAAGTCTGAACTGACGGTCTCTCACTATGCGGGAGGTGCAAGCGCACACCAGCATAAAGTTCAACTGGTAAGTTTCATGAACATCTACTAAAATTAAAGGTTAATCTGTAATTTACAGCATCATCTGACTTGTTTATTCATATTCATGTGGAGGCAAAATTAAATAAAGGAAAAGATCCATCTATGAGGGAGCTTTTTATCCATCTTCATTGTCGTCGAGACAGTAAAGGCAAATCACCCATTGTGGCCAAACTGGAAGCTACCGCGGAGGCTGAGAAGCTTAGGGCGGAACAAATGAAGCTTAGGGCGGAACAAATGGAGAATGCTGATGCTATTGGGATAATGGACCCAAGTACAGAGGAGATTCCCACTGGTACTGAAGAGTTGGATGTGAACTCCTTGCAATTTACCAACAGCAGAACAGAATCTATTTACGTAAGTTGAGCTTCCCCCTACCTTTGCTGAATTTGCATATGCAAGCATAAAACAAGGTCAAAATATATGTTTCAGCAACTTTTCACGTTATTACCTAAATTTCACTTTATTTCAGCAACAGGTTTTACTATCCTACAGTAATAAGTCTACTTTTTATATATTCATTCAGTACATAAAAATGTCAACATAACACATCTTTTTTTGTTTCTCATATGGTGCAACTCACAGCAAAAGGTGAATGCCATTATGGCTGATGGGGACAATGCCGACAAGGATGAGAGCAACATGTTCATATCAGCTGCTGGCGGAGTAAGCCATGGTAGGGTGCTTGGATTTGGAACCATGCTTGATGGGAAGGTGCAAACAGCAACCAATCGATGCAGGCCCAATTACTCAGCATCTTCTGTTACTGTTTCTGCATTGACAAACAATTCAGAGCAGGAAAGCTTCTCCCGCACTCAAGTACAATCGCTCCTAGCTGACAGTGATCGCCTTCGAGCTGAGGATAGGGCTGAAGTGAGAAGAGAACTAGCAAATTATCAGATGTTGTTCAACCAAATGTTATCGATGGTCGGGCCACAAGGGCTCAATGTACAGGTAAATTATACCAATTTGATACCAAATTTACATTTTTAAATTTTTTGGATGTGATGACAGCTTTTAATAGTTGAGAGCAGCTCTGTTGCTACTGTAGTTAAGGCCAATTTGATTTTAATTTGTTCGATGTAATTAAGGAGATAGGAGTAGGTCCGATGGGCATCGGACCTACATTTAGGTTCAATTAACTCTAGGACCGTACGATTAGCATCAAGATCTATGCGCACGGAAATTGATACAGACTTGTACGGTTTTGATGCAGAGCACACGAATCTTGATGCAGATCAAATGGTCATCACACCCATCGAATGAAGGTAGGTCCGATGGGCATCGGACCTACTCTGATTCCGTAATTAAGACCATCCAAGGGCAACTCTCGATGGTCGGGAGCAGCTTTGTTGCTACTGTAACTGTTGTCTTTATTATTAAGGCGGTTTCAATGGAATTGTTAACTTAAGAAAATCAATTCATTGTTACAAATTGGATATGTTTTTGTCATCTCCAAGATATAACACCTGTGCTTGCAAATTCAATGCTTAGGGACAAGCTGCTTTTCCTCAACCAACTCAGTCAGTAGCTTCACAGCTGCAGAACACCAACTCCCAGGTAAGGAGTTCAACATAAATTCTACATAGATTCCTTTATTTAGAGTTATTAGAGTGATTCCAATGCTCATAGTGCAAAATTCTGAATTTTGAGGGGGGGTATGTAAAAAAATTTATTCATAGCAAAGCTTTTGTCTTAATTATTAAGACGGTTTCGATGGAATTTATTAAGTTCATAAAACTTGTATTGCATAAAATTACATCTTTGACATTGTTCAACTTAGGGTCAAGGAAACAGTTCGGGAACTCAGCAAGGTTTTTTTGCGAATTTACCTAATTTCCAGGTGCCATTTTAACTTAAGAAAATCAATAATTGTTACAAATCTTATCTGATTTTGTCATCTCCAAAATATAACACTTCTGCTTCCAAATTCAATGCTTAGGGTCAAGCTCCTCTTCCTCAACCAACTCAGGCAGTAGCTTCACAGATGCAGAATGCCAACTCCCAGGTAAGGAGGTCAACATAAATTCTACATAATTCTGAATGCTCATAGTGCAAAATTCTGAATTTTAAGGGGGGGTATGTAAAAAAATTTATTCATAGCAATAACATGTTGTTTCTTTTCCATGTGATATAAATAGGGTAATGATTCTCCTATACAACAAAATCTTGGATTCCAGGCACTCTTAAGTCAAGGTAATCTGGGATTAGATGACGTACCCACAAATGAAGCTGCAATGGGCCAATGGCACGTGCATTCTGCCTACAATGGGAACCATCCCCTGTAGTGCATAAAGAATGCACCTTTTAGGGCTTATTATTAGAATAGAAGTTCTAACAAATTAACGAACTTGGGGTAAGTTATCTTGTGAATTTAGGGTAATTAAGGGTGTGTATATTTTGGTATAGGGTTACAGCTGCAATATGGTATATTTTGGTTAACTGGTGTGCATATTTTGGTATAGTTAAAAATGCAAGTGCATTCCTTCTGATGTATGAACACTATATATGTTATGTTAATGCTTATTAAATGTTAAATGCTTTCCTTATATCTCATTATAAATGAGTTTCTGTTTAAATGTTTGTGTTTATATGTTTCAATGGGTATTAGTACCTGGTTGGTACAGGGAAGATTGAACCTGATTGGTACAGAGAGAATTGTAGATGAGAGTATATGCACAGTTATTTTCGTTGGCATGTCCACGGAAAAACGAAAACAATTTGCTCTTGGAAATGCTACACGCACTGCCCTTGGAAATGCTACGGTGGGTCCCACACGCTGCCCTTGGAAATACTACTGTGGGTCCCACCCACGCTGCCCTTGGAAATACTACTGTGGGTCCCACACACGCTGCCCTTGGAAATACTACTGTGGGTCCCACGCACGCTGCCCTTGGAAATAATACGGTGGGTCCCACACACTTTGCCCTTGGAAATACTATGCTGGGTCCGACGCACGCGGCCCTTGGAAATAATACGGTGGGTCCCACACACTTTGCCCTTGGAAATACTATGCTGGGTCCCACATGCGCTACCCTTGGAAATAACCTGTTGGGACCCACACGTGCTGCCCTCAGAAATAATACAGTGGGACCCATACACTTTGCCCTTGGAAATAATAAGCTCATGGGCCTGATCTTAAAGTATTTCTGACGGTAGTATTTCCAAAGGCAAGCTCACGGAAAATGTCAGAAAGTAGTATTTCCAAAGGTAGCCGACGGAAAAAGTCAGAAAAATGGTATTTCCATCGAGGCTATTTTTGACGGTAGTATTTCTGAGGGTAGCGCACGGAAATGACGATTTTGGGGCTTTTTCCAAGGGCAGGCGTTGGAACAAGCCATATTTTAACCCATGGAAAAAGTGAGAATTCTAGTAGTGCAAACTGTCAAATCGCTCTCTTCCACCCAGTTCAATCTCTCTTTCTAAGAAAAAGAAAAATTAGTCTCAGTTAGCAAGCTGAAGCACGACTCCATCTCTTTCATCGCCTTCAAATTGAATTCTTATAATCTTTTCTCACCTAATCAAATTTCATCGAGTCCTGTGCTGAATTTGTCTTCTTTGCTATCAAATATTTGAGAGGGCCAGAAGTGATGAGCCCATCGAAAGTTCTTCTTTTTCATCTTTTTTAAATTTCGTCGTTATACTTGGTAAAATAAGAATTCAACAATTTATTTATGCGTCTATGATTTCTATTCACACGTTCATGAAGTGAAATTGAGGGTTTCCAAAGAACTGTCACTTTTTTTCTTGTTGTTCTTTTTATGAACTGGTTTTCTATATAATTTACAGTGTTGTAAATAACGGTATGCCGTTGTCGAACAGATAGGGTACCGCTAAGCAATTAATTAGAAATAATTTATTATAATCGGAAATAATTAGCCAATTAGTTGGAAAAATCCGTGACGGTTAATTAATTGATCATCGCCAACGACTAATCGGTCTTAACGAACGTTTTTTATAGCACTGATAATTTATATGAACTGATTATAAGACAAGGTATTAATAGTTGTAATTCTTGATATCATGCACTATCATTTGGAAAAAAAATTAAAAGTTAATATAATCTGTTAGGTACAAACACTTGATACATGAACTATTCACACTTGCATGACGAGCTATGAATACTTGCAATACTTGATATTAATACTTTCAAACATCATTTAAAGCCACAAGGAAAAAAATATTATAGAATCTGTTAGATACATATACTGCATACATTAACTATCTTTAAAGTCTTTAAAGATTGAGAACCAAGCGGTCACCATAATAAAAAGGAAAAATTAGCCATAAACACTCTAACTCTAACTCTAACTCTAAAAAGGAAAAATTACCCCTCAAAATTATTATTTTCTGCACATGTCTGTTATTTTTTCTTTATGCACCTCTTAATTGTTTAGATTTGTGTCTGAACCTATCAGCTACCTGTTACCATTCAATATCCTCCGAGATTTTTATATATAAGCAAAATAAATAAATAAAATATTAAAAATAAGAAATGGGTCAGGGAAATTTGAAAAATGGGAAGGCCGGTAGGCGCCATGGCATACTCCAACCCATCAGAAAAACAGAAGAAGAAAAAAAAAAAAAAAAAGGGATGCCATGGCTCTGGCCAACCCAGAAAAAAATAAAAATTAAAAATTAAACGGGCCGCCATGGCCCATGCCAGCCCAAAAAAAATTCAATTTATTTTTATGCTATGTTCAGTGAGCAGTCCAATAATTTTGACCAGATTCAAAATTCAATTTAGAGAAAATGACTACATGGATTTTTGTGTTCTTTATATCAAAATAAAGGTATTGAAGTCTAGTTTCCAGATAATATAATTTCTCTATATAAAAATATTACATATTGGAACATTTTTAGTGATTAATTGACAGAGGTCAGAAATCAAAAAAGCTGAAATTCCAATGAGCAGTCCTATAATTTTGACCAGATTCAAAATTCAATTCAGAGAACATGGCTACATGGATTTTTGTGTTCTTTATATTAAAGTAAAGGTATGAAAGTCTAGTTTTCAAATAATATAATTTCTCTATACAAAAATATTACAGATTGGTACAGTTTTACGATTAATTGACAGAGGTCAGAAATCAGAAAAACTGAAATTCCAGTGAGCAGTCCTATAATTTTGACCAAATTCAAAATTCAATTTAGAGAACATGGCTACATGGATGTTTGTCTTCTTTATATTAAAATAAAGGTATGAAAGTCTAGTTTTCAGATAATATAATTTCTCTATACAAAAATATTACCGATTGGTACAGTTTTAGCGATTAATTGACAGAGGTCAAAATTATTGGACTGCTCACTAGAATTGAAGCTTTTCTGATTTCTGACCTCTGTCAATTAATCGCTAAAACTGTACCAATCGGTAATATTTTTGTTTAGAGCAATTATATTATCTGGAAACTAGACTTCAATACCTTTATTTTGATATAAAGAACACAAAAATCCATGTAGTCATTTCTCTAAATTGAATTTTGAATATGGTCAAAATTATTGAACTGCTCACTGAATATAGCATAAAAAAAAAATTGGTTTTTTTTTTAGGCTGGCATGGGCCATGGCGGCCCGTTTAATTTTTTTTTCTTTTTTCTGAGTTGGCCAGAGCCATGGCGTCCCTTTTTTTTTTTTTTTTTCTTCCGTTTTTCTGATGGATTGGAGTATGCCATGGCGCCTACTGGCCTTCTCATTTTTCAAATTCCCCTAACCCATTTCTTATTTTTAATATTTATTTATTTATTTTCTTATATATAAAAATTTCGGCAATATCCTTATGAAATGTCAAAGCATTTCCGGGGTCAAATCCACTTTGAATTAGATAAATGTATTGCTCGTGAAGTATGCATTCGTAATATTGCCCGATAGATCTATCCGTTGTGGATTGGAGATTGGAAAGAATAAATAAAATGGCTGTATTTTTTGTTGATTGGGTCGAATTCCAGCCTTAGATATGTCAGATATGCATATGAGGTACGGTAACTTTATATGCTGACATGATGATGTACGGTACAATTGTAGGTGCATGCTTTACTTGAATATTCTCGACATACGTGTGATTTGTGCAGGATGAGAATCCAATTCATGTCTTGTTGGAGGAGAATTTTACAAACGGCTTATTCTATCAAAAAGATAAAACAAAATACCTCCCCACTAATTTTTTTGACAAAATACCCTTGTAGGCTCCAAACTTCCCTTCCTTCCCTCTCCCCCCTCTCTCCACGTTATTCTCTCCCCGTCTCTCTCCACATTAATTACTCTTAACAGTTTGCTAATTTAATTTATAAGTTGCAATTTCAGGCCGTACTTTTAGTGATGATACATGAAATTTAAATTGTGATTCTTAACAAGATGAAGATTTTAAAAAAGTTAATTTATTATTGAATATGTGGTGTATAATTCTCCCTTATATATGCATACGTTTTGTACTGCAGAAAATATGCATGGGATGTACTATACATGACAACATGACCTGAGAATTCTGTGGTTTTGAAGGATTTTCCCATCAAACAAAAATCGATGGAAATAACAATAACAATTAATTAGTCTAAATTGTGGAGGTTGAAAGCAAACCCTTCAACGTATGCATCATATAAACCTATATCAAAATTAAAGTCTAACATCATACAAAAGTCTGCAATTTCACAAAACTAGAGATAATGTACATTTTGTCATTGCATTTGTTTTAAATATTATTTTACTAATAAAATTATATGATTATGCAGGTGCCACAATTTGAGATCTCATCACTAGTGGAAAAACTGGAATCAGGATCGGCCTAATAGTATCGGTTATATGAAACAACCGATTCTAATATCTATCTGGATCGGTCTTTTTAAGAAAACCGATCCTAAAAACTATTCAGATCGGATTTTATTGTTAACCGATCCTAATTTATGAACAATTAGAATCGGTTTTTTATTAGAACCGATCCTGATACTATCAGGATCGGTTTTTACAAATAACCGATCCTAATGGAACACATATTAGGATCAGTTATTTCTTAAAAACCGATCCTGATAGTATCAGGATCGGTTCTAACAAACAACCGATTCTAATTCCTTTTTTTTAATGTTGGTTCTGAAAAAAAAAGAATCAGGATCGGTTGTTACATCAGAACCGATCCTGATACTTTTTTTTTTTTTTTTTTTTAATGTTGGTTCTGAAAAAAAAAAAAAAGTATCAGGATCGGTTCTGTAAACAAAACCGATCCTGATACTTTTTTTTTTTCAGAACCAATATTAAAAAATAAAAAATAAAAAAATAAAAAAAATATATATCAGGATCGGTTGTGTCCACAGAACCGATCCTGATACTTTTTTTTTTTTTTCAGAACCAAAATTAAAAAAAAAAAAAAAAAAGTATCAGGATCGGTTGTGTCCACAGAACCGATCCTGATACTTTTTTTTTTTTGTTTGTTTGTTTTGCTTTTGGCTTCTCTTCGTGTACAGAGAAGAGTGAAGAGTGGGAGCTGAGAAGAAAAACTTCTCTGGAAGGAAGACAGAAATTAGAAAGAAAAAATCGGAGCTGACAAATGGAACCCATCTGTCAGCGAGACATCTACGGTTTTAAAATTAATTTAATAAGATAGATGGGCATAAATGGACATGTCCATTGATAATCAGGACACCACATTTTCAATCGAACGGTTCAAATTTGCATATTTACAAATTAGTTATGTATGTACACCAAATAATATGAAAAAAATTCAATACAAATATTTTTAAATTATTTACATCTTTGGTGGCCAAACCATACTTATAGTTGTCAATTTTATAAACTTTCATCATTATTTGCCCTTTAAAATTTAGCAAATATTTGTGGACCATTCATTTTTACATTAACGATCAACGGTCGATCTGTAATGAAATGATTCCAATTTTTTTTTTGAAGTGATCTAAGAAAAACTTTGAAGTAAGCAACACAAAAGTTATGAATTTTAATTATTTCTGAGCTTCGATTCGACGTGAAGTGTGTATAGCCCTTTGATGTTTCAATATTCTGTCGACTTGATGGATAGGTAAATAAAAATATTTTTTTGTCAAACTTTGATACAAGAAAATAAATGTAGTGCTCTTTAATTTCAACGGTTCCGATCGACCAGCGGACGACATATTTCCATGCGCCTTCATTAACTCCTAAAGCAAGAGTATATGTCTTATGAAACATAAGCTCTAGTTTGTGAGTTAATGAAGGCGCACAGAAATATGTCGTTTGCTGGTCGATCAGAACCGTTGAAATTAAAGAGCACTGCATTTATTTTCTTGTATCAAAGTTTGACAAAAAAATATTTTTATTTACCTATCGATCAAGTCGATAGAATATTGAAACATCGAAGGGCTATACACACTTCACGTCGGATCGAAGCTAAGAAATAATTAAAATTCATAACTTTTGTGTTGCTTACATTCAAAGTTTTTCTAAGATCATTTCAAAAAAAAAATTGGAATAATTTCATTTCAGATCGACCGACGATCGCTCACTTGAAAATGAACGGTCCGCAAATATTTGCTAAATTTGAAGGGGCAAATAATGATGAAAGTCCATAAAATTGACAATTATAAGCATGATTTGGCCATAGAAGATGTAAATTTTTTTTTTGAATTTATTTCATATTATTTGTTGTAGATGCATCACATAATTAGTAAATATCAAGTTCTGAGCCGTCTGATAAGCAATGAATGGCCTTGATGTCTTCATTTGGGCGATTTTGTTAGTAGAGCATTTTTTATTTTGTACAGCACACGGCCTATGTAATTTAAAGAGCATCCAATATATTTAAAAAACTTCTTGAAGCTAAAACTGCTCTGTTAAAATCTGTGGACAGAACCGATCGTGATACTTTTTTTTTTTTTCAGAACCAAAATTAAAAAAAAAAAAAGTATCAGGATCGGTTTTGGTCAAAAGAACCGATCCTCATACTTTTTTTTTTTTAAGAACCAATATTAAAAAAAAAAGTATCAGGATCGGTTTTTTCAACACAACCGATCCTGATTTTTTTTTTTTTTTCAGAAACAACTTAAAAAAGGTATCAGGATCGGTTTTTTTGAAATAACCGATCCTAATGCTAATTTGACGCTAGGGTTTAATTCTGTTTCGCGCCTTTGTACTTACAAAAACAATCAGGATCGGTTATTTCGAAATAACCGATCCTGATAACTCCTGCTTAGTTCTTATTTTAATTTCGCGCCTCTCATTTTCAACTTAGCGTCTTTCTCTCTCTCTGTGTCTCCGTCTCTCCCTCTCAAATCCTCAGACCTCCGTGTCTCTCCTCTCTCTGTCTCCGTCTCATCTCTCCCTCTCCTCCGTGTCTCTCTCTCTCTGTCTCCGTCTCTCCCTCTCAAAGCCGAGCCTCTCGAACCTCTCGAACCTCCGTGTCAATTTTTAATTTTTTGTATTGTTTCAAAAATTAATTAATGGTGTTTGTATATTATTTTTCAGTCTTGAGGACATCTCGCTCAAGTTACTTAATCATCCGGCCGATCAACTATCACGGTATTAGCTTTATCTAATTTTCTCATTATTATACTTTTAAAACACATTTTTTTTTGTATTTTCAATTTATTTATTTATCTTTTTTCATTTGAGCAAGGCTTTTTGAAACTATCTTTTTATTTATCTTAATTATCCGGCCGATCAACTATCTTTTTTCATTTGTATTTTCAATTTTATTTTGCTGTTGCACCAAATTTCTTCAACTATTATACTTCTTTTTGTGTTTCATGAATTTTATTTTGTGTTCTTAATTGGTTTTGAGCTGCAATAAATCAATGGTAAATAAAAAAAAAAAATTTATGCTGGCCAGCAAATATATATGGAAGCTGGCCAAATAAAAAAAAATATTTTTTTTAAATCCAATATAACATCAGGATCGGTTGTTTCAAAAAAACTGATCCTGATTCTTTTTTTTTTTTCAGAACTAACATTAAAAAAAAAAAAAAAGGTATCAGGATCGGTTATTTCAAAACAACCGATCCTGATTTTTTTTTTCTCAGAACCAACATTATTAAAAAAAAAAAAAAAAAAGTATCAGGATCGGTTTTTTCAACAAAACCGATCCTGATAATAACTATCAGGGTCGGTTGTTTCAAACAAACTGATCCTGATAGTTACTATCAGGATCAGTTGTTTCAAACAACCGATCCTGATAGTATAACATCAGGATCGGTTGTTTCAAACAACCGATCCTGATAGTAACTATCAGGATCGGTTATTTAACCGATCCAGATTATTGTAAGTATCAGTATCGCCTCCATCAGGATCGGTTGCATTCCGATACTAATATGCATATATAACCGATCCAGATTCCATATTTTCCACTAGTGCATCTATGTTGACAATTGAAGTATGCTAAATATTAACCTAACGTGAGATTTTTTTGATCGTTTAGAGTTTATTAATTACTACTTGATTTTTTAAGAAAAAAAAGTACATGATCAGTATATTTTTTTCTTAGTATGAGTACCTCACTTAATTGTTTTTAGTATGTGATGTGATAAATTTTTTATAATTGTGGAAGTCACATTATAATATATTTTACTTAATAAACTATCTTTAGAATGTCTATATTAAAAAGATTCATATGTTAATTCAAAATATTTTACAGAATAAATTAGTACTATTACAACGATTGTTAAAAGGATTAATATGTTAAATATAT
This sequence comes from Carex kokanica, assembly GCA_025461125.1. Taxonomy (NCBI): domain Eukaryota; kingdom Viridiplantae; phylum Streptophyta; class Magnoliopsida; order Poales; family Cyperaceae; genus Carex; species Carex kokanica. Next base: position 363,074 of record JAJGRX010001148.1, read on the forward strand.
TTTACAGAATAAATTTTATAATGGAGCCTTCTTCATTTGACGTTTTTCAAATTAAAAAGCAAAATAGAGTAATTAATATGGAGAGAGAAGGGGAGAGAGTAACGTGGAAAGAGAGTGGGAGAGGAAAGAAAGGGAAGTTTGGGGCCCACAAGGATATTTTATCAAGAAATTTAGTGAGGAGGTATTTTGTTTGATTTTTTTCTAGAGAATAGGCAGTTTGTAAAATTCCCCCCTGTTGGAATCAGGAAAAGATGTGCCAAAATTTTCTAAATTGAAGCACTTGGATATATGACCATTTGCTTAAACGAGCATAATTTTGAAGCTGTCACAAGAATGCTCTATAATTGTCCTGTTTTGGAATCACTAAAACTTGTTCATGAGGAGCATAACCTTTTTATTTAAATTATTTTTGGTTAAACTGGTTCTCAATTTTATTATTTAGTATTTTATGTGTTATTCTCATTTTTTGTTCTTTTTAGTTTCTGCAAGAAAGTTTTGAATAATTCCTGCATTATGTCAAACCATTAGACAATAAAAAAAACAACAACCAGAGTACATGTTTGGTTTTAGAATTATATTTTTAATCATAATTGATCCTCTCTGCGCTATTGAAAGTTTGTTGCTCACGAGTCTTTAAATTAACTGAAGATTCAGAAATCTATCTTTTGCAGTACTTTGCGTCTTTGCCGTTGTAAGCCAGTCCTAGATCATGGTATTTTTTTTTCTAAATTAGTCCTAGATCAGAGTCTTTTTTTTATTAAATTAGTCGTACTTATATAGCGCCATTTTTATTTACATGGCCGAAAAGAGTAGGGAACTTGCCCTTTTTTTTATTTAAGAATTTGCATCTTGAAGACTTCTGAATGATATGTAATTTTGAAATATATTAATGGTTCAAATGTTACAAACTTGAAATTAAATTGTTAATCTAAAATTAACACAATATACTAATCTTTGCTAGGTAATATACTTGCAGAATTAACCTTTCTTTTCTTTTTGTAAGCCAACTTTTTTTACAATAATAATTTTTTTTCTCTTATTTTACTTCTAGACAAAATTATATTGATAGAAGAATTGTTCCAACATGTTTCAATTTTAATGTAATAACTTGAGAATGATTGAAATTAAATATTTATATGATGATTTGTTTTTAGTAAATGTTTTAATATATTGTTCTAATAAATTATAAACTGTTAAGATCATAGTTGGCTGAATGCAAAATATTTTGTTATTTTAATAATTGGTATAATGTTATTTTGGCTTCCTCAAATGGCATATAATTTTTTTCAATAACTTTTTTTTTTTACAATATATTTACCTTTCAATCGATATAGTTGTGAGTTTAATGTTAAGAAAAGAAAAATTGAAAACTAATATAAAATCTCAAGAAATGAGTAATTCATGAAAAAGCCGCTAATTCATGTATAATTTACCACATCTTTCATACTTTTACTATTTCAGTAGGTACATTGATTCCCCACCACTAGCACAGCAATTTAACATGCCCCGCACTTGAATTTTCACGAGGACTGTTTTTACATTTACATTCTTCAGAATTAATCAAAGTTAGGTTTTGATAGCAGTCCAAAACTAAATGATGTGAAAACACCTTTTGGGACCAATTAAGATCACGCTTATACTTGCCCAATACAAAAAATTTGTGTGGTTAGTCGGCCTATATTAAACGAATGGGCTTTCAAGGGCCCATATAACTAGGCCCGACCAATACAATCTCAACTATCTAATTAGATGGATACACCACACAGTTATTTGGTCATGTTTTCATTATTACATGTTTAAAATAAAAATATTGTAGTGAAGAAAACTATATATAGATTCTAACTTAAGGGTGAAGACAGAGTGAATTCGGAGCAGATAATGCTATATTAAATTTGTATCCGTCTTTCAATGAGTAGATACTTATGAATACGGATAGTAAAAATATGGCAAAGTTTAAAATCAAATCCGGCTTAAATTAACATATACAGATACAGATCCTAACTTAAGGGTGTAGACAGAATGAATTCGCATATACAGATACATATACGGATATGGAACGAATAATTCACAAATACAAATACAAACAGATAATTAACTCTCGGATAATTAAGTCATGAACTCTAAGATACAAATATTAAATAAGAAAATTAAGAAAAAAAACTAACCAGAAATAAAAATAACTAAATGGAGGTGTTTACAATGGAGAAGAGAATAAAAAAAAAAGGCATAGCCACAGCGCCAGCGAAAGGAAAGAATTTGGGACATTTATATATGAATCTCGGTCCGCAGAGTTGAAATCTTAAGGTTTCAAATAGAATCACATATGTAAAATTATCCGTTTCATTTATCTGTATTTAAATTTGGAACTGATTTTGTACAAATATTACCGAATCTGTATTCATTGCCTATCATGAATTTAGTAACAAGTACTAAGTAAATAAGAAACCTCAACCACAAATATGATCAATAACAGAAACCTCCCCATAATAAAAAGCTGCAGTTAATTCCTTCAATATAAACTTTGTGATAAATTACATCATGTTCCAGTATTATGAACTTTTTGTTTTAGAAAAAAACACAGAGTATTTAATGTTACAACCAAATATTCAAAACTATGATAACAAAACCATATATATAATGTTACAGAAATTAAGTAAATCACACGAACCCAACCCAATCCAAATCGATGCAATATTTAAGAGTACGGTACAATTAAAAAAAATGAAAACTGCAAACAATAGAAAATTAAAACTTGCAACCATGACAATTATGAAAAGTTGAACAATTCAGGACCAACAAACTGAAAAAAAAAAAAAAAACTTACAATCAATGAGACTCGAAATCTAACCGTTCGTCTTTACTCAGAGAGGGGATATGTGTGATTATGTGATGTCCTCTACTTGCATTCTTTCATGTAGTCTCTCTTTATTGTTATTATGGCCTGCTCAACAGAATCCATGCAATAATTAAGAATATAACAATTACAAGAAAAGAATAGAAATGTGCTGACAATCGGAAAAAAAGCCTTGCAGCCACGCAAAGTATATGAACAACAAATCAAGACATGAAACTAATTTAAAGAAATTCTTACATCAATGAATGGCATGAGGTTTGCCATTATCCATATGTTGCACGCACAGATGGGATATTCTCAATTTTGTAATGATCTTCTCCTTGCATACGTTCTATTAGCTGATATGAAAGGCCATATGCTAATAGCTCTTTAAGAGTCGGCACATTTTGTAGCTCGGGAAGTGCTTGCAGCTTCCGACAGTTAGAAATTATGAGGTGACTAAGGATGGGCATATCTCCCTCTTTTATGTACCAATGATGTAGATTCGGCAGCAGATCAATCTCCAGTTTTTCAAGTTTAGGTAACCCTCTGGTTGAACAGATCAGCTCTGTTCCAACATATGAGAAATGCCGTAACTGAAGTATTCTGAGGCTCTGTAGCCTCTCAAATATGGGCATTGGATTTTCCTGAAGCCTAGAAAACTCAAGCCTCAATTTGGTGAGGTTTGTTGGGAACATCTCAACATTTGGAACACATATAGGTCCTCCCAACTCTCCAGCAAGATATAGACTTTGTATCTTCTCATGACAAGGTAAGTCTCTTGTACCCCCAAATGGTACAAAAAACCCATCATGAAAATTCGTTACAATCCTGAGGGAGACCAACTGCTTTGTCCTTATCAGCACACCCTTGAGAGTTTCCCACTCTTCTAGAAAATTAATAGAACTTGTCCAATAGTGAACCCCAAATGTACGCAAGTTGATACAACCTCCTAAATAAGGAACTTCTGTGTGTCCCACACTTTTTAAAGTTTGTAGATTAGTAAGGTGATCCCATTTTAATGGGCAAAATTTTTCTAAATGCTGGGTACCATATACATGTCTTAGAGTTGGGATTACGACATGATTTGTAGTTTTTTGTGTTCCCTCTAAATCTATATTTGATTTTGTTAAATCAATGGTTTCTAGATTACAGAAGGAAGTCCTCTCGAATATTTTTTGTCCAACACTGCAATTTCTAAAACCCAAATATCTTAAGTGTATCATGTCCTTCAGCCACTTACTAGCGTCGAATTTTGTCATATCAACACTCTCAATGGTTAATACTCTTAATAGTCTGAACCCACTATAATTTTGTAGGTTAAAGCAACTATCCCATGATTGAGTAAAACAGAGTAAATAACGAATGTTTACTGGAAAAACACCATCCTTGCTAGGAGTGCAAAATTGCACTGCCGCACGGCGCAGCTTTCTTGCAGCTAGATGGTTGCAATCTTCTACTTTTGAGAATACAGTGAAGAAGTTCTCTTCCTCGGCTTTGCGGATAGCCAGGTCCCGTAGAAGATCGTGCATGTTGCAGTATTTGCAGCAACCGTTCCAAGATTTTTCAGTGACTTGAATCAAGCATCTGCAACATATTTTCCAAACAAATTGACATCCAAGATGAAGGAAATTATTGTTTTATGAATAAGTAGGTATTCCTGAATTCAAATTAAAATGTAAAAGGATGAACCCTCGACTATATCTTTCATCCAAAGTAAAGATTATATAAATGTAGATGTAAGGAGGTTCCGCTTGGATTGCCAATGGTGGGGTGATAGAAATATAAAATATATATTTAGGCAACTCGAAATGCCGAAATTAGTTTAGTAATTTAGATGTAAGGTGGTGCCGCTTGGAATAATTGCATTATAAGTTTGTTTTGACTGTGAATCCATTAATAATAGGTTTGTCCTCTTTATTTAGGTTTAAAAACTCCATCTAATATTTGATGCTTATAATTTGTTATTTGAAAAATAAAAATATCTGGCTACATTTTTCAATCTTTCGAAGAATTTCTTGTCGGTTGTATTTACAAAACGGCCTTCCGGACCCACCATGGGCATTTTGAATTTAGGGCCCACGCCGGCAACTTTTATGTGTTTTTAGATCTACTCTGAGAACTTGTTTGGATGGAGGGTACACGAAGAGTGGCTAGAAGAGATAATAAATAAATTAAACTCCATATAATGTTTTTATTTAATAAAAATCAATAGATGAGTAAAGTCAATGGATGTTATTCTTTTTACTAGCTGTAACTTTCCTAAAAGTTTCATTTTATTTCTTTTTAAATTAGAGTGTAATGGAGAAAACACAAAACCAATCAAATAAGATAACGAAAAAAATGGTAACCTCCCCGTTTTCTTTCATTTCCATATTCTCGTTTGTAATTTTTTTTTTGAGTATAGGTTGAAGGTCAAACCACCGAACTATTTAATATCCAGAAGGGATCTTTCCATCCGGTTTTCGAACCTACGACCTTCCACACGGAGAGAAAAGACATTGCCACTTGACCCATGGCTAATTCCAGGGGCGGATCCAGGATTTTCGTCAGGGGGGCAAAAAAATATCGAATCGGGTTTAAATACCTAATCGGATTTAAATTCATTAACCAATTGGTACTCGATAAAAAATAATGTTTTAACTTATACTTTTCAATGTTTTGACTTGTAATTTCTGATGCTCTAACTTATAATTCTAATTACCAATCAAAATTCAACAAATTTATTTCAAATTTAATCTTAAATTTAACCGGAATTACAAATCAAACGTCTAGAGGGGGCAAAAAAATTTCAAGGGAGGACAAAGTCGGTCCAGCCCGATAAATCTCTGCTAAAACTCAAAATCCAAGGGGGGGCAGCTGCCCCCCCCCCTGGAACACTCTGGGTCTGCCCCTGGCTGATTCTCCAATTTATCCTACTCTTTACCTCCCATGTTCTTCACCTCATGCATGTAAAACTTCATAATACAGTAAGGTTAAGTTAAAAGTCTTTATTATTTAACGGCTTGATTTGATACTAATAAAGTTTGATAAATTAGAAATTTTATTTGTAAACGAAAAGTAACTCTTATATAATGAAATTGGTTTGAACAGTTTGGATCAACTATTTGAACATTGAATAAGTGATACACATCAATATAACGAACCGATATGTGCTTTACATTATATTCTAGCCTCACTATGTGTGTGTGTGAACTCAGTACATTTAAAAAGTTGTCTACTTATTGGAAAGTGTGTCCTAATATAACTCATCACTAATTAATTAGCTATCTAGTGGACTCGGTGTTTACATCTTTTGTTTCATTTTGTTAGGTATATTAATTGTTTAGTCGCTCTCCATTCGGAGTGTGACAGAAATTGCCATAGCTAAATGTATAAATTTGGAGATGTGAAAGATATTAAATTATACAAATATACTTATAGTCAATTTCTTATCATCACTGGCAATTACTTTTTTACCTTGTAATAAGCAATGACTATTAATTTAGAATATATATTGAGAGCGGAACTACATAAAGTTTGAATTTGTGTTACGAATAACGTTATAATGACCATCTCGTTTACAAACTCTAAATCTAAATTATATTAGAAATACTGATCAGGCGAAAGGTTTACATCTTTGGGAGAATTGTTCAATTAAGGAAGTAAACTAGAGTTCATGTGCGTACCTGGTACTGATTGAATTTTGGTGGAGTAGTTTGAGATGAACTAGTGTGCTTTGGGCACTTTTTTGTTAATATTCAGGACTTCTTTTATACCTTCAAAAATAAAGTTGAAAAGGGATGTACCTTTGCACTAGCTCTTGAAGGAATTCCTCAGCTCTGTCCTCCATTGTTCCAGCTCCATTTTTCGGTATAAATCCTTCAGCCAACCACATTCTTGTAACATGGTTTCCCGAAATCTTATGATCTTCAGGAAACGATGAAAAATAAAGAAAACATGATTTGAGATCGTAAGGCAAGTCTTCATAACTCATGGCTAGGACCTGCGAGCACTTCTTCCCATCTTCATTGTGCCAATCCATGGTCTCCTCCAATGTGCTCCAGGCATTATACGTTCGCTCTCTCCTTGTCAGGATACCGCCTAGCACAATCAATGCCAATGGTAATCCTCCACATTTTTTTGTTAATTTTTTGGCAACTTCCGAGAGATCAGGAGGATAATTCTCAGGTTGTATATGCTGTTGAAAAGCCTTTCTGTAGAGGAGAGCTAGACTCTCATCCTCATTTAGGTAAGGGAGTTTATAGGGACCTGTGTTGCAATCTGCTGATTGAGCAACATCAAGCGATCTGCTGGTAATTATTACGCGGCTCGCATTATTCGAGTCACGTAATGGAATTTTCAATCTCTCCCAAAGATCAATTGTCCACACATCATCTAGGACAATTAAGTACCTTTGGTGTTCCAAGGAGCTCTTAAGTTTCTCCGATAAATCCTCATCTGCTACGGGTGGACTTTCATTTTTTAAATGTGGTTTAATTGAGTAAAGAATTTCTCTCAAGAGATCATTTAAATTGAACTTTTGAGAAATTGAAAGCCATGTGTAACAATCGAAGTGCCCCTTCAATTCCTCGCTGCAGTTTCAAAAATGATTGCGTTATTGTTGAGAAAAAAGCAACAGAAAGAGAAAATTTCATTGGAGATCTTTTCCATGATTACATGATTAATTATTTGTATTTTTTTAGAGGAGTGACGGAATCAAGCCAGTAATTTTCTTGTTATTGATTTCTCCATGAAGAACACTTGCACATACCTTTTGTAAACTTTTTGAGCCAGTGTGGTCTTGCCAAGGCCACCAGTACCCACAATTGAGAGCACTGTTCGCCTTGAAATGTTTCTATCAAGCAGCTGCTTCAAAATTTGGCGCTTGTCTGCCTCAAGGCCAACAACTTCTGAATCATCAATTTCAGAAGGTTTTGTCGGCCTAAAAGGTTCTTCACTAGTACCAGCACCAAGATCCTTAATTCCCAAGTCGGTACCACGCTGGTAAATCCTGTTGAGGTTCTGTGTGATTTCTTCGAGCTCGCCACCCAACTTGGTCATCATTTTCGGTTTTTTTGCAACGGGAAGCATTCTGGACAAGAAGGAATTGCTTTTTGGACAGTTTTCTTCAATCTCAACAAGGAAGGTATCAATCACATCTTCTATTTTGTAGGCCATGTCTCTGACCCGGTTCACCCACTCTTTTACCAATTCATTTCCCTTATGCTGCTTTGAATCAGCATCTCTTAGATAAGCTTTGATGAAGCCAAGCTCCAGCTGCATCTGCTCCATCTGACCACGAACATCGTGCAGTTCCTGACCTTTCTTCACCAAGGCATCAGCAAGCTTGTGCAACACATAGCTCACAGCTGCCTCTGCCATCTTCTTATTTTTTGGTGTGTGTGTTGTGATTGTCGGGGGAGGTTTAGAAATCACCTCTTCTCTTCCTCTTTCTTTTCTTTTTGGTTTGAGAGAATTGTGAGTCAGAGGAGAGATAAAACAATCTTATATAGCCTATTTAAACCCTTGGCTGCCCAGACTCAGACTCTTTCTGACCGCCAAGAAAAAGTATGAGAATAAATATGCGGTCACCATAATCACTGACATTGAACCTAACAAAAAAAAAGAAAAAAAAACAAAGATGAAGCCCACCCAACGAAAATGGGAATTGGCATCTCATGAGATCTCAATATTTTTAGTTGATTATCTCAACAAAAAAAAAAAACATTTGATTGATCGGTAGAAGGTTCGGACCTTGATTTTCCCCTCCATGTAAGAATCTCAAACAATAATGATAATGCTTCGTAAAAAAATATATAAAATCTATAAAAAAAAAAGTGAATCCCACTCACGAAAGGCAGGCTAGGCAGCGGGTGAAATGGGAAAGCTAAGTATCAAACCCCACAAAAAAGTGAATTCCACCCAGCAAAAGTAGCGAGGGAAATGCGAAAGCAACTACTGAATCCACAAAAAAGTGAAATCCTCCCACCAAAGGAATTAAAACAACAAATCCAAACAGTTAGATATTCAATCTATATTAAAATGTGCTTGGAGACCAAATTTTACATTTTTTGGAATTTTTTTACTATTTATTAAGCTGGTTTGAAAATCGCTGTTTTTATTAAATTTCTGCAGCATTGAAAAACAGCGGTTTTTCAAACCAGCTTAATAAATAGTAAAAAAATTCAAAAAAATGTAAAATTTGGTCTCTAAGCACATTTTAAAATTTGGTCTCCAGCATGATCTTCATATTAAATCCGTAAATAGTTCATCCTTAAATGCAGACTAGATTATATTTAGTGTGAATATTGTGCAAACCATGTATTACCAATAAATTTTGAACCGTATTAAATATATTATTATTTGATTCGCATTAATTAATGAATTATATATAATTCGTGCTTTAATTTAATAGTACCAAATATATAAAATTTGGATATATCACAGTAAAAGGTTGATGAAATTTTTTTATTTATTTTTATCGTTTCATTGGACAAGGCAGAGAGCCTTTTTCCACTTGGAAGCGTCTTAATCTGGATAAGACTAGACAGTTGTCGTTTAGTAACTCGTTCAAAGGATAACTTGAATGCTTCAATTTTGTCCATTAATTGGCACATCTCAATCAAGTCCAATTCTCTCACATCCATTCACTTCGTTTGACAAGTCTTGCGGGCAACCGATCTTCCCTTCCACACGATTTTGTGGATATTTAACTGTTTGATATCATTCACTCGTTCTGAATCTTCATTCCAAAAAAATCGATTTGGCCGACAATCTCATACGAGTCCCGATCCCCTAAAGTAACCCAATCTTGAGTTTTGGATTGAGACCGGCGGATTCGAATTCATCGCTCGGGATCATCTCGGGATTCGAATTTGTCATCAGGATGTGTGCGCTCACTTCGCGGATAGATTTTCATGGATTCGAATCGGACGGTCCTGATTGAAAACCCAAAAGTTGGGTTACTTCACTGGATCCGAATTCATCTCATACGCGGTAAGACCTACATCTACCCTACGGTCGAATTACTCTTCACGCTCCAATTCGATGGCCAAGTCTTTAAGTACCAGTTCTTCAACATCTACCAAACACCGTTGATGCAAGATGATGCTTCTCTTTGGGCTATCACTAAATTGGTTATCCAGATACGTTTTGGGATTTTAATTTAAAGTTAGTACCTACTTAAAACAAAATACATGCGTAAATTAGATTTAATATAGTAATTATTGTTGTTGGTTTCGTGTGTGCCTTTCATGTTTCTCCATTTCATTGGGTATTGGTATATGCCCGCAAGGTGTTCAACGAAATAACTCCTTGACACTTCCGCAATTGTCCCAAAAAACACGTCCATCACTACTACATAAATGAGATCTTCTAATGCCCATTTTCTAATGGTCTCATGAACAGCCACTATATAGTTATGTTTTTTCATTATCGATATATAATCTTTATTTTACGTGCTGCATTAGTGCTAATTTTTTCTTATTCATGTTGTTTGTGCTTTTTAAGTATGGTTTAAAACACTACAGCAAAACAAGTCTTCAGCGACCGGCATCAGAGACCGGTTCTGTCGCCGGTCGCTGAAGACCCCCGAAAAACAAAAAAAAACAAAAAATTAAATGCATCGGAGACGAACTCTTCTGCGACCGGCGCCGTAGCCTTCTGAGACCGATTTGGGCCGGTCGCAGAAGGGTGTCTCCTAAAAAAATCCCGCGCGAGCTTCTCTCTGTCTCCTCCCTCCTACGTTTTTAGGTTTAGCCACAAAAAAAGAAAAATGCCGGCCGCCCGACCTCCCGCCCCCGCTCCGCTGACCCCGACTCCGCCCATCCCCGACCCCAGGCTCCAGACCCCAATCACGACCCACTGGCCTCCGCCCCACTGGACTCCGCTGACCCCGACCCCGACCCCAGACCCCGACTCCACCCAACCCCGACTCCGCTGACCCCGTCTCCGCTGACTCCACTGATCGGTGAATTTTCCCAATTCCTACAATATATGTTTGTCAATTTTTAAGTCAAACAGGTTTTGTAGTTCATAGATTGGGAATAGTTTGGATTCAAATTTACCTTTTGGTGGTCTAACATGTTTGAATTTGAAAACGCAAAACACAAGTATAGCTAACGCAAATATATCATGTATACCATTGCCAACGCAAAACACAAGTATAGCTAACAAAATTTGAAAAATACAATCTATTTATATGATGCCCAGTAGCCTCTCTGCTCACTTGCAGTTCAATTCAATTACAATCCATAACAAAATTTGAAAAGTTCAATTCTTTTTGTTTTATACTTTTATCTTGGCTAAGTTATCATTTGAAATTATTAATTGTCTCAGTTATCTTTTGTGAATTTAAGCCCCACAACCATTCGCTTCAGAATTTGGATTTTAGCAATTGAAGTACTTGAATGTGATATTGTATGTTGCAAGTAGGATTAACTGCTTTAATTATGTCCTATCTTTGATTATTATTTAATTAATTAATACATCCTTCGAGGCTTAGAGCTTATCATATATGGTGCATGCTTTGGCTCTATTCTACTGTAACTAAGCAATATTTTGTTGTTCTGTATAACTAAGCAAATGCACAGCTCATGTTTTATATGAATTATATGTCTCTGTCTCGAATTAATTATCTTTGAAAATGATATTCAAATAAGATATGTTTGCTAATTTATTAGTTAATATTACTGTTTATTTCAGCAAGAGAAAATTTATTACTTGTGAAAACGATTTGTTAGGAATTAATGAAATGGAAAAGTCCTTTCAGATTTTTAAAAAATCATTAAGAAATAATCAAGGCATTAATATCCTCAACAATTGCAAACTACTAGGGCTTCAATTATATAAAAAAATCATTAAGAAATCATTGTCATTATTCTCTACTTGCATTATGTATAAATAATGACATTAATATTTAATGTCATTATTTCATTGAAATTTAGTTTTGACCTCGTGTGCATTTTATTTTATGTAGAACTAATCAAGGCAAGTCAAGGCAAGGCAAGAGAAGGGAAGTGTCATCTCTCTCTATATCTCTAGTACGTACGTTTAAATTTATAGCTTATGTAGATGCCGCTTGTATGGCTGTATACAAGTCATGTTGCATGGATGATGCAACACTTGATTTGATTTTGTGTTTCTTCCATGACTTGCTTTAGAGGGTCCGGTCAATTGATGATATCTGAAGGGTCTAAAGTATTGATCTGGATTTCTTATGTGTAGTTAGATGTTTATACAAACTCCATTTCAGGTATGCCGAGCAGAAAGGGGAAGGAGAAGGAGGCATCATCAAGTGGATCCAAGCGCCCTCCACGTGGCCGAAATGCATACATCTCGCCGCCAAAGGCACCGGAGGACAGACCAGTGATTCGTCGGGAGGGTTATAAGTACCATCTCGTCGCCAAATTCATTTTTTGTGTATTTTTGTGCATGTAGGAACGTACCATTTGTGGTGGTTTTAAGTAATTTTGTTTGCAGATCTTTCATTGGAGATTTGTTGATAGCGACTCAAAATGTCAATAAAGTAATCTCGCAATGCACACGTTTCCACTATCTTGAGGAAACTAGATTACCCACCATACCCGTGTGTACAAAATTTGATGACTATCCTGAGAGAACTAAACAAGAGGTCCAAGATGAGTTTTTGGTGAGTAAAATCTCATTTTTAAAATTGGCAACCTAATGTGTCTATTCTGGAGCTAACCAACGACTTTTTAATGATGCATGTAGAAGCACTATCAGTTTCCTCCAGGTGAAGATATGGATCTGGCCTGGAAGACATTCAGCAGCATAGCTAACAAAACTCTCCAAAACATGCTTCACAAGTGCAGAGGAGAAGCGAAAACTAGATATGGAGATAACATTCTGGAGTGGAAGGACCAAGGGGTGCCAAGCACATATGACTGGATAACGGCGAATAACTGGTCCAAATTGTGCGACTATTGGTGCTCCGAAGATTTTGCTAGGCGGAGTGAGCAGAATCAACGAAATAGGGTCAATTCTGGAGAGAGTTCATTTGCAGCCACGGGCTCCGTAAATATGCTGGTTTACAAACAAAGATTCGTAAGATGTTTTATTTCATCAAAACAATTAATTTCAATTTCAGTTTACTCGAACTAATCTTGGTAATTATTTGGATTTAAATGTTTATTCACTATAGGAGAATGAATACCACCGCGAGCCCAGGTGGTCTGACGAGTTATTCACGCCGACGCATACTAATAAGGAGACGGGGCAATTATGTTCCGTGAGGGCAAAAAAGGCACAGGTAATATAAAACATAACAATATTTTAATAATATTAGGGTTTTAGGCTTTAGAAAAATACATAAAATGCCTATGATTCATAAAATGAATATGCAAAACACCTTTAGAAAAATAGAAAAGAGGGGAAAATAGGTATATCCACATGTTAAAAAAGCCATAAATTCACATCACTGTTTATAAATTTTATAGGAAGACTACGAACGGGATATGAGCGCAAAGTATGGGTCTGATTGAGCCCTTTGGCCCTCTTTTGACGTAGACATCTGGTACGGCAACACAGAGAATAATGCTCACTGCGATAACTATGGTCTCGGTACTTTAGGTAAAATATACATACTTAAAATTGTAAATTTGTATTTTTTGGGCGTAATATTAATTATCTTAAGATAATGTTTCAGGCAAGACCAGATCGCTGTATCGTATAGGTGGGTCCCAAACATCTTCTGCGCAATCGCAATCGCAATCACAATCATATTCTTCGGCGCCGCCTCCTCTAAATCAAGAATACATAAATGCGATTTCAAGTCAGGTGTTGGGCGTGCTTCAACCACAGATCACTCAATTCATGGACGAGTTCAGGCGTGGCATGGGACGTTCTTCGTCTCATCAGGTACGAAATTCGATTTTTTAGTATGTTTGAATCCAACAAAGACATCATAAAAATGTTAGTTATATTCTTGCAGGGAGGTTCTACCTCGCACCATGCATCGAACCCCGATGATCAGGATGATAGCGGGAATGATATGGGAGATGAGGGATGATATGAGAGATGAGTTTTAGACATCATGTTTGTTACTATATCGTACTTTAGATATTTTAGTTTTATGTGATACTTTAGACATTTGTTATTTCATGCTTATATATACTTTAGATATTTCATGTTTATGTCGTTTTATGAATTGTTTGGTACGTACCAATTAAATTGCTTGTGAATTGTTTCATACGTTTCGTACTAATTGGGACGAAAGAAATATAAATGAACATAATGAGGATAAAAAACAGCAAAAAAAAAAAAATCTTCTACGACCAACTATGGTCTCATCAGCGACCGTTTATTCGGTCTCTGATGGTCTTTCTGTCACGGCAACATATACCATCAGAGACCGATCTGATTGGTCGCAGATGACTTATCTGCGACCGGCGCCACAATCATCTGCGACCGATGACGTCAGCAGGAAGGTATCAGCGACGCAGCCAACTGCGACCGTTACATCTGAGACCGATTGCTATCTTCTGCGACCGTCTTAGTCATCTGCGACCGGCGAAATACTTATCTGCGACCGATTTGGCCGGTCACAGATGAGTGTTTTTGCTGTAGTGAAATTACAGAAATAAAATTTCTCTTTAAATTATAAAATGTTTCGAGTTCTTATCACCTATATATGTTCACTATAGGCTAATTGATAACAATTTTCCGTTAAAATTCTTACAAATTTTTCTTTATCAAATTAATTATTTATAATTTTGTTCTCTTTTCCAATATAATTTTTTATTTTCTTTGTTTTTATTTTTGTCAAAGACACATACGTTATTTTGCTAAAAAAGACTTCATTTAATTTGTACAACGAAAATACTACAGAATATAATTTTTTTCTAATTAAATCAACTGTACAACACTAATTGATCAACTAATTAAAAAAATGAATAATATTTGGGCAAATGTCATTTTTTCCTACCGGATTTTTAAGTAATTAATCAAAGCTTCTAGAACGTGTAGCTTTCATTTGCAACAATCACCACTCAATTATGCAGTCAATTCATTACTTGAAGTCTTTTATCAAAATGATTTTAGCAATTACATTCCAAATTAATTTGTGGAAGAAATTTTATTACAGTTAATTATGTATATATTAATTGCTGCTTTCATTAAATTGCTATACGTGGAAATAAACACTTTTTTTTTTAATTTGATTCATTAGTGTAAGCCATGACCAACAATTTCTCATGGTGTACCATTTATATGACTAGTACATAATTTTTTTTTACTTTTTTGGTTCAAGATACCCGTAGGTTTTTAACTTTTTTGTCACCAACGACGTAAATAAAATGTAGATAGAATTTAGCAAATATATAAACCTTGCAACATATATAAACCTTGCACTTCTACTTAGTACTTTCCAAAAATGGAATATGCAACTCATGTGACTAACATAACATCTAATACACTCATTCGAATCCAGTACAATGTTTGTATAAAAATTATATTTTGACCACTTAATAGTCAAATGAAAGCTACACGTTCTAGAAGCTTTGATTAATTACTAAAAATCACGTAGGAAAAAAATAACGTTTCAGTACAGGTTGGGAGATTCGGTAATTAGTTATTTAAATTTTCTAATTTATTTTGATTCTTTCTATGGAATCAAAATCTCGAAATAATATCTATTGTCCTATATTATTTTCAAATAATTTCTATTAACATAAAACTTTGCCCAATCGAAGGTAGAACATGTACATGGCGTTATAGTAATTTAGTACAATGATTTGAATCCCGGCTAGCACCAAGCTAGGCTAATCAATAATTTATGAATCCTTAGCCCACGTGTCACACATTGACTTAGTTTGGTGGTCAAACTGGGCCACATATGTTCATTCTACCGATCTATATCTTTATTTGGTGGTCAAACTGAATTGGGGGTCAAAATTTATAATATTATAATTATTTTTTTTAATTGTAGAAACTCATTTATTTATTCAATTTATTTTCTTTCATGTTAAAACTTATTTAAATTTATAAGTTTTAATTTTATAGAATAAAAAATATGTTCATGCCTAACAATTCAGTCTTTCTAATTTACTAAATTTTGAGGAGAAATGAATTAATTTGATGAAACAAGAGAGAGACCACAACATGCTCACACTGATGAGTAAAAAATGATAACAACATCTCGTGAGTCACTACACAAAACCCCACAGAAAAATTTAACAACCTAGTCCAAGGAGGTGATCATATACCTTTTTGGCACCAAGATAATGCTTGTAATTACTCAATACATGAACTTTGTGTTGTTAATCAGGTCCAATTTACCATATGGTTTTCTTATACTTCTTAAATATTGGGGTGGTAACTCGGGCCTGTATTAAACGAATGGGCTTTAATGGGCCAACGTATGTCTTTACCCATATCATGGCTGGTATATATTCTGTAGTAACACTGTGTACCAGTGATTCCTGATGGGCTTGCACTATTTATTTTAATTTTTCTGTGCTTTTGTGAAGTTTAGCATATGAGTAGGATTTGTTTTTCGTTTCTAAGCTATTTCTTTCATAAGTTTCATTTGGCTATCTTTTGTTTGTTAGATTTTTCTTTAAAATTAGAAAATAAATTCTCTCTCATAATAAAATGGAAGATATGATAAATCCATATAATTTTGACTTTTAACGAACCACTTGAAGGAACCTGAAAACAAAGGAAAAAAGTCTTATTTAATTTAGTCCTTAAACTATCATTTATGGAGGCAATACTAATTCTCTGACCTTTGTGTGCTATCACCTAGTTCATGTCACACCGCATATATAAGTATTCAAGGGCCTAATCACACTATTAATTAATTTGTACCCAGAATCATAAGAAGTGTTTCATGTTAAGTGTCCACCTTAACAGATATGTTGTACTTTTAATTACTTGGATAATTAGATTTAACACAAAACTAGATGCATTTAATATATAATCATGAAAAATATGATTATGTGTTTTTGAAAATATTGAAGGAGTTATTTTACAAAATATTGTTCTTGTAACCACTTAGTTTGTTTCTTTTAACAATTTCTAATTTTTTAATACATATAATTACAATTAAAAAAAAAGCATGTCTATAATGGTACGAAAATCATGTGAGTGATCATCATTATATTTATATACCATCATAAGGCACACCTTTATAACTATAATATATAAGAGTTAACCGAATAAAATAATGTTATATATAAAAGTAGCTAAGTGTTTAATTACCAATATTTTGTTAGAAGTAATTAACTTAATGATGAAAATACATAGTCATCCGATCATTTTTTCGTTATTATATGTTAATAGTAACTAGTTGGTGTTAAATATAATTAAATACAAAGGAATTGATCTGAAATAACACTTAAGAAGTAGACTCGACACATAAATTAAAGAGCCCCACAAAATATTTTCTCTATGCTTACTTACCATCCCGTTCAAATTTTGTTACAGCAAATCATATATTTTATCTAGACTTTTTTGAAATTTAGAATAAATTTCTAAAATAGAGGCGAGAAGCAATATCAATTACCAAGAGATCAGATCGATGTGTAAATTTACGCTCAAATGTGAATTCTTTTGATTTAGAATCTGACACTTGCAAATTATCTTTTAAAATTATAATATATTTTATTCACTCAATAGAGAAATATTATGCATAGAGGAACATCAAGTTTTGTATATATAACACAAAATGTACAATAATCATAAAAGTTTGTACACAAACTTTTTTTTATGTAATTAGTTCTTCATTTATTAAGGACAATCATAGCAACTCCTTGTATACATTTAGTTAAACATTTGGTATTAGACATCACTTCGGCTATAATTAATTATTACAATCACATAATCTTTAGATAATAAATTCCATTATTATATTTTTTTTCAAGTAACAAATCATTACAATAGATGAAGCTCTCACAGTGAGAAGTCATTGTTCTGCTTCAGATGTTGATATCTTAGAATGATTTTGAGAAAAGAAAAATTATTTAAGAGTTATCCAACCAAACCAAAAATCTCCAAAGACTTTTTTTTGAGAACTTAGCAGAGGCTGCCAAGTGTGTAACAAAATCTCCAAGGACTTGAGCCATAATGAGGGAAAAACCCACCAAGATACTAAATTGGCCGAGATTTTTATATATAAGAAAATAAATAAATAAAATATTAAAAATGAGAAATGGTTGAACAGAATTTTAAAAATGGGAAGGCCGCCATGCCAGACTCCGGCCCTAAAAAAAATAAAAATAAATTTTTTTTTTTTTTCTGCTGTGTACAGTCAGAAATCCAATAATTTTGACCAGATTCAAAATTCATTTTAGAGAAAATGGCTAAATGGATTTTTTTGTTCTGTATATCAAAATAAAGGTATGAAAGTCTAGTTTCCAGATAATATAATTTACCTATGCAAAAATATTATAGATTGGTACAGTTTTAGCGATAATTGACCGAGGTCAGAATTCAGAAAAGCTGAAATTTCAGTGAGCAGTCCAATAATTCTGACCTCTGTCAATTAATCGCTAAAACTGTACAAATCTGTAATATTTTTGTATAGAGAAATTATATTATCTGAAAACTGGACTTTCATATCTTTATTTTGATACAAAGAACACAAAAATCCATGTAGCTATTTTCTCTAAATTGAATTTTGAATCTGGTCAAAATTATAGGACAGCTCACTGGAATTTCAGCTTTTCTGAATTCTGACCTCTGTCAATTAATCGCTAAAACTGTACCAATCTGTAATATGTTTGTATAGAGGAATTATATTATCTGGAAACTAGACTTTCATACCTTTATTTTGATATAAAGAACACAAAAATCCATGTAGCCATTTTCTCTGAAATGAATTTTGAATCTGATCAAAATTATTGGATTTCTGACTGAACACGTACAGCAGAAAAAAAATTTGATTTTTATTTTTTTTTTCCGTTTTTTCCACGGGCCGGAGTCTGGCATGGCGTCCTGCAGGGACGCCATGGCTCATGGCGGCCTTCCCATTTTTAAAATTCTGTTCAACCATTTCTCATTTTTAATATTTTATTTATTTATTTTCTTATATATAAAAATCTCGGCTAAATTGGTGTCATTATCTTCTTTAAACAAGTTGGAACCAGCAAATGCTCTGTGGTTAGTGATGGCATGGAGAGAATGAACTTGAGAAATGTATAATGGAGAACTGAAATTATTTTCTTTAGTGAAACTAAAAATAATAGTTCTCCATAATTTATTTTAGTTTCCTCCAATGACATAATTCATTTCAAAAACTTTTATGTGTAAGATTTATGTTACTTAATTTTTACACTACTACAGAAATGATCATTGTACACGGACATAAACAGGGGAGCTACACGGATTTCCTACCGTGTGGAGTGCGAGGGTGTATAATCCCCTGAATAAATTATACACGGATATTTACCCGTGTGCAATTCCTGAGAGCTACACGATCATTATATAAACAACCGTGTTCAATTCCTTGCCAAGTGGCGTTCTCCAAAGCCGAGCTACACGGATCATTACATAAACAACCGTGTCCAATTCCTTGCCAAGTGGCGCTCTCCAAAGCCGAGCTACACGGATCACTACATAAACAACCGTGTTCAATTCCTTGCCAAGTGGCGCTTTCCAAAGCCGAGCTACACGGATTGTAACATAAACAGCCGTGTAGGATTACTCTGTCTACACGGCCTTTCTAGGTTATTATCCGTGTAGAAATAGTTATTCTGCACGGCTTATTACTAGAACAACCGTGTCCAATTCCTTGCCAAGTGGCGCTCTCCAAAGCCGAGCTACACGGATTGGAACATAAATAGCCGTGTAGGATTACTCTGTCTACACGGACTTTCTAGGATAATATCCGTGTAGAAATAGTTATTCTGCACGGCGTATTATATAAACAACCGTGTCCAATTCCTGGAGATCTACACGGATATTTAACTAAACGGTCGTGTACAATTATTTTTCTGCACAGACGTCTATCTAAATATCCGTGTAGAATAACTATTCTACACGGATTATTACATAAGCAGCCGTGTAGCTATCTTATATTTTTATTTTGCTTTTTGTCTGGCTTTCTACACGGACTTTTGTGAAATATCCGTGTAGAATGGTAATATTTTTTATTTTATTTTTATTTTATGTTTTGGCTAGCCTCCCGTTTGCTAGCCATTAAAAATCAATTCCATAACAAAGAATTTCCAATATATCATAATACAACCCCTAAACAAAATTCATGTTACACTAAATTATATCAAAAATTATACAAAAATTCATGTACACTAAATTATATCAAAAATTCATGCACACTAAATTATACAAATCCATACTCTGGTTTACAATATTCCTGTTGAAACCACCTTGCCCACATAGATCTAAAAAAATCTATCTGTTCCATGTCGTAATGCCCTACCAGTTTCGTCGATTTATACTACCAAAAATTCAAAATATGTAGGTTATTAGAAAAATACAATCTAACAACTACATCTCTGTTTTGCTTTATAAAAAAAAATATTGCAATTATAACAATGCAACTAATAAAACAAATTTAGTAGAATAAAAATATTAGAGGAAAATCAATATTGATTATATGGACAAGTCAAGGCAAACATATGAATTACATACTGGATATCGTGGCCATTCGAATTGCATGTGTTCGACAAAGTGAAACATATAAATCATCGTGTAATAACCGCATTCCCAACCCTTGCAACTGTTACGGGCACTGAAATTTTCATTTAGCGGCCTATGTTAGAATGACAATAAATTTTTGAACAAAAAATATGAAATTATAAAAATTATAGTGTGCTCACCGGCTGCCACCTGAAACACAACTTATTTTTATGCTTCGGATTCGTGCTTTGCATTCCTCCATCTTTAATATATTGCAGAAAAGCCCTTACAAAATTGAGTGAATGTAATTAGCAATTTCACAATTTGTTATATATAATTGGGAAAAATTCAAACCAAGTGAATTACTATTGCTTACTTTCTTATTGGAGTGCAGATCCTTTTGGAGTCCTGAGGAGTGATGCCCGGTTCGGGCTGTGAAGAATCCATGATGAAAACCAAATTTTCAAGTGGCACAATCACAATCAAACACCAGTGGCCACTCTGGTGGTATGGCAGGAGCATAAATCTCTTCTTCCCCGAACGAGTCTTATGCATCGCTGAACACAAGTACTTGACAGTATCTTTCAGCTGAAAATCCACCATCGTACCATTAGCTTTGCCGGGGTCCAAGAATGCACATTTGTTCACCTTATCTTTCCCACAATCCACAGATTTTCTTTGTTGTAACATCCTGAAAAATCATCATTTCACATTAGAATATATATTTGAGTGCTATACACATGATATATATGATTTGGTCACTTTACATGATGAAAACGGTGATGACTCCCTCATCGAGTCATTTATCGCTTGACGAGGCATGCAGAAAGTCTGAGAATTCTTTGAAAGCCAACAGGACCGTCCTGCCTTCGTGTAGGAGAATCTCGGGGGGGACAGCGAATACTACATCATGCATATCATCTGGTGCCTTAACCAGGCAGGCGTGGAGATCCCGCAAATCCTCGGGCAAACGGCTAACCTCTTCTTCGGAGAGCCTCGTACGATCTACCCCCGCAGCGGCAGGCGCAGCGGCTGGGGCAGCGGCAGGTGCAGAAGGAGATTCATGCGCATCAGCCCCGAGAAAGCCTTGCCGTACCGGTGACAAAGCTTCGTCCGCAGCATTGGAAACGCCTCTTCGGATCTGTATCAAATTTTGAACCTTTTTTCAATTATTTCAAAATAATGATTTGAACGTAACATAAGATATCCGTGTTTTATTTAGAGATTACCTGATCCAAAATAATCTGACACTTGGGCCATTGGACAATCTGTCTACGGGCGTCATCAAGCACCAACATGTCGTCGGAAGGGACAAGAAGAGGTATGCTGGCAGCCCATTCGGCCACAATCATGTCAACCGTTACAGGGAGATGGTTGGGCCTTAGCTGAGAACCGGCTGGAGGATGTACAATACCCTTAGCAAGGGTCAGAGGAGTTTTGTCGTGCCACATGACGAGGTCGCATGATGTGGCCTCCTGTAATAATTATCAGAAATTAGTTAATGAACAAGTCACAATTACGGGTAGATTATGAACAAGTAGTGATTACCTGTAGATTGTCCAACACGCCCAGCACTTCGGTCCCGGATGCTTGACTGCTTCGCCGAAATCCCGGCGAAATAGGAGGTTGTTGCTCGGATTGCTGCATAAGAGATATAATTTGGTTGATGCACCTTGATTCGAATTCAGCCATCCTTCCATCGTACTCCGTTCTGATCTCCTCGCGTACCTCCTAGCGTACCTGCGCCAACCTTGATTCCATCTCGTCCGTGCTAACTTTGGCACGCGGTCTTCTTTTTGGTTTTGGTCCGTCGTATACATCCTTCCAGCCACTGTAGACCGAGACACCCCTAACTCGACCCGTGTGTTCTTTACTCCCGAGCGCTGCGGACAAGGAATCATCCACTCTTTCGACAGTCATGGAGCCCGAATTTACCTCCTCCTCCACCTCCAACTGTGTTAAAAAAATTAGTTATAGCAAAAGACAAAGTAATGTACACAAAGTTACCACAAAGACTCTTACCATTTTCTGAGTCACGGGTTGCACGTCATTTGGGAGTACTATCCTCCCGTCAGCGGTTACCTCGGATCTTCCCATGAGCCAGTGTTAGCCCCTAGGATTTTGGATCTTAACCACAGGTGAGTCAGAATCTTTGTTTTGGTCAAGTATTGCCGCCCATTCGGCCGACTTACCCTCGTAACCACCTGACCCTAATTTGTGCGGGTACTTGTTCAATTTCGTGATCCTCCTGCCCTCGTCACTTTTTATCTTCACACATCAAGGTACATCAATTAGCTTAAGGAAGATAAGTACATATCGAGAGAACAGAGACAAAGTTGGCTGAATTTATATACCTTGAACTCTTTTGTGGACTTCAAAGCTTGAAACTCCTCCCAGTCCTCTTGTTTCAGCCATTTATAGTAGCCTACCGGATTTCTCCCTTTCTCTAAGAAATCCGTCTTCAACGTGCTCTTGAATTGCTTCCAAGCTTCATTCATTTTCCTCATAGTCTTTTTCTTTTTCGCGGACTTTGGGTCGTCATCCTGGATGTTCCAATGAGACTGCATGATTGACAACAAAATTACTGCATGTAAGTTCATTCAAGTTTTCAGGTCAGGTATAGACATATATTACTAAATGGTCCTGAAAAATATAACTCAAGAGATTAAAGAAAGAACTACACATGAAGGTTGGTGGGTGTTCCAGTCAAGGATAACGCAGCCATCGTTCCAGTCAAACGAATTAACCAATTACCGATCATGTACAATAATCAAAATAAGGTTTATAATTGTTAGGTACTTTACCTTCACAATGTTCCACCATTCGTTCTTATCTTCGTCATCGAATTTGTCCCACCTCTCAACCAATATAAATGCCTTCTGCTTCACCAAATTGTTACACCAATTTGTGTACTCTGCCCTACGTGGACCCTTCGGACATCCGATTTTGTTGAACTCGATATGCAAATCCTTCGCCTCTGAGGTCTTTGTGCACATTGTCGGACCTCTTTTCCTCTTTTCTGTCTGAGCCTGCTGGTCCTCTTCTTCCACTATCATATCTACCTGCGGTTCCACTGTTTCCAAAATCATATCTGCATTCTCACCTGACTGTAACATGGTTCTTTCTACAAAAAAGAAACATTATTACAAATGCTATGAAATGTAAAATTTAGGTCTAACTTATGTGTTGTTGGGTCCTTTGTTCAATCATAGTGTTGGTTTTGCAATTTAGTCCCTGTAACATTAGGTGTCCATGTCACCAGAATAGGTCAGTTGAGGAAACTTTTCACTTAACCAAAATACAATCAGAGATAAGGGTTTTGATTTAACCAAGATACAGGGAGCATTGCAACTTAGAGAGAGAGAGATAGAGAGAGAGAGAGAGAGAGAGAACCTTTCAAGGAGAGAACAGCAACCGCGCGAGAGGAGCTTAGAGATTCAATTGGCGAGTTCAGAGGAGAGCGACAGAGGAGACCGAGCTAGCACTGAGAGAGAGAACGATGGCAGCACCACAGAAAAAGATAGGAGACTAGGGGGTTTAGGTTTTAGGGGAGACGAGGAGACGAGGAGATTTTGAAAAGATATCGAGCGACAGAGACGAGGCGCGCATTTTATTTCGCGTAAACTAAATCTACACGGACATTTAACTAAACAACTGTGTAGAAACGTAAGAGAGCTACACGTTTAATTAAACACCCGTGTATAATTAGTTTACGCGAAATTATGAAATGCGCGCCTACGTATGGTTTTCTAGATTAATTTTTTCAAATTCCAAATTTTCATATTTTTCAAATTCCATATTTTTCAAAATGGAAAACTTAAAAATAAAAAGGAACCTGATTTCAGTCTTATTTAGCTTGAAAACTATTTTATATCTTCGAGTATCTAGCAGAACTTAATAATAAATGCAAATAAATATTTCAATTTCTACACGGGCGTTTAATTAAATATCCGTGTAGAAAACCTTTTGTACACGGATTTTTCATTAAACACCCGTGTACGTTGCTTATAAGGCGAAACAACTCTTGAAAATTAAACGGCCGTGTACAAAGCCTTTTGTACACGGATTTTTAATTAAACGACCGTGTATGATTCTTATAAGACGAAATTCAAAATTAAACGACCTTCAAAAGCCTTTTGTACACGGAATTCGAGAAATTGCCTTATCTTTTTAAGAAGACGAAACGACTTCAAAATTCAATATAATCTGAGAAACTCCCCCTTTTCGATTACTTTTCTCTGAGAATTTGGAAGAAGAAGTTTTGGAAGAAGAAATGGCCGCTTCAGTGCCACCGGAAGACGCAAATGTGCCATGGCCATGGCCCCCCGGCTATGTCCCTCCCGAAGATGCTCCCGTGAAATTAGAAGTCCCTCCCGGCTATGAAATGCCTCCTCCCAACTACAGGAGGACATGGCCATGGCCGCCCTCAAATGTGCCACGGCGAAGCCCAAGGGAGCACCCACCACCAAAGCCCTACAAAAGGAGGGGCAATCCCTGGATCAGGCCAAAGAGACCCTGGATTAAAAGGAGGGGGTCAGGCCAAGGAGCAATCCAGCCAGGCCAGTGAATGAGTGTTTAATTAAGTTAGCTTTTTTTTCGTTTTGTTTTGATGTAATATATTTTGTTCTTAATTTAATCAGCATTTTGTTTTCTATCCGTTTAACTATTTTGTTAAATACTTCATGCTATCTAAATAAATACTGTTATAGATATAAATTAGCAGTACAAAACAACCAACAAATAATTCATTTATGGATAATCACTAAAAAGTAAATTATTTAAAATTAACTTAAATAATCTGTCTAAATAATATCATAGAATGCCTAATGCTCTCTAAATAATCTGATTTGAAAACATAAATGAACACTTTACTTGATATGACCTTATCTGGGTTTACAAATTTATAAAACAACCATAGAATAATTTTTCGGAAAAAAAATACCTTCTGTTCAAGTAATTATTTCAAAATATTTTTTACAAAAAAATATTTCAAAATAACAGGGACGCTGTTTGTAACATGCAATTAGTCCCTGTTGTTCAAGTAAAGTATTTTCAAGAATAATGTAATTTGAATATTTCAATTTCTACACGGGCGTTTAATTAAATATCCGTGTAGAAAACCTTTTGTACACGGATTTTTCATTAAACGCCCGTGTACGTTTCTTAGAAGGCGAAAAAACTCTTGAAAATTAAACGACCGTGGGGAAAACTTTTCTTACACGGATTTTTAGTTAAACGTCCGTGTCCAATTTTAAGTTAAAACGTTTAATTCGAACAGGTTATTACGGAATTCGAGAAGTTGCCTTATCTTTTTAATTCTGAAAGACGAAACGAATTCAAATAATCACTCCCCCGTTTCGATTACTTTTTCTCTGAGAATAATTTTAGGGGAAAAAATACCTTTCTACACGGATGTGTAATGAAATATCCGTGTAGCTCTCTTTGAATTTCTACACAGACATTTAATGAAACGTATAAATGTATTTGTACACGGATGTTTAATGAAATGTCCGTGTCGCTCCCTTTGAATTTCTAATGAAATTAGAAATTATTCTTAGAAAGATGGGTTTTTTTTATTTAAACAAATAAAATATAAATTTCACGTACTAATTAAATTATATCAGAAATTATACAAAAATTCATGTTTAGATTATATCAAAAATTAATACAAAAAATCCTACACTAAATTATACAAATCCATATTTCTAGTTTACAAAAATTACTGTTGAAACCACTCTACCCACATATCTAAAATAATCTATCTGGTTCTTGCTCATGATGCAAAAAAGAAATATTACAAATGAAATAAAAATATTACAATGAGACAGAAATATCCAGAGATAAACCGGCCTTGAATCTTTAGCTTCATTGGGCTCTCTGAAATATTATAAAAGAAATAAATATTATGCATTGAATTTTTTTTTTCCAAATAAGAAATATTAAAATTTTCAAGTTTAAAAGGAGTAAATATTATACATTGAATTTTTTTTCCTTTTTCTCTTTTTTTCCACTGTTTGAACATCTTCCCATAATCCTTCATTGTGGTCAGATCTCATGTAATTTGCTTTTCCTTGTTCTGCAATTGTTGCTATCTCAGCTTGCACATCGGTACAAAATTGAGATATCTCTTCGAACTGGTCGTACTCTTCTTCGTCGGTGACGTTTTCTACCCTAACAATCCTTCTTTTTCCGGATAGGACGACACTCCACCTATCATCACCCGGGTCAGTGACATAAAAGACTTGGGTGGCTTGCTTAGCAAGTATGAACAGATCATCCACATACCCGACTTTGTCAAAATCAACGAGGGTGAACCCGTCGTTATCAACTTTAACACCCCGGTCTTCGACCCATTGGCATCGAATCAAGGGAATGCTAAGGTGAGGATTGTAAACGAGCCCCCAAATTTCTTCAATAACGCCATAATAAGACTTGATGCTATTACAGGCCGGGCATCCCCCGATCTACTGAATTCTTGGGACGTCGCCACCAACGTCACCCCACTATTTTGCATCGTGCTCTTATCACACTGTAATTTAGTGTAAAATGTATATCCGTTAATCTCGTATCCTTGGAATGTTCTAACAACCATTTGGGGTCCTTCGCCCAACAATCTAACAGTTTCATTTACGGGGGACCTTTCGGGGTGTGATTTCACTCTGTCTTTCATCCATCCTATAAAAGAACGGTTATGCTCGTCAGTAAGCCACTTCTGACTTCTCGTGTAGTTATGTTGTCGAAGGATTGTCATGTGCTCATCTATATATGGAGCAACATCTGCCATGTGCTATAGTACAATAAAATGTGCCTTTCGCAGGTCATCGTTATCAGCAACTATGGCTTTCAACCCTATTGTCCCTACTCCTTGGAGCCTTCCCTTGTATCGAGATTTTAGAACGCCAATAGGACCCACACCGGTCATGTAGTTGGTGCAAAACTCAATTACCTCTTCTGTGGAATATCCCTCCACAATGCTACCTTCGGGACGATGTCGGTTCCTTACGTAACTTTTCAAAATACCCATTAATCTCTCGAATGGATACATATACCGCAGGAACGCGAGACCACAGATCTTAATTTCTCTCACGAGATGAACAACAAGGTGAACCATAACATTGAAAAAAGATGGCGGAAAATACATCTCAAGATGGCAAAGGGTAACGATGACCTCCTTTTGCAAAGCGTCCAATTTGAACGGGTCTATCACTTTGGAATTAATTGTATTGAAGAAAAAACAAAGCTTCGTAATGGTTTGCCGCACGGGATTCGGTAAAATTCCCCGAATTGCAACAGGAATCATATGTGTCATTAAAACATGACAGTCGTGGGATTTCGGACCAATCAATTTCAGGTCCTTCATCGACACCAGCTTCTTAATATTCGAAGAATACCCTGATGCGACTTTAATACTATGAAGGCATTTACAAAAGCTCGTTTTCTCGATCTTCGACATTATGCACATTGCGGGGGGAGGTATGCCTTTTGCTTCCCTTTATCCTGCGGTGCAAGCTCGGGTCGTGTTCCCATTAATTTCATTTCTTCTCGAACTTTAAGACCGTCTTTAGTCTTCCCCGAAATGTTCAATAATGTGCCAATCAAACTGTCACAGACATTTTTTTCAACATGCATGACATCTAGGCAATGTCTCACTTCTAAATATTCCCAGTATGGTAGCTCCCAAAATATGGACTTCTTTTTCCAAATATCTTTCGGTGGTGGTTTGGCACATTTTCCAAAAACAACAGCAAGGTGTTTAACCCGCATGAAGACATTCTTCCCATCTAACGGATGACGTGCCACTCCAAGCTCAATTTTCCCATTGAATGCCTTCTTCTTCTTACGGTATGGGTGATTAACAGGAAGAAACCTACGGTGCCCCCATAAAAACATTATTTTTATAATTTTTCAACCTCAGCACCTGCGTGTCATCTTCACAGATGGGGCACGCTTTTGCTCCTTTACAAGTGTAACCCGATAAATTCCCGTACGCGGGGAAATCATTTATGGTGCATAATACCATGGCCCGCAAATTAAATTGCTCTTTGCCGTACGCATCCCAGACCGGGACGCCATCACGCCACAATTTCTGGAGGTCCTCAATTAATGGTGCGAGATACACATCTATGTCATTTCCGGGTTGTCTGGGTCCTTGGATTAGTAATGACATCATTATATACCTGCGTTTCATGCACAACCAAGGAGGAAGATTGTAGATGCATATAAGAACTAGCCAAGTGCTGTGCTGACTGCTCAAGCTTCCAAACGGACTCATTCCGTCTGTGCTCACCCCTAACTTAAGGTTTCGTGATTCGCCACCAAATCCTTCGAAATGTCTATCAATGTTTCTCCATTGAATTGAATCAGCAGGGTGTCTTAGTTTACCATCTCTTTTGCGCTCTTCTTCATGTCAACGCAACAATTTCGCATCTTTGGGATTTGCAAATAACCGTCTGAATCTCGGTATTATCGGGAAATACCACACCGCCTTAGCCGGAGGCCTTGCCTTTTTTCCTTCATCACAATCGTCAGTGTCCTGGTCCTTGCGTTTATACCGTGAAACACCGCATTTAGGACAAACATGCATGGCCTCGTACTCTCCACGGTACAATACACAGTCATTCGGACATGCATGTATTTTTTCAATCTTCAAACCCATTGGACAGATCAACTTCTTCGCCTAATATATATTGTACAGGGTAACTCGTTGTTATCTGGGAGCATCTCTCGTAAAAGCTTTAATAAAGACGTGAAACTCTTATCGCTCCAACCGTTGTCTGCTTTTAAGTTCAATAATTTCAATACAGCTGATAGTTTTGTAAATTTGGTACGCCCGGGGTATAACGGCTTTTTAGATTCATTAGACAGATACTGAAATTTTTTAAAATTTTTATCACTAATTTCATCTTCCACATCACGTAATATGTCCTCTAGATTCTCAGTAAAATCGTATTCTGCATTTTCATCAATCTCCACCTCATCATCCTCGTTGCAATCAAGCCCAGCATTATCGAAATTTTTGACATTCTCAAAATCATCGTTGCATTCAAATTCAAAATTATCAACAGTTTCTACATTATCATCATTCTCGTCCAAAACAAAATTTCTATTAGTTCCACTACATTCCCCAATTTTCTCACCATGCATAAACCAACATGTATATCTTTTCTTAAATTCCCGACAAATCAAATGAGCTCTAATTTCTTCCGAATCCCCAAATCTTATAAATTTTTTACAATCACTACAAGGACACAAGATGTCGTTATCTTTTGTGTCCACTCTATAACTCTCAGCAAATTTTAGGAACTGATCAACGCGAGCCAAATATTCTGCACTATCACGTCGCAATTCGTACATCCAACTTCGATCCATCTGTAAATTAAAGTAAACAAAAAAAAATTCCAATTAAACATATATGGTGGTTAGCATATATATATTGTTCCAAATTTTTGGCTTATAAAGGGCCGGTTTACAATCCTAACCCACTCTTTGAATATTATGCCTCATATGTGAACACATATTAGCGGGATTTAATTAGTATTTGAGAAAAATTCGGCAGCATTTCTCCTTAACTCCCCAAGTATGCGTAAAAACCACATACTCGTAGGAGCAATAAGGAGAAATACTGTCGAACTATTCTCAAATACTAATTAAATCCCGCTAATATGTGTTCACATCCTAAATGAGACACAATATTCAAAGAGCAGTCCCAAACGGGGGACTATCCAAAATTAATCCCTATTGGATTAATTTTGAACGGGCATGGACCTAAAAGCATCAGTAGGTCGGTTATTGGACCACAATACACTAATTATTTACATTATCTTAACAAATCAAGCACGCATGCATTAAATAATAATTGACAGAAATAATTAAGCAATATTAATCAGTAACATAAAATTAGATAAAGAAGAGGGAAATATATATATATGTATGACTAACCTTGGCAATAGAGAGGAGAATGCGAATTAACTTCCAAGCTAGATCTCAGATCCGGCCTCGTTCCTTGTGCGCAGAAATCAGACCAATTCAATATAGAGATAGAGAGAGAAGTATTAATTGATCAAAACGACGCCGGAAGAAGGCTTTTTATATAGTTCCAACCCTAAAATAACCTTTCTACACGGATGATAATCTATAAATCCGTGTAAAAAAAGCATAACGAGAGCTACACGGACTTTTATATAGGTAGCCGTTTATAAAAGATAACATTTCTACACGGACATTTATTTAAACAGCCGTGTGTAATATAAAAGATAAACTTTCTTCACGGACATTTAGAATTCTTTTTTTTTTCATAATTTTTGTTTTATTTCTTTGGCTTAGCCTTCCATTATTTCGAGCAAGTATCTTTGTTTTCAGTTAATAACCTTTGTGCACGGATATTTAGCTATAAATCCGTGTAGAAAGACACACAGACTTTTATATAAACAGCCGTGTAAATTATTTTTCTACACTGTTAATTAAACAAAAATCCGTGTACTATTTCTCGTTTCTACACGGCTCTTTATTAAACGTCCGTGTAGCATTGTTTTATTTTTATTTTTTTTGGCTGTCAACTAGTTTTTTTTCCTATGTTTTTCAGATAGCAAAACAAACAATTTCCAAAACAGAGGAAGACATTTAAAATCCAGAATTACAAAACATAGCAATTTAAACTAAAAATTCATGTACACTAAATTATACAAAATTAAAGCATTACAAAAGTTGGAATAAAAATTCATATTGTAAACTAAAAATTTCCATTAAGGACTAGAATAGGGTGGTTCTTTCCTTTTGGTGCCAGTAGGGTTTACAGAGGGGTGATATGAAGATATATGTTTTACTAAAGAGTTGAGTTAAAAGTTGGATGAAGGACCATCAAAAAAAAGGGAAGAGGTCGATGAAGGACCTTCAGAGCCGGATGAAGAGACGAATGAAGAGTCGGATGATCTCCGACTTCATTCGACTCTTCACCCGGCTCTGAAGGTCACATTCACCTCTTCATCCGGGTCACATTCACCTCTTTCTGAAGGTCTTTCACCCAACTCTTACCGGCCAACTCTTTGTCCAGTAAAATTGATCAGAAGAGAGATAATTTCTCATCTGGATCTTGCTTGCCCGAATTAGTTAGGACATGCAAGGAACTAACCAAAAGACTACTTAGGTTAATGTAACCAAAGTAAGGACTACTAGTTACATTAATCTAAGTAGCATTTTGGTTATATGTCCTAAACTAAACACCTTAGCAAGATCTAGAGGGAGAAATACAAATTAACTTCCAAGATCTCAGATCCGGCCTCCAGTTATAACATCTTTACCCTCGAAAAACACTTTAGCGCAGAAATCAGATCAATTAATTGGGGAAATGAAGCACTTCGCATGGGAATTCGAGATGTAGGTTATCAATTATATCGGATCGCTCATCTGTGAGCTCCCAAAACAGTAGCTCATATCGATCTAATTTTGCGATCCAACACAATTGATAAACCTACATCTCAACCCAATTGTTAACTGTGAGAGGGGAGAGATTGATCAAAACGGCGCTGGGGAGAAGGCATTTTATATAACCAAAAACCTAAAATAACATTTCTACACAGCTCTTTATTAAACGTCTGTGTAGCTCTCTCAAGGCTTTCTACTCTGTTAATTAAACAAAAAACCGTGTACATTTACGACCTTTCTACACGGCTCTTTATTAAACATCCGTGTAGCTCTCACAGGTTATCTACACTGTCATTTAAACAAACATCTGTACAATTCTTACATTTTTTCACGGTTCTTTAATTAAATATCCGTGTAGCTCTCTCTAGGCTTTCTCCACTGTTATTTAAACAATAAGCCGTGTACATTTCCTAGTAAACGTCCGTGTAGCTCTCTCACGTCTTTCTACACTGATTCTTTAATAAATATCCGTGTAGAGATCCTACAGATATTTCAGGCATCCAAAAAATTACAACTTCTTCACAGTTTTTCTATAAAATTGCCAAATCCGTGTACAATGTGCCGTGTACAATAACCATTTCTGTAGTAGTGTACTTTCATCTCTCTATCCTTTATTGAGTTGTATTATGTCTTTTTTATCTGTTTTCGTTGTTGATTTGCCTATCAGAGGCTAAACGCCACTTTCCTATGGATATGACTTGTAAATCTGAATTCTTATGATATTTAATTGATTTGATAGTTGCTTTATTATCCTTGCACTTGATTTAATTTCCTTATGTATTTAACCTTGTACTACTATCTAGTATAGTGTGTTGAACCTTGACCGATTAGGTGATGGCCACACCATTTGCTTAGTCATTCATGTTGTGTTTACTTTGTGGGTTTTCCTAATTACTTTAAACCCTAACCAAGATCTACTCCTTTGTAAGAAATTAAACTTAATGCACAGCGGAACTTACTTTCCATCTTCAAAGGCCTCCGTATGTGTAACGCCTCTAGATACTGGTATGATTAAATTTCTACAGACCTAAGTTTAGAAATAACAAAATATATATTATCAGAAGTCAGCAATTAATAGGAATAAATATTATCAGACGGTAAAAATTTAGGAAAAATAACACCTTAAATTCAGTCAAATTATATTATTAGATGTCGTAACTTTGAAGCAAACTCAATTTAGCCAGGGCCCAATTCTAAATTCAGCCCAATTCTCCCCATTTAACCTACCCCTCTCATCCCTCATCCCACAGTCAAAATCTCCTCTTCTCAACGAAAAACTGTAAGTCCTCTCTTCCTCTCTTCCTCTCTTTTTCTTTTTCTCTTTTCTCTCTTTTTCTTCTCTTTCCCCTGGGCCGAAACCCCCCTGCCACCTCTCTGGTCCGCCATTTCTCCCCTCTCTCTTCTCCTTTGGCCGGCCACAACCCCAAACCCGAAAACCCTATTGCTGAACCTGGGCCGAACCCTTCCTCTCTCTCTCTTGGCAGCCACCGGCCACAAGAGGGCCTAGCCGAAACCCCCTAGCCGGCCACCCTTTCCCCCCCTCTCTTCTTCCCTTGGCCGAACCATCCAAAGCCCTCCCTCTCCCTTGCTCTACTGGCCGAACCCCAACCCCCTTACTCTGCTGGCCGAAACCCCAACCCTCTCCTCCTCCTTTCCCTTGATGGCCGAAACACACCCAAAAACCCGAAACCCATTAACCCAAAAACCGAAGTTCGTTAAATCGAAACCGAATTCCAACAATCCAAATAAAAACCCTATTATCTCATCAATTTGAATACAATAATTGTAAGTTAATCGATTTATTTATGGTCTAATTGGATATTAGAAGTAGTTAAGAATCAAATTGTAGGGTTAAATCATTTAAATTGATTTCATAGGGTTATTCAGGAAATGAATTGAGAAACCCCAAAATTGTAATTAACCCTCTTGTGTAGTTATAACTTTTAAATGCATAGAATTGAATACCTTTAAATGATATCTAGGGTTAAAAGTACAAGTATTGGTTATAGTGTAAACTGTAGTCGATTTTAAAGAGAAGTTTATACGATTAATAAATTGAAGTAAATGTGTTAAAAACTTAGGAGCAAATCGCGAGATTCTAGGAGACGCTGAGCATACTCGAGGTTCCGACACACACTTCAACGAAATCACTGAGAATACAGGTGCGGGTTCCTGGTCTTTTTACAAATAATACATAATGCAGGGATTGAGGTAAGTAATTATTTCTTTAATCTGGTGGATAAACTGCATGTTGTGAATGTCGAACAATCGTTTGAATTTGTGTAGAATTGCATGGTAGGAACTCTTGGTGCATGAAATTGAATCGACAGGAATTGAATTGTAAATTTGGGAATGGGGAATTTGAATGAATTGTTTTTAAATTGGGGCCGTCCGTGTGAGGCGGCTCTGCATGTGTTTTTGAAAAGCGGGTTGTCCATGTGGGGCAGCCCAGTGTTTTGAACAGAACAGAACAGAACAGAACAGAACAGAACGGGCCGCCAAATTCGCGGCGGTTCGCCGGATGGGTCCCCGAAATGGCCCATCTAGAGTGTGATAATCGGGTCGTCCTTGCGTGGCGATTCGCCGGGTTTCATGTACGGGCATGATTCCCAGAGTGTGGAATTTCGAAATTTTAAAAGTGAACAGAACAGAAAGGGGCCGGATCGTCCGTGTGTGGCGATCTAGGTTATGAAAAGTTTGTTTAAGGAAAAGAAACAGGAATTGCGTTTTTTTAAATTGATTTACAAATTGCACATCTGAATTTATAGGAAATTGGGGTTTATTTTTAATTAACTGCTGTTTGGGTATTAATTGCATTCATTTGTAAAAACACCGGGCTGGAACTAAATCCCGCACTGAGAGATGGTTCGATCTCTCACCCGTTTTGTTTCCATTTTTATGTGGATTCCAGGAAATGAAGAAGGAGACATGGAGGAAGGCCGTGAGTGAGAAAATTTAGCGGAAACTATTAAGAGTAGCCACTATTTGTTTTTAATTTATATTTGTATGAATCATATATGATGCAGACATGGCGGTAACTGTTTGACTAGCCATGTCTGACATATTTTCCCCTTTGTTTGTTTATGAACCTTGTTTATTTTTAATATAGTGGCTTATTTGGTTGTGTTATTGATAATGTATGTGATGTGCTTAACGCCTGGCGCATAAATGCGCGGCGGGTTGTCCTGGGGTGTGACAGTATGCTATCAATCAGACAGCTTCCAAGGCTCTGGGTTGATACGCTCCTGGTCTTGACTTGAGTTGTTGGCTCTCGAGTCCTTCCAAGAACTTGCAATCCTTTTCTCTGGCTACCCTAAATATTATGACAGAGTATCTTGTCTTCAATGGAGCAGACAATTGTCATGAATTGATTGCAAGCCTTGGAGACTCAGCCCTTTTATAGCAGTGCAAAACCCTAATCCTAGGGCAGCCGAAAATTGGCTAATACTTGGAAAACAAGTTTGCCAAGAATCTTGATTTCAGATTTCAAGGATCTGGAAAATCAGGAACCTCCAGAAAAACCGAATTAAATCAGAATAAATTTTGATTTCCTTATTTAGCCTATATTTATTACTGCTATTATTTTAATCAACTATAATCGGTCCATTAACAATTATATTGATTAACATTGTTCTATATGTATTCGTATCCAAAACCTTATATATATAAATACGTATAATGCCATGGCTTAATTAATCACATTATTTGGCATATTTTAATCATTACATAAATGTAATATTGCGACAGTATTTGATATCATAATCATAATGCACGCATGTCCAACTTTATTATTGTAATTAGACGTCTCTAAATCCAACAATTCATGGTTGACCGAATAGGATTAGGGTACGTGAATCTAGACCTAGAGTTGGGATCTAAAAGAAATATGTCCTTTATTAAAACAAATTTAGGAAACTTAGGAGTCTTGAGATCTACAAACGAATGTCTTATTCTTTTGCCTTACAAATGGGTAAACATTGATTACTTCAACTACGAAGGATTACAATGAAGGATGTAACTGTGAATTTAGATTCATTTAGTCTTGGTAGTAAGAGTTAATAATAGAACTCTTTGCATTTAATTAGGATAAAATTTGGAATCATGCTTCCAAACAGTTCTTAGTTAGATAGGATGCATGTTGTAACATGAAAATGAGCAGTACTAGATCAAGATTAGAAACATTCAGATTCACAAAACAGGTATCAATCGTAGCCGCATGAGGTACCGATCATACTATATGCGACATCACTAGACAACAACTAATTATCAATTAAACTGAAGATTAATGATAGTAAGCCAAAATCCTTAATTAATAATTTCATTGATAAAAAAACATTCCCAGACACAAACAAACACTTTCAAACGACACAAACTTTCCAAAATAACCAAAACTTTCTTATATTAGTAAAATATTAGGACTTAATACAAACTTATTGTGGATCGACACTCTAGTTTATACTATACGGTGAGATCATACACTTGTGATTTGATTGTAAGTAGAAATTAGAGTTATAAATTTTTTATTGCGTGCTCAACGGAGAGACTATAGACTCGATAAGGTAGTGCAATAATTTTTCAGGATAGAACAAGATCCCAAAAAAACATACTCCGAAAATTTATTAAATAATTAATTTGTGCCGACAGTCCCCTTGAAAAAAAAAAAGATGCGATAGAATAGTTTTTTTGTTTTTAAAAAGAAGCATGTGCCCGTTCAATTGGATCGCATGCTTGTCAATATCGAGATAGGAGTAGGTCCGATGGGCATCGGACCTAGAGCTAGGTTCAATTAGCTCTATCACCGTACGATTAGCATCAAGATCTATGCGCACGGAAATTGATACAGTATTGCACGGATTTTGATGCAGAGCACACGCATCTTGATGCAGATCGGATGGTCATCACACCCATCGAACCAAGGTAGGTCCGATGGGCATCGGACCTACTCTCATTCCGTCAATATCATGCCACTTACCTTAAGTCCCAAGGAAAACTTTGTATTCCATTTATCGAAAATAAAGCGATATATAGATAAGTATATTCCCCAAGGCGAAATTGACATTTTATTCAACAAGAGAGGTCGAATTAGAGGAACCAAATCCTACAACCCTTTTGATCCATCATCCATCTCACGTGTCGTTTAACTCTGTGCTCTGAATCTTCTTCGACTCTCTCCTTGGCATGACACGTCATATCTCGCTTTTGGTAGATCTCTCTTCTGTACTGTGTGCCATTCTTTTCTTTCTTAAAGTATTTATGTGGGGTTTAGTGTATCTTCTTCATGGCCTTGGTTTAGCCCCAAAAAAAGAGAGCATGAAAACATGAGGCTAGTTTTTTTTTTGGTTAGATTCCAAGCAGACCTAAACGTACTGTCGCAAAAATGGCAATGATGCGAATCCACTTGATGGTCCATATAAATCAAGAGAGCATGTTGGTACAAGTCACTGTTGTAAAAAACATTATGCGTTTGACACGCGGATGTGATATCGTCAAATAATTAATTATTATGTCACCGGTTAATTAGATTTATGAGGACAATTTGACATTTGTATTTTAACAGATACAAGTTTTTGTATTCAAACAAAAATAAGTTATTTATACCTTTTATGATCAAATATGTACAATAGTTCATTTTAAAATGACAGAATTATAATTAAACATCTGAATATGTAATCTTTTAGCCATCTTTAAAATATAATATTCACCTACTTAACTATGATTTTAGGTTTCTATTAATCAAATAATTAGTTTTAACAATCAATCACTTTACAAAAAATTATTGAAAAAAATATCTACACATTCAATTAAGAAAAAAAATAGACTTTTAAAATATTATTAAGTTTATAAATATTCATAAAATTTATATCTTCTAAAATCCATTTCCCAATTAAAGTAACAAAAAAATTGCTCTTTATGTATGCTTTTATGATGTAATTACGGTGCAAAAAGAATGAAGTTATTCCCATGATTTCCATGATCAACAAGTTTCAGAAATAACTGTTTCTGACCGACATAACAGTTTATGCAGATCTGTATGCGGTTGGTGAGAAACGCATGCGATTTGTATAAGTAGAAATATTTACATCAAATTATAGATCTTCTCGCAAGCTTTTTGAAAAGTGGTAGAATACTAAAAACGTAGTTACTTGATGAGCTACGCCCGTTTTAAGTTATGTTCGCAGAAATCATGGTAAAATACAGAACCTTTTGCAGCCCACAAAACTCCTTTTTGCAGCTCACAAATGTTATTCCATTTGATTTTTTTCCGATATTTAGATTTTATTAAACCATTTAATCAAATCCAAAATATCATATAATTATTTATCTAATGTTTCAGTAGAGAAACCAATTTATTAGTCATGTCATACATGTCAAATAAATCAATGAGCCTTTCTAATTAATTCCTTATTGGTGTGATCCTGTGGGATCTATGTCATTTAGCAATGGAATCTGAAACTCCTTTCGATTTCATAAATTACAAGTGGCATCTAGCAATATACATTGTAATTACCCAAAAGACACAGATGATAAGTGTCTGCTATATCACGATCCCTAAGGCAACAATTGCCTCGTGTCAATTCCATGTCTCATGATATCATAAATAGATTCAAGGTAGGAATGTGTCATCCTTGCAAATCTACTCGTTTCTTGATTCCGAAAAAATTCTGTAATTATGATTAACTCCTTAATCATATGTGCACATACTTGTATTATTTCATCAAGGGGCCCAGTGATATCATCGCTCATTTTCATGAGGGACATTGGCATTCTTGATGATTACTATCTCTCCACACAAGAGACACATACTGAGATAGAATCTGTATGGTTGTCAGTTACGGACAATGTTGGATAATACCCACGAATACGCATTCTCATGTTAGAGAAACAACCATCTCATACATTAGAATTTCATACACAAATAAAACATTAATGACACAAACACAATTCATATTAAATGTTTTATCTTGGTCACGTCCAATCCCCTGATTTCAATCAGGTATTAATTTGATTAGATAGATAACTCCTTGTCATATGATATGCAGAACATGATCATCATCTAATCCAAATGCTAATCTTATACCGGTAATTAATGTTCCTTATTAATTACCAATACTAAGGACATTTAGAGTATTCATTAACTCATGTATAGAGATCCACAATTCCAAGTCCTCACCTGAATGATTTATAAGTAATGAAGTACTCAAAGAACAAAATGATAAACAAATCATCCAATTATATAAACAAAACTTAAAATACAATCATTATATGATTGACTTCTAGATCACAATACTAACATGATTTTCGTACCAAAGTCTGTAAACTTGCATTACAAATATGTAAAGTTGTTATTTCAAGTCTGTAAATATTGCACTGAAGTATGTAAAACTAGCGACTTTTCATTTAAGATGTGGTACACTGTCAAATCTCTAGGCTAACGGTTTTGACTGGGACCACAGTGACCATTTCTAGAAGATTCCTACCGATTTTTCAAAATTAGCAACTAATTGGGACCACTTTTGAAGTTTGTAAACCACATATCAGTAAAGTGTTTATTTGACGTATGTAAAGCGTTTATTTGAAATCTATAAATATGTAAATTAATTCAAAATTTTATCTTTTTAGATCTGGAGTAGCTGCTAATTTCAATTATTTAAATCCAAGGCTTTTCATGACTCTAAACCTTGCGACATGACTCTGTAAAGCGTTGTTATGGAGTATATAAATCTAACAAGAAAACTGTGAATTTTATCTTTTTAGATCTGCTACATCCAAATAATAAGATATAATATTTCAAGTATGTAAACATTGCTATCCAACTCTATAAGGTACTATTCTCAAGTTTGTAAACCTAACAACTAATTTCAAAATTTTATCTTTTTAGATATGATGCATCCAAATAATAAATCGAATCTTTCAAGTCTGTAAACCTTGATATACAACTACGTAAATTGTTGATTTCAAGTATGTAAACCTAACAACTAATCTCAAAATTTTATCTTTTCAGATATGCAGATAAAGCCTATAAATTACAGTAAATCAACATCTTCTGTTGTTCCAAAATCTACGACATATATATGATCACTCCTCAATTGACCTA
This sequence comes from Carex kokanica, assembly GCA_025461125.1. Taxonomy (NCBI): domain Eukaryota; kingdom Viridiplantae; phylum Streptophyta; class Magnoliopsida; order Poales; family Cyperaceae; genus Carex; species Carex kokanica. The sequence goes on from JAJGRX010001148.1 coordinate 403,003, forward strand.
TCATTTAGACCTGTTTCTACACTAAAAACACATGTTTTGAACCACCAAACTGACCTTTTTACATTGAAATATCTATAGAATGTGGTACTGCTGTGTTTTAGTTTGCTTTGCAGGAAACAGGCGAGAACAGATGAAATCGGGCGAAAATCGACGACTTTGGAAGTCCTGACGCGAGTCGTATCACATCCCTACGCGAGCCGCATCACTCACCATTCTCACCTCTGCACGCGGGTCGCATCACCCTGATACGGGTCGCGTCCAGAGGCTGCCGCCAGGCCCAATTGAAGCCCAATTCATTTAAAAGCTGAGGTCTTTAAATAGAGGTCCCTGTCAGATCCGAATTCATTCTTCTTTCCCCCCATTTTTGCACAGAGAGCTGAGAGAGAAGAGATCAAGAAGAGCAAGGATTGGAGGAGGCTTGGAGAGGAAGCAAGAAGTGAAGATCGAGAGATTGACTTGATTCTCTTCCCTCTTTCATCTCAAACATGATTTGTTCTTTCTTTCTATCTTTTATTCTCTTTTGCATGATGTGTGAGTAGTATACCTTGTTTCTAGGGTTTGTAGGAGTAATCTAATGCTTTGTAATGGATCTTGCATGAGTCTTTGATTTGAATTGATTGATTGAGTTTCTTTGATTGTGTATGAATGTTTTCTATCTTGATCTCAAATGGCTTGATTGATTCTTGATTGTCTACTAATCGGTTGTCCATGACTTCCCTTTTTGTAATTTGACCTTGATGAACCTTGCAATTGAGATTAAGTACTTGAGGTAGATCGTTGATCAATGTTAATCGAAAGATGAGATTTCTAGAATTGAAAGGTTCTTGATACCTTTAGCAAACGAATCAAAGAACTTAGATCACGAGTCTAAGAAGGTTTAAATCATATTTCTTTACTTAGATCAGTAAACCAACACATGAAAATTGCGGTTTAGGGATCTGGTACGATCTGTGACACCTTACTCAACCAATTAACTCAAAACCAGACAAATGCCGGTTCAGCTCTAGGACCACGCGACCCGCGTACGATAGCATACGGGTCGCGTCAGACGGGTCGCATCAGAGGTGATGCGGGTCGCGTGATAGGTCCAGAGGCAAAGCTGAGGATGAAACTTAAAACCCTGGGAACACCTTTTAATATCTGAAAACTAAAACCTTTACTCTGTTTTTGATTCTCTGTGAATTGAATTGTAGTTGTAATTGCAAATTAGGAAACCTAATCAAATCAAAACCCCTTTTCCCACTTCTAGTACTTAGTCGATTTAAGTCAAAATTCAGATTTGAAGTCGTCCCTGAGGATCGATCCTTATTACTACACACGATTAGAGTTGTACACTTGCAACTTTAGTCGAGAGTGGAACCAAGGTTTAAAAAGTGCAGCACACCCGCTGCACTGAAACTTGTGGTGCGCTTTCGCGCTAACAAGTTTTTGGCGCCGTTGCCGGGGACGGCAATCATATCTGAATTTTTGCTTATCTAGGCTAATCTAGATTTTATCTTGTATCTTTTCTTTCATTTCTCTTCCCTATTACTAAGAAAACTGGCTCTTGAACAACCCCCTGCAGGAAAATTCACACTGAAGTACCAACTGAGAAGTAGAGGGCCACTGTTTGACGAAACTCCTCCAGACGACTCTGTCCCAGCTCAAACCTCAGCTCAGGCTTCTCTAGACGCGACCCGTACTGAATCCAACGCGACCCGTGTCACATCAGACGCGACCCGCATTACTCCAGACGCGAGCCGCATCGAAGAGAAGATGTCTGAACATCCGAGCAGAGAGGACAGGCACGAGCGAGAGGAGGACCGAGACAGAGAGGAAGAGCTGACCGATCAGTCGGACCACGAGATGGATGACTTCATGCCTCGAACTTTGCGAGAGTTCAACGTGCCGAGAGCTGGCGACGTGAGGGGTGCAATCAGGCTGCCACGCATTCCAGGACAACAACCTAACTTCAATCCAGGTGTTATCAACATGGTGCAGCAGAACACCTTCCATGGACTCGACCACGAGGACCCGCACGCCCATCTCCAGACCTTCCTCGAGTGCATCACCACCATCAGGACAAACAAAGAGAATGCGGATTACACCAAGTTAGCTCTCTTTCCTTTCACTCTTAGGGATAAGGCAAAGAAATGGTTAGGATCTTTACCTAGGGACTCGGTTTTGACCTGGAGGGAATTGTCCAAATTGTTTCTGACCAGATTTTTCCCTCACAAAAGAACTGCCAAGGTAAGACATGACCTGACCAGCTTTAGCCAAATCTTTGATGAACCCCTGAATGAGGCTTGGGAAAGGTTTAGAGAACTACAGTACTCTTGTCCACACCATGGTATACCAGACTGGCTCTTGATCCAAACATTCTATGACGGCCTAAACGAGAGCACTCGTGCTTACGTCGACGCTGTTGCGGGAGGCGCGCTAATGTCAAGGGAGCCTTTAGAGGCTATGAACTTGATAGATGGCATGGCGCAGAACCAGCAGTGGTCCGGCCGCGACAACTCGCGACGAAAAGGAGGCCAAGGAGGTAGCCAAGGAGGTGGCAAGTACGAGGTGGATCACATCACGGCTCTCACTGCCAAGATGGACGCCATGCAGAGAGCAATGGACAAGCTCAGCGTCAAAGCAGTCGACCAGCAGCCTCAAAGTTGCGTCATGTGTGGAGACGAGAGGCACACTTACGAGCAGTGCCCGCTGGCGCAACAAGACGAGGAGAGCGAGCAAGTCCAATCTCTCAACAGCGAACCTTCCTTCTTCCCGAGACCTCCCTTCAGCCGATCTTATTCCAAAGATCCGGTTGAGCAGCAGCATTGGAGGTCGAACCAGAATAACCCCGCACCGTTCAACAACTCTTCTGCCAGACCGCCCTTCAACAACAGCTTTCAGAAGCAGCCCTACAATAACAACAACACGTGGGGCAACCGGGCGAACAACAACTGGCGCGACCCTCCTCCCAGCAACAATAACTGGGGAAACGCATCTTCGAGCAACAACAATGGCAACATGAACTTCTACCAGAACGCTTCCTTTCCCAATCAGGGCAACCGAGCAGCTCCATCTGATCCCTCAAGGTCAAATACTCCTGCAGGAGTGAACGACTTCACCCACGAGCAGGGCAAGATGAATCAAATGATGTGGGAGCAGATGCAGAGCATGACGACTCAAATGGCAGCTCAGAGCAAGCTCTTGGAGCAGTTGAGCCACATCGTCACCTCGAGTCAGCCTCAACCTGGGAAGTTGCCAGCTCAGCCAGAACCAAACCCCAGAGGAGAAGCCAAGGCGATTACACTGCGGAGTGGGACCCAATACGACGAACCAGCCTTCCCCATTGACCAGTCATCTCCTGACGCGACCCGCACTGAGGTCACGCGACCCGCGTCACCACCCAAAGAGCTGGTGAATCCTGATCGCAACGACCCAATGCGACAGGCACCAGACCCTGAAGAACCAGAGTGTGCGACCCGTGTCCCTGACACGCGACCCGCGTCAGAAGGGGTTGACAGAGAGAAAAGGAAAGAGGCCGAGAAACCTCCACCTTACAGGCCACCTGTGCCCTTTCCCCAAAGGCTGGCTGAGACCAAATTGAACGCTCAATTCGCAAAGTTCACCGAAGTGCTCAAGGGCCTGCAGATCACGATTCCCTTCACCGAAGCCTTGACACAGATGCCCACCTACGCCAAGTTTTTGAAGGATGTCTTATCCAACAAACGAAGCTTGGGGGGGAATGAAACGGTGAAACTGACCGAGCAATGCAGTGCCATCCTGAAGAGCGACCTACCTCCCAAATTGGACGACCCAGGCAAGTTCTCCATTCCCTGCATCATTGGGAAAGCGACGATCAAGAAAGCTTTGTGCGACCTGGGTGCCAGCGTGAGTCTCATGCCACGCACGATCTACGATCGAATGGGGGTGGGAGAGCTCCGACCAACGCGAATGTCGCTGCAGCTGGCAGACTCCTCGGTACGTTTGCCACTTGGCATAGTGGAAGACGTGCCAGTCCAGGTTGGTAAGTACTACGTGCCTGTGGACTTTGTAGTCATGGAGATGGAAGAGGATAAGGAAGTCCCTATCATTCTGGGACGACCTTTCCTCAGAACGGCAGGCGCGATCATTGATGTCTCCAATGGTACACTAACCCTGAACTTCGGAGGAGAGAAAGTGTGTTTCCAAATTGACCGCGCCATGAAGTATCCGTCGACCGAATTTTGTTTCCGAGTTGATGTGCTCGAAGAATGTCTAACGGATTTGGTAGAGGATTGCTTCCTTGAGCGAGTCAATGAGAGCATGAATGAGCACTTCGAGTTCTTGTCTGCAATGCAAGCTGAGACACGCGAATCAGACGAACTCTTAGGAGCAGACGTGAAGACTGCCAACTTGGAAGACCTTGGATGCGACCCGCATCATCCTCACGCGAGTCGCACCACAGAACCTGAAAACCTGAAAGCTGGAGGAAGCGAGTCGGATGGAGCTTGCAACGTGCCTGACGCGACCCGCAAAGACCCTGATGCGACCCGCGTTGAGAGCCACACAACGAAGCCAACTCCTGAACTCAAGCCTCTACCAGCTAATCTCAGGTATGAATTCCTTGGTCCAGATCGCTCATTCCCTGTGATTGTGAATGCTGATCTGAGTCCCGATCAAACCGCCAAACTTCTCGAGAAATTGAGGCTTCATCAGGGTGCGATTGGGTACTCGATCACCGACCTGAAGGGAATCAGCCCGTCTATCTGCTCACATCGGATTTTCCTGGAGGACGATCACAAGCCTTCAGTTGAACACCAGCGACGGCTCAACCCGAACCTGAAGGAAGTTGTCAAAAAAGAGATTCTCAAGCTTTTGGATGCTGGCATCATCTATCCTATCTCTGACAGCAGGTGGGTGAGCCCAGTCCATGTGGTGCCAAAGAAAGGTGGTGCAACTGTGGTGAGAAATGAGAAAAACGAGTTGATCCAGACTCGTGTGGCAAGCGGCTATCGAATGTGCATCGATTACAGGAAATTGAATGCTGCCACACGCAAGGATCACTTTCCTCTGCCATTTGTTGACCAACTCTTGGAACGGCTTGCGAACCACTCCTACTTTTGTTACCTGGATGGCTACTCTGGCTTCTTCCAGATACCAATCCACCCGCAAGACCAGGAGATGACCACCTTCACCTGTCCCTACGGTACGTACGCATACCGTAGGATGCCGTTCGGACTGTGTAATGCACCAGCGACCTTTCAACGAGCCATGATGGCTATCTTCTCAGATTTCATCGAGAGCGAGGTCGAGATTTTCATGGATGATTTCTCTGTGTATGGTGCATGCTTTGATTCCTGCTTGGCAAACCTGTGCAAGATTTTGAAGAGATGCGAGGAAGTTCATCTGATTCTGAATTGGGAGAAGTGTCACTTCATGGTGCAGACGGGAGTTGTCCTGGGCCATGTAGTGACCTCCAAAGGCATCGAAGTCGACAAGGCCAAGATAGAGGTGATTGAGAAGCTCGAGATCCCGACAAGTGTCAAGGGAATTCGCAGTTTCCTTGGACATGCGGGATTCTACCGACGATTCATCAAAGACTTCTCCAAGATTGCGAAACCACTGACCAATCTACTCGTCAAGGACTCTGACTTTGCTTTCACCGACGATTGTGTCACATCTTTTCGCACCTTGAAGGAAGCTCTCATCTCAGCACCCATCTTGCAGCCACCTGATTGGTCTCTCCCCTTTGAGATCATGTGCGATGCGAGCGACTACGCTGTCGGAGCGGTTCTCGGGCAGAGGAAGGACAAGAAGCCATGTGCTATCTATTACGCTAGCAAGGTGCTAGATCCTGCCCAGATGAACTACACAACCACTGAGAAGGAGCTTCTCGCCGTTGTGTTTGCTCTCGACAAGTTCCGGTCGTATCTGGTTGGGTCACAGATCATTGTCTACACTGACCATGCCGCACTCAGGTATTTGTTGACCAAGCAAGACGCCAAACCACGTTTGATACGATGGATCCTTCTCTTACAGGAATTCGATCTTGAGATCAGGGATCGAAAAGGAGTCGAAAACACAGTGGCAGATCATCTATCCAGACTTCGTTTGGTAGATGAGAGCTCTGCTAACCTGCCAATCAATGACTCGTTCCCTGACGAACAGCTCTTCTCAGCAGACGTGCTTGATGCGACCCGCATGGAGTCTCACGCGACCCGCACCCATCATGATACGACTCTCATGAGACCCCATGCGACCCGTGTGATGACCCAGACAGACCCATGGTTTGCCGACATTGCCAACTTTCTTGCTTCTGGGATCTTGCCGAGCACCATGACGTACCAGCAAAGGAAAAAGCTCAAGGCTGACGCGCGGTACTACTTCTGGGATGACCCCTTTCTTTTCAAGTTGGGGATTGATGGCATCTACAGACGATGTGTACCACACGAGGAGACACGCTCCATTCTTGAGCACTGCCATTCATCTGCCTATGGAGGACATGCCTCGAGCTCCAAGACAACTGCTAAGGTTTTGCAATCAGGCTTCTTCTGGCCTTCTCTCTTCAAAGACGCGAAAACCTTTGCGCTGGCTTGCGACAAGTGTCAACGAACTGGGAACATTTCCAGCCGCAACGAGATGCCCCTCAACTCCATTCTCGAGGTTGAGCTTTTCGATGTATGGGGCATCGACTTCATGGGACCGTTCCCACCATCATGTGGGAATGAGTTCATTTTGGTTGCGGTTGATTATGTGTCTAAATGGGTAGAGGCAGTGGCGTGTCGACGGGCCGATTCAGAAGCAGTGAGGCGATTGTTCAACGATGTCATTTTCCCTCGCTTTGGAGTGCCAAAAGCTGTCATCAGTGATGGAGGGAAACACTTCGTGAACCGGCAATTCAACAATCTCCTGAAACGACACGGGGTGACACACAAGGTAACCACCTCATACCACCCTTAATCTAACGGTCAGGCTGAAGTCTCTAACAGGGAGATCAAGTCCATCTTGGAGAAGACCGTTGCACGAACAAGGAAGGATTGGTCTTTGAGGTTGAGCGATGCGCTCTGGGCTTACCGAACCGCCTTCAAGACACCGATTGGGATGAGCCCTTTCAAGCTGGTGTATGGAAAGCCGTGTCACCTGCCTGTGGAGATCGAGCACAAAGCATTCTGGGCCACACGAGCCATCAACATGGACATGCAAGCAGCTGGCGAGAAGCGAATCCTCGACTTGCACGAATTGGAAGAGATGCGACTCCACTCTTATGAGAATGCGAGGATTTACAAAGACAAGACCAAACGAATTCATGATATGCGTATCATGCCTCGCAACTTCAAAGAGGGTGATCTCGTTCTCTTATTCAATTCCAGGTTGCGTCTCTTTCCTGGCAAATTGAAATCACGATGGTCAGGTCCATTCATTGTGCGGAAGGTGCACCACTTCGGAGCGATTGAAATTGGGAGTGAAACTTGTGGGACATTCATGGTGAATGGTCAGCGTCTCAAACCATACATTGCTGATCAGTCCTACCAGGAGCGATTTGTTCAGGATCTCTCTGATCCTGTCTCACCTGCAGACTAGCAAAAAGGAGGTCGAGCTTGAGACCTAAAACAAGCGCTTCTTGGGAGGCAACCCAAGCCTTTTTGTTTACTTGCATTTTGATTAGTTAGATGTTCTTTTCAGTTTTCATTTGCTTTGACTTCACAAAATTTCAAAAAGAGAACCTTGACGCGACCCGCATCATGTCACGCGACTCGTGTGAGCCCATGCGACCATGTGTCACGCGGCCCGCGTGATACTTGACGCGACCCGCGTCAATGCGAAACGGCGCCGCATTGAATGGGCGCATCGAAACGACGCGGGGTCCCTTTTTAACCCGCGTCCCCTCTTCTCCTTTCTCCTTCACCAGCCGTACATTCCTCTCTTCTCCTTATTCTCCACCCAAGCCAGCACCGACAACCCCGCCCTCCTTCCTCTCCCGCCGATCCTGCACCGCCGCCGACGTCTCTTTCCTCCTCTCCTCCTTCTCCGCCGGAGCCACCGACGCAACCAGGTAAGTTTTTCTTTCTTTTTCCTTCGTCGGTTTTGCAAACCCTAACCTGACCCTGTTCGTCCAACGCGGCCCGCGTCCACAGTCACGCGACCCGCGTTCTCTCTGGTTTCCGGTTCCCATTTTCACCAGACTGACCACACCGGTACCATCCCACGCGGCTCGCACCCATACTCACGCGACCCGCTCCAGTTCCAGTTTCCAACCCTAACCGGCCGGTACCAGTACACGCGACCCGCGTCCTGCTGAACGCGACCCGCGTCCTACGCCACGCGAGCCGCATCCAACCCTACGCGACCCGCGTCAGGACCGAGCCAGAGGAGACAGAGGCATGGATCCAGGCCATGAGCGCCGTTCTAAGCGCCAGCACGAGCAGCGGCAAGCCGCTCTCCGTGCCCAATCCCCACCGCCTGCGCGTACACCTTCTCCCGCCTCGGCCTCGCACGACGACGGATCATCTTCTTCTCACCATTCCACTCATTCTTCTCGCCATTCTTCTTCTTCTCACCATTCCACTCCTCACTCTTCTCACCATTCCGGTCCTCATTCTTATTCCCATCACCCCACTCCTTCCTCTTCTCGTCACTCTTCCCACCATTCTTCTCATCATTCCGTCCCTCGTGCCGAGTCTCCCGCAGTGGAGTTTTATTCTGATGAGTCCACCACTCCCACCGATTATACCCACATCTTGCAGCAGCGCAAGTTTGAAAACACTCGCCGAGTCGATTTCGACGCTCTCGAGGCGTTTGGGGTGCGTGAGGAGTTCGTTCGCCTCACTGAGAGGATCGGGTTTACCCCCGCTTTCTGGGCCATTCAGCGCGACTGCTACGAGGAGCTCACGCTTGAGTTCCTCTCTTCTCTCCGGCTCAGGTGGGATCCCGAGCACCATCCATACATCAGATTCCGGATGCGCGGCGGGCTTTGGCGAGTGCCTGTCTCCCAGATGCGCGAGTGGTTTGGATTTGCCCCTGACCCGAGTACTGATTCTCTTCACTTCCGTGAGGGAGTCGACAGAGACCACTTCTGGCGTCTGATCACTGGTATGGAGGTTGCCACGAGCAACCAGTACAGGAGCACTGCCATACCTCACCCTGTACTGCGTTGCATCCAGCGTACCCTAGCCAATACCATTTTTGCACGTGGCGAGACAGTCTCACGTGCTAATGAGGAGGACTTGGCGATGTTGGATTTCATGCTCCGCCCAGCGGATTCTCTAGAGCGGCCCGATCTGATGCTCATTATGGTCCGCCACTGGCTCGGTGTCCAGCAGGTCAAGAAGACAGGTGGCTCGATCCACATCGGGGGATACGTCACTTTCATTGCCGAGCAGCTTGACGTATCGCTCGCCGGTTTCACTCTCTCCAGGGGCCCGATTATCATGGACGCCAGGGCTTTCCAGCAGGCGACTTTCATCAGGATCACGCGAGGTCCGGCTGGCCACCGCACTCGATATTTCTGGCGCCTACAGGATGGTAGCCAGCACGAGTTGCCTTCTCCATCACCTATCTCTTTCGAGGACGAGGCCACTTGGCTGTTTCCTCGACCACAGCCAGCTGAGCAGGCAGCACCACCACCACCACCTCCTGCTCAGCCGCAGCCTCCTCCCGACGGTGATGTCCACATGGCCGATGCCTTCATGCCACCTGCGCAGTTCCACGCCTCTACCTCTTATGCCGCTGGTCCCTCCACTTCTTCTGCTGGCCCCTCCTATCCACCTCCTGTCTCCGACCCTACCATTCAGGATGTCTACAGCCTGCTGTACGATATGCGGCGCGAGCAGGGTGCTGCCATTCATCATCTCCATACGCGAGTGGGCGCGATTGAGGACATGCTGAGCGACTGGCGATGGTACGGCTCTGCTGACGAGTGAGCGGGTATGTTTTCCTTCCCCTCTGCTTTTATTTCTCCTTATCTTTTAGTCTTAAAGCATTGAGGACAATGCTCAGGCTAAGCTTGGGGGGGGAGACTTTTATGTTTTAGGATTTATCTTACTTAGCTTTACTTAGGTCATGTTTACTTTTCTTAGCACTTTGCATTTTACTTTTCTTAGCACTTTGCATTTTACTTTTCTTAGCACTTTGCATTTTTAGGTGAAAAATTTGCTTGATTGTTGAAATTAGGGACCTATCTGAAAATTTTTATATGATTAGGATGACCTTGGAAAATTGGAACTAACCTCATAATTGACCAAACAAAACGGATTAGGAACAAATGTTTTGAGATTTGCATAATTGAAAACTTGAGTGTCGAAATAGCATTTAGAAACTGATCTGTGTCTTTCAAATAGGGAAATAGGGATTTAAAATAAAGAAAGTTTGGGATATTCATCGGTGTGAATGAACACTAGTGGATGTGTGTATTCATGGTTTGTGCAAAAAAAAAAAAAAAAAAAAAAAAAATTATGAAAAGACGGAGAAAATAAGAGTACTGGCAATAAGTCCTGAATGGGCGCCTTTGAGCTCGTCTCCCAAATAAAAAAAAAAGAGAAGGCTTTTGCACATACCAACACACGAAGTCCGCATCTTTCTGACCTAAGCTTGTTCCAAGCTTGGGGGGGTTGAAAAAGAAAAAAAGAAATCTCTACAAACGAAGGCATAGATTTAGTGAAAGAATGATAAACTGATAACTTCGAGCAATCAACTTTGCAAGTTTTAGAACATTTAGAGTTTGAAATTTTGTTAATCAATTTGTGAGGTGAATCAAAATTGACCAAGGAAAGTCCAAATCATAGCAAAGAGATTCTTTAGGTTTTTAGTTGAAGCAAATCAAGTAAATTTTCACATTTAGGAACTTAACTTGCATTTAGAATCTAAACCCGGTACCAAAACATGATTTGCTTGAGGACAAGCAAAGGTTAAGCTTGGGGGAATTTGATCACTCCTCAATTGACCTATCATTTAGACCTGTTTCTACACTAAAAACACATGTTTTGAACCACCAAACTGACCTTTTTACATTGAAATATCTATAGAATGTGGTACTGCTGTGTTTTAGTTTGCTTTGCAGGAAACAGGCGAGAACAGATGAAATCGGGCGAAAATCGACGACTTTGGAAGTCCTGACGCGAGTCGTATCACATCCCTACGCGAGCCGCATCACTCACCATTCTCACCTCTGCACGCGGGTCGCATCACCCTGATACGGGTCGCGTCCAGAGGCTGCCGCCAGGCCCAATTGAAGCCCAATTCATTTAAAAGCTGAGGTCTTTAAATAGAGGTCCCTGTCAGATCCGAATTCATTCTTCTTTCCCCCCATTTTTGCACAGAGAGCTGAGAGAGAAGAGATCAAGAAGAGCAAGGATTGGAGGAGGCTTGGAGAGGAAGCAAGAAGTGAAGATCGAGAGATTGACTTGATTCTCTTCCCTCTTTCATCTCAAACATGATTTGTTCTTTCTTTCTATCTTTTATTCTCTTTTGCATGATGTGTGAGTAGTATACCTTGTTTCTAGGGTTTGTAGGAGTAATCTAATGCTTTGTAATGGATCTTGCATGAGTCTTTGATTTGAATTGATTGATTGAGTTTCTTTGATTGTGTATGAATGTTTTCTATCTTGATCTCAAATGGCTTGATTGATTCTTGATTGTCTACTAATCGGTTGTCCATGACTTCCCTTTTTGTAATTTGACCTTGATGAACCTTGCAATTGAGATTAAGTACTTGAGGTAGATCGTTGATCAATGTTAATCGAAAGATGAGATTTCTAGAATTGAAAGGTTCTTGATACCTTTAGCAAACGAATCAAAGAACTTAGATCACGAGTCTAAGAAGGTTTAAATCATATTTCTTTACTTAGATCAGTAAACCAACACATGAAAATTGCGGTTTAGGGATCTGGTACGATCTGTGACACCTTACTCAACCAATTAACTCAAAACCAGACAAATGCCGGTTCAGCTCTAGGACCACGCGACCCGCGTACGATAGCATACGGGTCGCGTCAGACGGGTCGCATCAGAGGTGATGCGGGTCGCGTGATAGGTCCAGAGGCAAAGCTGAGGATGAAACTTAAAACCCTGGGAACACCTTTTAATATCTGAAAACTAAAACCTTTACTCTGTTTTTGATTCTCTGTGAATTGAATTGTAGTTGTAATTGCAAATTAGGAAACCTAATCAAATCAAAACCCCTTTTCCCACTTCTAGTACTTAGTCGATTTAAGTCAAAATTCAGATTTGAAGTCGTCCCTGAGGATCGATCCTTATTACTACACACGATTAGAGTTGTACACTTGCAACTTTAGTCGAGAGTGGAACCAAGGTTTAAAAAGTGCAGCACACCCGCTGCACTGAAACTTGTGGTGCGCTTTCGCGCTAACAATATACATAATGCAGACATATTCTTCTAAAATTGTAAGGAAAAATTATAATGTGGAATAAAATTGACTAAGAAAAGAAAAATGACACAAAAACAAAATTACAGAAAAAATAATTCACTAAAACGAAATAATTACAGCAGATCAAGTATGAAAACCCATCATATCAAAAGGCAAGGAAAAGTGGAATTCATATCATCTATGGTTCTTCATTTTGTCCGAGATTTTTATTAATACCCTAAAAAAAAAAAAAATAATAAAAATACCCTCATTTTGAAAAAATTTTGAAAAATGCCCTAACCGCCCCATGATGGGGCGGTTCACTCCCTCAACCAAACCGCCCCATCACTGGGCGGTTCACCCCCCATACCCAACCGCCCAATGATGGGGCGGTTCAGGCCCGAAATTTTTATTTCTCCCCAGCCCCCCTCTGGTCCCTTCCCCCCTCCCTCTAACCTACCCGCCCCCCCCCACCCTTCCTCCTACCCGACCCGACAGCCACCCCCCCCGCCCCCCCCAGCCCAGCCCCGCCCACCCCCGCCCACCCCCGCCCACCCCCGGCCTCCCCTCTCCCCGGCCACCCTACCCCCGGCCTCCCATTCCCCGCCCCCTACCCGGTCTCTCCTCCTCTCTACCCGGCCGCCCATCCCCTCCCCCACCCCGCCACCACCACCCGACAGCCACCCGAACCAGCCCCCCCCCATCTCAGCCCCTCTCTCCCTCTCTCGGCCAAAGTCTCTTCCTCTCTCGGCCACCTCTCTCGGCCACCCTCTCTCTCTCTTTCTCGGCCAATTTTCTCTCGATCAGATTTTTTCTGGTACGTTTACGTAAATTATTAATTTATTTTTTTGTAGAATTAAGAGGATTTAGTTTGGAAATTGAATGCCGTGTGCGGGTTGTTGATTTTCCCGACGCGAAGAAGTTGATAAAAATTAGAGTTTATGGTTCAGTTTGGAAATTGAATTGCCGTGTGCGGGTTGTTGATTTTCTCGACGCGAGTAAGTTAAATTAGGGTTTATAAATTAATTTAGGGTTTAGGTTTTATAAATTAAATTATGATTTATAAATTAAATTAGGGTTTAGGTTTTATAAATTAAATTAGGGTTTATAAATTAGGGTTTATAAATTAGGGTTTATAAATTAAATTAGGGTTTAGGTTTTATAAATTAAATTAGGATTTATAAATTAAATTATGATTTATAAATTAAATTAGGGTTTAGGTTTTTAAATTAGGGTTTATGGTTTATAAATTAGAGTTAGGATTTATAAATTAAATTAGGGTTTATAAATTATGGTTTATAAATTAAATTAGGGTTTAGGTTTTATAAATTAAATTAGGGTTTATAAATTAGGGTTTATAAATTAAATTAGGATTTATAAATTAAATTAGGGTTTAGGTTTTATAAAATAAATTAGGGTTTATAAATTTATAAATTAAATTAGGGTTTAGGTTTTATAAATTAAATTAGGGTTTATAAATTAGGGTTTATAAATTAAATTAGAATTTATAAATTAGGGTTTATAAATTAAATTAGACTTTATAAATTAAATTAGGATTTATAAATTAAATTAGGGTTTATAAATTAAATTAGGGTTTATAAATTAAATTAGGGTTTAGGTTTTATAAAATAAATTAGGGTTTAGGTTTTATAAATTTAAGTTATTTGCAAATTGTGCACTGCAGATACTATGGAGAGGGGCGGTAGTTCGTCCAGTACAGAGGCTCCCAGTGCATCTGGTGCAGAGCCTATCGGTGCAGACCACGCTACACATGCAGCTGATACATTCAGCCCTCTTCTGTGGATTCCACACGTTCAGCACAGGGTCGCGCTCGCATCTACGGAGGTAAGTTGTTTTTTAAGCAATTCAGTTCAAATTACAGATTTTTAATATGGCATATAGTAAGTTGCTCAGACTGAAATTATTGTTAAATACAGGACGAGACGATGTTGACCGTGAGACATCGCACCTCCGGGATACCGTACGTCGGTCATCCTCTGATGGAGCAGTGCATTATGAATCTCGGATTGTACCAGCTTGCTACCATGCCACAGGGTCAGATCGACCAGGCTCTGATGAGCGGGCTCGCGGAGAGATGGCGACCGGAGACTCATTCGTTCCACTTACCCTTTGGGGAGATGACCGTGACCTTAGCAGATGTGAGCGCTCTATGGGGTCTACGGATCGATGGGGATCCTATCAGCGGTGTCTCCGACAGTCCACTTCATGTGGGGATGATACGGCGGCTTCTTGGGGTAGCGGATCCAAAAACGCTACAGAAGAAGAAGAAGAAGAAGGATGATGAGGAGTTCCGGTATTCGGGGTACTGCATTAGCCTAGCGGCGCTCCGTGGGAGTGGAGCACAGCATGCAGATGCCTATGCATCTGCTATATTTGGCACACCGCCTCCTCCGCCTACGTATCCATCGACCTGGGAGCCATGGGAGGTGCCTACTATGCCGCCTATCCCACCACTGGTGGATGATCCGTGGGCCGAGGCGGATACAGCCGCACAGGAGGAGGAGGTTCACGTCAGGCGTGTACAGCCGCCTAGGGACCGTCATCCACCTTGTAGGTTAGATCTCTCTGGTCGTCGCCCTCGCCCTCGACGTTAGGTTTTTTTTATGTTTTGTAGTTTGATAGGTTTCTACTATTATGTATTCGGTCTGGACTGTTTTGCATGAGTTGTGGACATTTATTTTACGTAGTTTGGATTTTTTTTTTGACTTCCGATTTTGATTACATATTTTTTTGACTTCCGATTTAGATTACCTAAAACCTAATTTAATTTATAAACCCTAATTTAATTTTTATCACGTTAGCCAAATCGACAATCAGTACAACAGCCGTATAACCGCATCAAAACTCAACTCACTTTTATTGAAAACTATAATAAAAAAAATTAAGCACTTTCCTTCATTTTTATATAAAATCTACAATAAAAAAATATATATCAATATATATTTCCTTACAATAATATATATCTTAGTAAACCAAAATATATCTTAAACAATATATACATCTTACAAAAATATATACCAATATGTATTTCCTTATAAATATATATATATCTTAAAAAATAAAAATATATCTTAACAATATATACATCTTACAAATATATATACATCACTATATACATTTCCTTATAAAAATATATATAATCTGAAAAAAAAAAAAAAAAAAACACAGAACCGCCCCACCTCTGGGCGGTTTTCTGGAGGAGGTGGACCGCCCAGAAATAGGGCGGTTTTCTACCATCAGTGGACCGCCCCATCATGGGGCGGTTAGGGCATTTTTAAAATTTTTTTAAAACTGAGGGCATTTTTAATATTTTTTTTTTTTTTTAGGGTATTAATAAAAATCTCGGTCATTTTGTGAGCTTGAATTACTGGCACAGTACATTAGAGACTTGAGTCGAATTAGATGTACATCTGAATTCTGATGGGTTCACAAATAGAGTATCCGGACTCTGGAAAAGTGTACATCTATCTTATCGTCTCATCGTTGAAATTATTCCACTTTATAATTACAATAACAGTAACAGTAACAATCAAACATATGACTTAGTACAAGTAAATGTCAAAACACTTGACCCAATTTACTATGCAGATAGCAAAGCACTATATTGGATCAAATTTAGGTGAAATTGGACCTCTTCGGCCCAACTCGACTTGGACTTCATGCTGGCCTTTCTTTCCATCTGTTGCAAAAATAACAACAATTCCCATATTTTCAACTTTGAACTTTGAAGCATGCATGTCCAATGAAATTGTCTAACAAATGTTAACTGGTGTACGCTAGCTCCTTAAAAAAACAATCTAAACCATTGGATTAGATGCACATCAGTAAATAAAATTATAAATGCCTCCTTCTCCTGTCCAATCAGATAAAATACAGAAAACGTAATGACAAAAACTTCTATGGTAAAAAGGAAATATCTATAGAATAAATGATGCCAAGCAAGTCGTTCAAGATTTTATGGGCCGGAACATGTTGAAGAAATTAAAAAATGAAATTCGTGCTTCCGAAAACTATTTGTTTTGGTTGTTGCGGGTCAAATTTATTTTGTGGAAGCTTTGTTTAGGCCTCAAAAATTTCCTGCGGATTTAACAAATGAATAGACGCAGATTTTCTATTTTATCTGTTTAGGCAGTTATTTATAATTTCTTTATTCCGAACTAGCACGTATCTTTAGATATTTATTTGGACGCTGATAACACTATCTGTACTTTAAATATCCGTAAAATCTTCGCATCATAACTATCATAATTATTTAGATATCACAAAAACTCCAGTATTGATTTTTTTTCTAAAGTATTAATACCTATGCACGAAAGTATTTATATCGGTAAACAATTTTTACGTAAATAATTGTCTCTCCAACTAAATCTTCTAAACTTACCTGCACCGTAAATATTTGTGGGGGACTACTCAAATTACATGGGAAAGACCATACATGTTTTTAGATGTGGATTTTTGTCTCCGTTCAATCTCGTCCATATTTCTGACGATCTGTGAGAAATTTTGCAAATCTAAAACCACGAACGTCTTCTACACAATTTTCTCTTTCAAATGAGATTCATAATAACGTACTTTCGGGCTCGTCATCACAAGTATTTATACCTCATCGTGCAAGTATTTATACCTATACTTTCAAGTATTTTTTACATATGACACTGGATAACGTTTGAAAATAGTAATATCAAATATTACAAGTATTTATATTTATGCACTGAAGTATTTATACCCATGAGATCACTATTTTTATTATAGGAAAGTTGACACGGGAATACAAGGTCCCCACTAATTTATTAGAGGGAGGTTGACGCGGAGACGATTGGAGGAACTGGAAAAGAAATAATCATAACAAGTTACGTATTAAAGTATTAATATTTATTTTTCAAGTATTAATGTATTATCTTCTAAGTATTTATATCTATGAAAATTGAGGCAGGACGAGTGCAGAGATTGGGAGAGACTATATAATTAGTGAGAACTATAGTACATCATTGCTCTAATGTTGTTACAGAGATTTTGAGATACTGGAGTGCGGAGACTCTACTAATTATTCATTTATTTTATATTATATAATTTTGGATAGTTTAATTACCGTTCACCTGCATAACATGGGTGGCTGTTTCCGTTTATTTGTATCTGTCTATCTGACGGTTGATAATATAGTTGCTCAGTGTCTGCCTTTAAAAATCAATACAGGAATATTAAATAGTTGAATACATAGATATATTCATTATTTTTTTTAGGATGTTAAATATTTTTGTTATTTTTTAAGAAGCCGGTTACACGAGAAAATTAAAAAAAAAAAAAAAAAATCTTAAACCCTTTCATCGCTCTCCAGTCTCCACTGTTTCCTCGAAAAAAACCCGCGAAAAAAATATAGACAAATCGTGTCCGACAATCCACTCCACACAAAGCGGCGATGGACGACTACGAACGGAGGCTGCTGGCGGCGGCGCATATCGTCCTCTCGAGTGACCGTCGACATCGAACTCTGCCTGCCCCGTCGGAGATAGGCGTCACTGCCGAGCTGAAGCCCTACCAGATCGAAGGCGTGTCTTGGCTCCTCAGCCGCTTTGATCTTGGCGTAAATGTTATCCTAGGTACCACATTGTGCGGTGTTATGTGTCCATGTTAATTGTTCACCTCATCTTTTTAGTTCATCTCCATCGATTGGTTTTGTTTGGGTTTGACTTGATAGTCACCTGTTTGTTTATTGCAGGAGACGAGGTTAGCTGTTGCTGATATGAACGAGACAATTCTTTTATTATTATTTTCTTTAAAATGACTATCTTTCTAGTGGTTCTTTTTCTGAAATTAATTGACTGGAGTCAGGGGCGGAGCCATACTTTCATGCTACGAATGGGGGTCAGTCATGTAAAATTTTCATGCTACGAATGGGGGTCAATATTACCGTATCTATGGTATTTTACCCTATACTATATAGAAAATCGTGTATAAGTACAAAAATTTTCAAAATAAATGGGGGTCAATTGACCCCCATTACTTGAATGTAGCTCCCCCTCTGACTGGAGTGGCAATTACCTAGCAGGTGACAGATAGATAATCATGTATTATGAAATTTTAAATTACTGTCAATATGTTGACATATGTTCATATTGATACCAGCGTGACTGTATGGTAGCACAACATGATACTGTTCCCCTAATAGTTAAATGAACCTAAAGAACCCCACAATTTTGCTATTAAGCTCTGCTGTAGCTAGCTTAAGTCCCAACCTTAACAAATACTCATTCCATTAGTCAAACTGGTACTGTACCAATCTGGTAGGTATATGACACTTTATAGTAGTAAATAGAAGACCCAATTGGCACCTTGTGAAAGTTTGGCACTGCAATCCTTGATCTTAAATAACTTCATGACGAGTGAGAACTAAGAATAGGTTTCAACTTTTAAGATCTTCTTTTCTTTTTGCCAAGTTGTAGTAGTCTTATACATAGTGCAAAGACTTGTAAGGATCACCAGAGTGGCATATTAAGCAAAATGGTGTATTCTAAGAAACTGTAAATTGCAGTGCACTTATGATTGGCGTAACATATGAAAAATGTATGTTATAGGGGAAAAGTTATTTATACAAAATATATGACATAGCTTATCTTGATGTGCACCTGATGGTCAGATGGGACTAGGGAAGACTTTACAGGCCATTTCGCTTTTGAGTTATCTCAAGACTAATTCCATGTCACATGGCCCCTTCTGTAAGTTTTTGTTCTTTAATGTTAGCTGCTGATTGTTGGAGTTCGGTTCATGTTGGTCAGGTCTGGTGTCATGTGTTCTGTGCAATTTTAAAAACAAAATCCTCCTGTTTGTAAAAGTTACCTCTTCTTCTTCTGTTTTGTTGTTGTTGTTGTTTGACTAATGCTCATAGGACATCGATAACAATTGGAACGCCATGAGTTTTTGAGGTTAAATTGTAGGAAAGGAATTGAGACGTAATTAGGCAGCTAGCGGTCAAGTAGGGTGACGCTGAGGGCAATTGAACTTAATTGCAAAATTTACCATTTAACAGAACATATCAGGTGACATGGGGGTTTATGTATCTAATCTTTGGTATTTTGTGCACAGTGATATTATGCCCTTTAAGCGTGACAGATGGCTGGCTGTCAGAATTTAGGAAATTTTGCCCCTCTTTGAGAGTTATGTCATATGTTGGGGATAAAGGACACCGATTTAACCTTAGAAGCATGATCCATGACCATGTCAAGACGTCAGATGTATGTTAATTGTTTTTCGTGTCTAAATCCTTTTTTAGTTTTCTACAAGCATCATATATGGCCTATTCTTCTTCCTGAGTCATTTATTAATGGGTACAGTTGTAATGCTATCAATCTCTGCTAGTACATAGCTGTACAACATGATCTTTCCCGTAAATTATAAAATGGCTTAAAATTAGTTTAACTGGTACATGCAAATTTAGCTTGTCGGTCCTTGTTCTTTTTCGTTCTTACTTGTAAAAGCTATTTCTCTGTAAGTATTTCAGTAGGCCATTTTTTTTATTTGATCTGACAGGAATTGCCTTTGGATGTTCTATTGACAACTTATGACATAGCTTTAATGGATCGGCATTTCCTTTCGCAAATTCCTTTCCACTATGCTGTCATTGACGAGGCCCAGAGACTTAAGAACTCATCTAGTGTATGTAGCTTTCAATTATTAGTAAGAGTTACCTACAGTAGCTGTTAACTTGTATGCCCTGGTACTGGCAGTGATCACTTGTAAATTTGATGCTAAGTCCCAAACCTAAGCTTATTTGATAAGAAAATAAAACTGGACATACATGGTTATGTAGGCTCCGCACCTCTTTGGTGCTAGACAGTTTCACCTATCTAGTACGAGGAACTTCGGTGTTCCTCTGAAAACCTCTAAATTATGCATGTAGCCTTAAAAATCTAAAAAATATTATGTTCATAACTAAAAAAAAAATTTAGTGGCTAGCTTTAAGTCTATACCGGTAAATATAGACCGTCGTAAGTTTTAGGTTGTTTGGTGAACAGTAAAACTTGGATCAAATTCATGATTTTTCATGTGTATCATATAGATATAGTATAAATCACATTTTAAAGGCAGATTTTAAAATTATATGTTAAGATTATGAAGTTAATATATTGTCAATGGATCCCGACCCTTTGAAAAATGGCATATCTTATGCCAAAGTGTAATCTTCAACAAATGGTATTCCCATAAAAATAACATAACTTATTTTAAGATGATATATAATGTTCAAAAGTACAACAGTTATTTAACATGGCAGGTGCTGTATAATGTGCTTGAAAAGCAATATATAATGCCAAGGCGTTTGTTACTGACGGGTACACCTATCCAAAACAACCTGACTGAATTATGGGCATTATTGCACTTTTGTATGCCTTCTGTATTTGGTACTTTGGATGGGTTTACTTCGACTTTCAAGCAAGCTGGTATCTCCATGACAGGTAACGTAATGACTTGTTGTTACTTTTAATCTGAGCAAACTAACTCAAGTCATAATGGGGCCGTTCGGCAACAATGGATTAAGAGTGGAGGATTAAGAGTTTAAGGAGCGCTAAGGAACCGATGTTCGGTTGTCTTAATATGTGGGTGAAAACTAAGGAAGCTAAAGGAAGGGGTAGAGGTGCCTTAAGGTCCGGGCAGAGGATTAAGATCCGGGCAAAAAGAGGCTAAAGGGGGTGATCTTAATCCACGCTAAGGAACTGGTGTTCAGCAGGATTAAGCGGCTAAGAAAGCTAAAGGAAGCGGATTAAGCCTTAAGGAGGTTTAATCCGTTGTTGCCGAACAGCCCCAATAGGCATGTCATTGTCCTTTTTACTCCTAAGCAGGAGCATATATGTACCCATATAACATATTGAAGTTAACTTGATACCTTATTGCACATCAATAGTAGATGCTACTTTTGTTTAATTCTTCTTCTTCTTTTTTTGGAAAACCCTTTTTAGGATATTCTGCACATATCAAGGTTAATTTATGCTAGTGGGCTTTCCTTTGGTTGTAAAATTGGGGAAACAGGTACCTTAACCGTAAGAATACCATTATGTGCTGGTGGAACCTGTAATTCTTAATTGCAGTTGATGTCTATGTGTACCCAATTTGTGATAGTATGTGCATTTAGATGCTTTTATTTTTATGACAAGTTGTTTATAAATATATTTTTAATAGGCTCTGAATCAGAGACTGTGAAGAGCAAATTCAAAACCCTTAAGCATATACTACAAGCTTTTATGCTTAGGAGAACAAAATCTTTGCTTGTCGAGAGTGGGGCTTTGGCACTACCCCCTTTAACAGAAATCACAGTGTATGTTACTAACAAACCCTTTCTCTGATACAGATACTTCTACATATTTATATCATCAATAATTATTTGTTGAATGTCTATTAGATGGTTATTAACATTGTTATTATTGTAAGGCCCTGAGTTCAGCTAGACAGTATTACATGTGAATATATATACTGTTTCCTAGATCAGTTGATGTTGTATCTTAGAAGTATTCCAATATCTGTGGATACAGATACAACAATATATTTTGGCAATTCTAGACCTGGCAAGCATATAATAGATGATGTGGAACTAATTCTTTATTGTACAACTATGACCTTAGTCATGCAATGGAAACTGGCGTGGAACTAATACTTTATTGTACAAGTATGTTTATTGCCATGTAATGTAACCTGGTGTGGGTCTAATTCTTGATTATACAACTATGTCCTTCAAAAAATTGCCTCAGTTGTCCAATAATTGTGTGATTTTGCATCGGGTAAGTTTTTTTTCCCTTATAAGTGCCCGAGCATCCCTAATGCACACAACAAAAATTAAAATGAGGAAATAAAAGGGAACACTTGGTCAAGTGGGTGATCAAAATGGTGCAAGTATATAGTTTTGGTACAGATAATGGTATGGAGATCTAAAATTTGATCCTTTGTTCATTGTACTTGCAGACTATTACCACTGGTTCCTTTGCAAGAAAAGCTGTATGTATCAGTTCTGAGGAAGGAGCTTCAGACTCTTCTTTCCTTTGCTGGAGGAGCATCGAGTCATCAATCCTTACAAAATATTGTAATTCAACTTTCAATATAAAGTGATTGTTTTTTGTAAGGGAAAATATTTACACATCAAACCTCAAAATATGGAAATAGCTGATATACTACGGGTGAAAAGTGTAACTGTGTAACCCAATCGTGAACCCTCTTGCTCTTGGATACAGAGTTGTTTTCCGTCTCCTTTAACTGCTTGTTCTGGGCCCAAACATGAGCCCTATTAGACATTTGGACTGTAAACATTGTGTTTCCTGCTTGTGCTGGGTCATCAATTTTTTTTTTTTCAATTTTCTAATTGAAGGATTTGTTTAGATTTGTTCATTTTATATTTTTCTCTACAGTTTCTCATTTATTGTTGCTGAAAATTCAAGAATATAATCATTTTTGCGTGTTCTTATTTCAAATACTTCTCAGGTAATTCAGCTTCGTAAAGCATGCAGCCATCCTTACCTTTTTAATGGCATTGAACCTGAACCCTACAAGGAAGGAGAGCATCTGGTTCAGGTATGACAAGTATCATAAGAGACTGTCGGGTTCTGTTTGTTCCTAATCTGATTCTCTGATTCACCCTCTACTCTTTTAAAGATGGGGTGCTGAATTTACTAATATAGTTGTACAATGGGTAAATGTGACATAACTGTTCCTGATCTGACCAGAAACAGACCCCCTTGGGCCTGACGCCTGAAATCTGGCAGGAATCTGAAAAACTTGCACATAAACTCAGCTCACCTTTAATTATGTCTAATATGAAATTGAATGACCTGGAATGACCTGTAAGCAATCCTGATATATTGATAATAATAGCATTGAGTTAAATAACAATCAAAGACCAAATTGATGTACCTAAGCAACTAAGCAAGCAACTGTCTTCCCCGTCAAATTCTCTCCGGAACATCCTGATTGTAAAGTCAGATAGTAAAATAGAGGAGTGTATCGAGCAGATATTGGCAACATCACCACCAACTATACCAACAACAACAACAACAATTGTAGAACAAATGTTGACATCCACAAAATGATTGAACGGAATAAAAATAATATAAATGGACTATGCACCGTGCATGATCAAACTTTGGTTGTTCTTATGGAGAAATATCTAGTAGTGTTATTTTATATTGTATTAAGTAAAAAATAGCGCAATAAGTTGCACATCTATTGGGTTAAGAATTATAGGCTACTGCTCTTGTAATGAAACTTGAATTCAATGATTATTAAATACCACAAACCATTTTATAGTAAAATCTACACCCAGATATTAATATCTGTATGCTTATTCAGAAAATAAATAGCATCACTAGTCTTGCACATATCAGCTTAAAGACATCTGTGCCTGTATGCATCTGTGTCCATTTTTCTGGATGCTAATTTGTGTCAGGGTGAATATTGAATAATCCATTTGACCACTACACCAAGACATCAGTGAGATCTGAATGTTACTATGGAATCTGACCTGACCAACTCGAACCCTGTTTGCCACATCATATACGAGATGATTTGACATGAAATGAAATAATGTTTCTATATAGAACTTTTGGCCTGCTAGATTTAAAGAAATATTGTTTGTGTAGGCAAGCGGAAAGCTGATTGTGTTGGACCAACTTCTCAAAAAGCTGTACAAGTCGGGACATCGTGTTCTTCTCTTTGCTCAAATGACTCACACTCTTGATATCCTGCAGGTTGATACCTTCTACAGTTCTCTATTCATGTAACTTTTTAGTACAAGGATTTGCATACAACTTACTAAGTAGATAGTTTAAGGCCCAAGTGGAACTAACTGTAGAATCATTACTGTTTTTGCTTGGTCTGTAATTGTTATGTAGTGCCTGAGGTTTTGGTCCATGCCAGTTTCATGTGTGTTGATCCCAATTCATTATTTTTGTAACTTGTAGATTGAGCTAATTTGAGGCTCAATTGACAATTGTATTAGATTCCCACATTCTCCTGTACCATTGAGCTCCTCTACTGTTAGTTAATTCTTCAGTCCATTTATTTTGATAACAAGAGAAAACAAGAGAGAGAATGGCTTACTGGTCCAATACAATTCCAATGCGTGACTGACATTTAATGGATACTTTAATGGATTAGGACTTCCTAGAACTGCGCAAGTACACTTATGAGCGGCTAGATGGATCTGTACGTGCTGAGGAGCGATTTGCTGCCATTAGAAGATTCAGCGTGCTGCCAAATGATGGGTCCACAAAGCACCCTGAGGGGCAAAATGATCCTTTTGTATTTATGATATCGACTCGTGCTGGAGGAGTTGGTCTTAATCTTGTCGGTGCAGACACTGTAAGCCATATTTCTTCAATATGACTACTCTAATTTACTCGGTTCAATTATGCAACTAAGCTTCAATTTTGTAACCAAGCTGAAGTTATCCAGTATTACGTCATTCTGACCCTGAATTATGCATTTATGCCTTAAATGTCAATTGTGCTATCATTAAACCCAAACTTACAATCATTTATCATTAAGAATCATTTTAATCACAACTGGCAATTATTTGCTTAGGAATAGTGGTCGGATGGGGATAGTCGACCATGCGAGTGTGTACTGTACGATGTTAGCGATTTAATTCCATAAATAGAATTGGTGTAATATAGAGCCCTTGTAAATAACTTTTCTTTATCAATACAATTGTTGTCGGCAGTTGCCGTCAACCTTAAAAAAAAAAAATCATTTTAATCGTATTACCACTAACTGCTCTACTTTTGAGCTCTACTTTTGACTTTTGAGACTGTTTATTTTATATTCTGCAACCGTTCTGCAATTAATCTCCTAAAAGTGGTTGTCTAATTAGATGTTAATTTTTTTTCCTCTTTGAGTTGAACCAAGTTTCCCCACTCACATCCCTTTTCCCTTTTAAAAAAGTCGTCTATGTTTCTGGGACGGACTTTATGAAACAACAATTATCCTTTTCCTCTTGTCTTTCTTGCCTTTGAATAACTTATCTTGTTCTTTGTTGTTGATATCTCATGGGAGAATTTAATTTCAGGTAATATTCTATGAACAAGACTGGAATCCACAAGCAGATAAGCAGGCCTTGCAAAGGGCTCATCGCATTGGTCAACTAAATCACGTCTTGTCAATCAATCTGGTTACTGAGCGCACCATAGAAGAGGTTAGTTAGGAATTACCGACCTGGGTATTCTACCTGATATTGGTACCAGCAAATGCCAGACTGCCATTTGATAACCAACTGATGCTTAACATCACCAAATGGTCAAACAAGTTTTTTAAATTCCTTAAATCTTCTTTTCTCTGTGTTTATTTCTACTTTCTCCTCCTTTTCTTTTTCTTAATGCAAATGTGCGATTAGTTATCCGGTAATACCACCAGAGCCTGTATAAGTTTAGAAATTGGCTTGCTATCCTTTTTACAAGGCATGAACCTAGAACAAGCTAATTGCCTATGTTTTCACTATTAGTACCTAAGAGTGGTATATGTTCTCGTCATATATTTGTTAGGTTATAATGCGAAGAGCTGAGAGAAAACTCAGACTCAGTCAAAGCATTATTGGGCAAGACAAGGATTCAGTTTCAACCAAAAATGATACCTCAATAGAAACTGGTGACATGCGCTCTCTTATATTTGGCCTACATACGTTTGATCCATCCGATACAAATCCAAATTCAAATTCAGATTTAAATTCAGACATTTTAAGCGAAGAAAGAATAACAAAGCTGGATGAGATGACTGATCGGGTTGTTAACATGCGGAACCGTGATTTATTATCTGAGGTTGACCATACATTTGAAATAAATCAGACGAATTTGAAGAGCATATCTGACAAGATAGATTTAGACCCAGGGTTGGATGAGGCTGCTTATAGATCTTGGGTTGAGAAGTTCAAGGAGGCATCAGGTTCAGTTGACAGTGTAAATTTGGAATTGGAAAGAAGGAAAAATAGTTGTAACTCTGAAGAGAGGGAGGCAAGAAGAGAAATCGAAAGGAAAAGAAAAGAGGAGAATAAATTGGCCAAGTGGGATGCTGTTGGTTACAGATCATTGGCTGTAGAAGAACCTGAGAATATTCTGAATGAGAGCATGGAGGATACTGGAGGTGTCCAGTTTGTGTATGGAGATTGCACCGATCCATATAAAATTTGCCCATCAAAACCTGCTATCATTTTTAGGTAACTGTTTATCCCTATAAGAGCAATTTTTTTTTTTTTTAGCATTTGTAAATTGTACTCCAGGCAACACATGTTTTGCAGCAGAGCAGATGTGTTTTTCAATAGAGATGTTGTGTACTTGTATATCATTAGCTGTGCTGTAATTGATGCCTACTTCACAGATTTGATATCTTAGGTCCCTTGTATCAGCATGAACATGCAGATACACCCCACCAAAAGAAGAAGGAAATGAACAATAAAAGATACACCATTATAATTAGGGGTGCAAACGGATCGGATACGGATCGGATAGTGGTAAAACTATATCCGCATCTGTTTTTTTTTTACGGATATGGATCGGATATTAGACTGATACATATGGATATGGATTGGATATCGGATATCCATAGATATATACATAAATATTTTCATAATATATATTAAACTATATAGTATATATCTACTATTCGGATACAGACAATTAAAATTCAAAACCATATCCGTACCACTATCCGCATGGATATTCGGATATCGGATATCCATATCTAATTTTCGAATACGGATCCGGATAATATCTGACCCGTTTTCACCCCTAAATATAATCCAAGTGGCTAGGTGCTAAGGTGAGCCTTTCTCTATTGTAGCGACAAAACAGAAAAAGAATCAAAACACAGAAATGAGATAATTGCCAAATTTAAATGCAGTTGTGTAGACAACTCTGGATCATGGGGTCGTGGTGGCATGTTCACTGCATTGATGAATCTTTCGTCCAGTATTCCAGATGCTTATGAGAAGGCTCGTGAATGTGCCGATCTCCGCATGGGAGACCTTCATTTAATCGAGTTAGAAGGTCTGTGCCTCCCTCTCTTCAGAGTTACAAGTTATCTCTAAAACAATGGCAAGTACAAGCTACACCTTCAATCGTTTCACAAAAATACCCAAATTATCCCTCTTTTCTTCCTCATTATATAGATATTACCATTTACAAAAGAAAAATGGTTGACTCAACGCTATTTCAAGGGACACAACATACAAGTGACCTTCTGTTAAGTAGTACACGCAAAATTTCTCATGTTATATAGGTTTATACATGACAATTCTCAATTTGGAGGGATAAGCATCAAGGTTTGAAGTTTTGCTGGGATACCAATGAATTTATCTGAATATAATTAGAACTCTGCTCTTTATATTAGAGCAGTTTACTGGTTAACATTCTAAATATCAAAAACTGAAAACTTGTCCTACTGAATCAGAGGCGAACTGCAACCGCAACATAGGCGCACCATTGTGGGTAGCATTAGCTGTTGTCCAATCTTTTAGTGCTAGGCGTAAAGTACCTAGAAGTCCGATCTCTATACCTGATCTTGAGGTTTGCTTATCTAAGGCTTCCATCTCAGCTGCCCAAAAGTCAGGTATGCTACCAGTTTGTTTCCTCTGAATGGTTTACAATTCCTTGCCCCAGTGGTGGAATTTCTTTTCTCCTTTTTTTTTTGGGCAGTACTCAGTTTAAACGGATCTAAGAAATAATAGAAGGGCCAAAATCAGTCAAACTGATATTAGCAACAAAGCAGAAGTATATGCTATATCCAGGTGTTGTACCAGTTAAAGACCATACTGTGCGAGTTACAAAAAGTTGCATGACTGTTAACTTAACCCTAAAATCTAATGGTGTCATTCCATTCGGATTTTATTCAAATGGGGTCAATGTTGGTAATTTTATTTTGTTTATTTTGATTTCCCTTCTAAAGCATCACTACATATGCCACGCATTGGTTACCAAGATGGGTCCCAGCGATCCGTGTGGTATATCATCGAGCGTCTCCTCAAGAAGTATGCCTCCCTTCACGGCATCAACATTTATGTGTACGTGATTAATCTCTTTTTGTGGAGTTATGTTTGATCAGGAGCTTGACTTGTTCTACCAGCCACTTGAACTTCAACTATTTGCAGATGACTGTTTGAATATTATTAGATTTACATTAAACATTCAGATAAATTATCCATATTTTAAAAGCACCAGCAAGTAGCCAGTTATGCATATTTGATAGATTTATTTTAATGTTAGTTCTCTTTATGTGATTAGAAATCGATGCTTGATTGCAAAAAACAAGTTTGGATTGCTGTGTCGTATTTGCCCTCTCAATCGTAGAGCTTTGATCTAGTTACACTAACATTTATTTGTCCAATTTTATTATGCAGGTACTACTACAGCAACAATCCCAATATTGTGGCAAAATCAGAACAGTAGCTCCTAATGTGTAATGGTGTATAATAGTGTATATTTCTGATTTTGTTTCTGCATTCGATCCTTTTTTTGTATGCTACTGTTACTCGAATGTTCTATAGAAACCTGAAGAGATTAAATGCCTGACTACTATTTATCTGAACATCAGGTTTTTATATTCAACACTGATCGCATCTCATTAGTCCAAATGCTAAAGTAACCCAATGCCACAAAGGAGAAAAGCAATCTCAGAAATCGGTTCTGTGACTGTCTGACCTTCTTGCTCTATTAATTTTGCTCTGTTTTGTGTGAAAATTGCAACAACATTGCAGTTGAACTGTATATTTAGAGCACAGATTGCAGTTGGTGTGTTTAAAATCAATTATGCAATATTGCACCGATTGAGTTTTATTCCCAAGTATTAAACTCAGACACTGTTTTGCGTCTATAATTGATCTGATTGTCACAACCCAATCTGATCTATTGAATACCTTTTGTAATTTTTTTGGCAATTTAAGCAAACTGGAACGAATTGAGAAGAAAAGGAAGGAATAATTGATAAGTTCTGCTTGGATAAAAAGTTACAGCATTCTCTTTTCTCCTATAAAGTATACTACGTCTGGACCACTAGGGGTGTTCAAACGGTCGGTTCGGTTGAAACCGAACTAATTTTTGCAAACCAAAGTTTTATTCGGTTTTAGAAAATAGAACCGAACCGACCGAACTAAATTTTCAAACCGAATTACAACCGAACCGAACAAACCAAAGTAAATTTCGGTTTGTTCGGTTGAACCGAAATTTGATAGGCTAAATCAAGAAATTAAAAAATTAGACAAAAATAAGACAAAAAAATTAAAAGTCAGCCTTCAAATTCTTTGATGTTTCTTGCTTTTCTCGTGCATTGCACAAATCACACAAAAATTACAAAAAGAAAGAGAGAGAGTAGAGAAAAGACAAAATTTTGAGAAAAAAACCTTGAAATCAGATAGGAGGCAGAGGTAGTGAAAATAGTGCATTGATTAGATCTTCGTTGATCGTAGGAAAGGAGATAAATTGCTTTGATTTGTTTCCTGCGGAGATTCAAATGGAGGCGGCGATAGAGAAGAGAAAGGGAAAAAAGAAAAACGAGTCGGGGAGCGTGAAAATGAAGCGAACCCAATAGGAGCGACGGGATTTCATCAAAAGAATTTGGTCGGTTCGGTTCAACCGATTTAAAAAACATTTAAACCGAACCAAACAACAAAAACCGAATAACACTGAAAATAGAACCGAACCGAACCAATTAAACCGAAAAACCGAACCATTTAAACCGAACTTTTTCGGTTCGGTTAAAAACCAAATAAACCGAACCATTTGAACACCCCTATGGACCACTTCTAACAAATACGTATAGTAAAAAGTACATGTAATTATGTAAAGATAAAGTAACTAGTAAATGATAACATGAGCCACTTCTTTTACGGATTGTGTTGGCCCATATCCACTTTCTACTAACAACTCTTCTTAGCCCAAAACAACCTTACCTGCTTGGTTGGCCCTTCTCCCACCTTAGCTCATCTTCTTTCTTCATCGTTTGAACCGTGACACCTATGTTGCATGGATACGGGTACGGGTATCGTATCGGATACGATACGGATACAGCGATACGGTAATTTTCAAAAATTCCGGATACGACACACCAATTATATATATATATATATATTATTTTTTATTATTTATATATTGTATTTAGATAATCATAAAAATTTTAATTAAAGGCTCAAACTATAAAAAATTAAAGGCTTAACCTAAGTATAGATTAAATACTATAGTTATTGGAATAATACACAAGTGAAACTGTGGCGGAGTGGTAAAGGTTTTGGTTCTCTTGGGAGAGGTCCCAAGTTCGAATCTCGCTGGGCACCAAAAAAAACTCATTTGAGCACCGGTGTTTGCGCGGCTCACGGGTGTCTTGCCGTATCCACACGTATCTTGCCGTATCCTTGAGTGTCAACGGAGTATCAACAACCGTATCGGCTGAGTAAGGATATGCCACGTAAGCGGATACGCCAGCTGGCGTATCGGATACGTATCGGTGCCGTATTGAGCGCATATCGGTATCCGATACGTGTCCGATACGGGTACGGAGCCTATATTGGAGTATGCGAGTAACATAGCGTGACACTGATCTGCAACATTTTGCGTGCGTTTGATATAGAAATTTCATTATGGAGCGATTCAAAGTTCCGTTGGTCGTAGGATATATAATAGGTACATGAACTCATGAATCATGTGGCTCTGATACATTTAGAAGTTTAAAATTATAGAAAAATGTAATGTGACGGCATTAGATTGGCAAAAAATTTAACATGATGTGAGAGTCACAAGTCCTGAAATTATTCAGTGACAACTGACAAACATTGAATCTTAAATTCTCGATCTTCTGCACTAGGCAAATTAAGAGTTAACATATTTTTAATAGTACATTTATATTTAAACATGTCAAGAATTAATTGTTATTTTGTTAATAGTTAATACTTACATGACAGTTGGTATGCATTCATGCATACTGTCCAGCATAACTCGTTTTTTTTTCTTGATGAGGCCTTCGCTCGGCGAGCAAAATCATTATCCTAATATTATAGTTCTCCAAGATTTACTTAACAACTCTGTTGATTTCAAGAATCAGTCTTTCATTAAAAAAACATGTTATTGATGGAGAAAGTTGCAGTTTTATGGATGGTTTAATCTCCATCCTCCTTTATAAAAAAGAAACAACAACAACAACAGAGTCTTCAGTCCTCGACAAGTTTAGAGTAGGTTAGAAAATAAAATCCAAAATGTAATCACAAAATCAAGATAGATCATAATAAAAAAATAATAATAATGATAATAATTATTATAATAATAACAATAGTACTAATACTAATATAATAGTAATAGAGGTATTATTATTATTATTGTAATAAAACTAATAATAATACTAACCCTTAGGACCTAAAGTCCTACGTCATTGATCTCGAATCAAAAGCCTTAGGACCTAAAGCCTATAACACTACTCCTAAATCTTGATTCCCAAGTCTCCTAAGTCATGATTTTGGTACATGGATCACTAACTTCCACTCTCAAGCCAACTTTTTGGATACTTTAATTACATATCTTTTTAACTTTTTTATTGTTGCAGCCCATGTCATTCTTAGCCGATCTCTGTCTCTCTTTATGCTTTCGAAACAACTTATAATTTCAGTACGCACCAGTGTCTTGGGAGACCTCCGTTGGAGTCTTGGAGATACCCAAACCCTATAAAAAGAAAAAAAAAATTGCCTTAGATCCCTAGAGTTTGTTTGTCCCTATCACCATGTGGAACAAGTATCCTCTCATATACTTTAAAGTGGAGCCCACAACTTTACAATTCAGATTTACTCTCAGTTAAGCCAAACTCAATCCGGTGCCTATTAATATGTAGGTGTCTCCTTTAGAATTCGTGCCAAATTAAAAGAACGATCTGCATCCACTCATTCTAGTGAATTGTACCCTTACGATACCTAGGAGAATCCGTAGGGGTGTCAATGGGTATGATATGGGTAGGGTGGAAACATTTTCATATCCATACCTACTAAGAATTGACATTACCCATACCCCTACTCTTACTCATTAAGAATTGGCCTTACCCTACTCTATTATTACCCGTTAAAATTATCGAATAACAAAACAGTAGCGGGTGAATAACGAATAATACTAATATAATAATTAATTTTTATTATATTTTACAAATAGAATAGGAAAAAAAATCATTCATATCACACATATACAATCAAATTACTAATAAAAAATAGACAAAATGTATCTTGCAATTAATTCCAACTAAATTGTTTTTTTATAAAGCAAGAGAATTCAAAAACACAAATATCTCGTCAAACAAATTTAATTATTGAACTAAATATCAAGACATGCAAATATTATTAATATGTTTAACATTTTTCTTATAGTTTAAATCATACACTAAATAACAAAAGTACAACACTAATTATTGCTCAAATATTATCATATGAAATATCACACAAATAAATTTCACTATCACTAATTATTGCTCAAACATTATCATATAATTTTATTTATATAATTACACTATAGGGTAGTGGGTACAAAATAGTTTTTATCCGTACTCTTACCCGTTTAGCTAACGAAAAAAATTCCTTACTCGTACTCATACCTGATAAGCTAACTAAAAAAAACTTTATTTATATCCGTCTTATAGAATAAGATATGAATAAAATAAACAATTAAAAAGGTGTCGAGACCCCTAATTCCACAGTGTGAGCATTTGGAATCAAATCAGTATAACTTTTTATTTATACTCGAGATATGTAGAGATTGGGTAAATGCAAGTTAAAACATACACAATTGACGAGGAAAGGAAAGATGAGTCAATGGACGAAACAAATGACTTCATGCTAATGCCTTGCCGTCATTTTTTTAATTAAAGAGTTCTACTGCACTTAATATTTTTTAAATGTTATTTTTGAAAATTAAATCTGCATTTTCTTAGAAGAGAGACGGGGACTCGTACCTAGAGTGGAAAAAACGTGCCGTGCCGTACCGTGACTAACACGTCGTGACTTTGGTCTCGTGCTGTGCCGTGACCAAGTTAATTTTTCACGTGCCGTGCCATGCCGTGACCAAAATGTCAAGGAGTAGTCACGGCACGCGAATGGTCACGCCACGTGAATCACGTCGTGCCTAACGTGCCGTGACCATACGTGACTCGCATGATCATTTAATTATAATTTAGGTTAGTTTATTCAAAATTCACCATTAAATCAATATCTAATAGTCCTAATTACACGTGACTCGCGTGACTACAGGTCGTACCGTGCCGTGCCCTGCCAAAGTTTCAAAAGATGAGCACGGCACGCAAATAGTCACGACACGGGACACGCGAGTCACGACACGTAACTGACACGCATACTGTGCCGTTCCGTGCCGTAAACGTGTCGTTCTGTGATGGAGCTGGCTCCGTCGTGCCATTTTTCCCACTCTACTTGTACCACTACACTAAGTCCGTAGTTCAATTTGTGAACATCATTTTCAACATTTTTTCGAGTGAGACTATTGTACTTTGTAATACACACATAAATATGTACAGGTGAATTTAGCAGTTGATCCAAACCGCTCAACATAACTTTCATATAAAAATATATCTAAAGACAAATTTTACATCTTTACAATTTTTTTTCGTATATATTTAGATTGGTAGAAAACATAACTTTCATATAAAATATATCTGGAGACAAATTTTACATCTTTACAATATTTTTTCTTATATATTTAGATTGGTAGAAAATCACTCGATCTAATTCTAAAAAAAAAAGATTGATTATTTAGATTTAAAAATTAAGATACGAGTTCGTAACACAGACTGATTTGCACATTACAAAGTACCATAGCCTCATTCAATTTTTTTCTTAATATTATTTTGATCAATCAAGTGACTGATTAGATTAAATAAGATGTCAATTCTGCTAGCATGGAAATTTAATTTCCTTCGGAACGTGATATAATATTCGAGAACATATTTCAAGCCATTATTTGAATATAATCCAATTGCTTATTCCGTTACTTCAAATTAGACAAGTAATCTGCACATTTTGTAGCGGTTTAGTGAGTCAATAAACAACTATGTACAAACTTTAAACAAAAAAAGCTTCTCCATCAATCAAACCCTACATTACAGATCTCTTATAGATGCATCATGGAGGGCAATGACAAAAAAGCAAAAAAAAAAAATCACAAGGAAGAGATCTGACAAATGTGGTGCATTATATCCCAAATCAATTGCTTGTACTGCCAAGATCGAAGTCCATAGTATAGTCATACTCGATTGTTGGTATAACCGTGGCCATAAACTTCAAGAATAAGACCAAGTACCTAGAATCATGAAAAAGCTTAAGGTTAGACATGAATGAACTGAAACAAAAATGCAATACTACTTACTGGTAAGTGAATTTCCTGTCAAATTTAGTTGCTTAAGCTTTAAATACCCACCAGACCCTTGCCTTGCAAAACCACAATTACAAAAATGAACACAAAAATATCCGTAGGAAACCACACAAAAATTGCAATGGAATAAAAGAGGTAGAGCAGCACCTCCTTGTAAAATTGACACGAGCAGCACCTAACTAGGTTGGAACCAGTACAAAATGTAACACAACCCAACTGGTACAATTGGCTTACCCAAGCAATGACCCAGTCTATAACGAGTCTGTATCCTCTGAGATTTCTCAAATTTTCAGTTTATCTAAAGCCGGGCCAAGTTTTTTTCGGTGCCTATTCGGAATACAGGGGGGCAGTATTATTGTGCTTTGAGATTTGTGCAGAAAAGATTAGAACGGTCTGGATCTTACACAGATCAACTCAAAATTTGAGATATCTCAGGGGATGCAAATTCGTCTATAACTACATATCATAGTTACGGTTTGGTAAAGTTTTTGAGTAAAACTCAATGATAAAAACAATGAATGAACAAGTTTGCATATGAGAGAGAGAGAGAGAGAGAGACCTGTCAACTTCAGGCTCCACACCACGAGACATTAGAACATCAAGAATTTTCTTCATGACAGCACCATGCCGACATGGGTGAATGGACGCATGCTTTCCTGGCAAGTGTGGGTGGTCTTCTATTGTTACCTGCGCATCATTAATTGACCAAGGTAAGAAGCTCTCAGCCAGCTCAAGTATTTACCAGTGAATATTTGGGTCTTTTTCATACTACGTTGGTCGACAAAAATAATTGTACGAAACCAATGGGTTGATATTAGTTCTGTACATTATTTGCACTGCATTTTAGTCAGTAATATACCAATTGAACTGGTGAGGAATGTTTCAAAGCAAACTGGAGGCCTAATGGCATATTACTGTAAACAGTACTCTTCTTTTCTCTTTGATATAATTTTTCTTTACTTCACCACAAAAAAAGTCCATGGCAAAACCATTTTGGTGAATATGTACAATTATAGGTTTTGAGTTGTAAATAAAGAATATAAACATAAGAAAACAGATTAATGAAAAACTGCATAGATAAATAGACAACCGTTTTGTGTGCATGATCCTGGCTGACGTCTTCAAGTACAAGCTCTGGATTCAGAAGTGATCTCGACTGCCAATTATGCTCATTTAAGAAAAATATTCGACGCGTGGGAAAATTTCATTGTTTATATATTTATAATTAGTAAAACAAGGCTTAACACTGATTCTTTTCTCTAACTGAAATTAACAACTTAAATAAAGAGAGAGCTGCAAAGCACAGTCATGAATAAAAACTAAACCAAAACCATCCTGTATTTCCAGAATGATAAAAACATAGTATGATGTATGGAAGTACCATTTCTTAAGACAATATCTAGATCTCGATGAAAAGAATATATGAAATGCAGACTTAATCAGTTGACCAAAGCTATCTCGGCACTGTATGTCTAATTGCTTATTTCTAGACTTGATTGTTGGATCAATGGCATTTAATTAATGCTTAACATACAAAGCCACAAGTTAGATGAAGAAATGCCACACCCACAACATGTTTTTGTTTGCTCAATTTGAACAACTGATAATTACCAGAAGACATGACCATGTACTTGTGCAGCACTGAAATAGGTGTTCCAAATCCAAAAATTACCAAGTTAAACGATACTAACCGCAAAATACACTCTACTAAATTACACGCGAAAAAGAGACAGAGAGAGAGAGAGAAGAAAAGAAGAACCTCATCATATCCTGTAAGCCACACTCGTGGGGTTTGGTAGTATTTGTCATACCTACATCAAGAAATATCACGTTGAATTGGGATAATTAAGTTGACAAAATTTTGATCTTTCTCTCGTGTTGTCCTTGTTCTAATTGAGATATTTTACATAGGGCATAGTGCTAAATTGATACCAATACCATTCAAGTCACACCTTATATGGAAAGATCCCACATCCAACAATTGATAATACAAGTTGGCAATTATTAAAATGACTTGACAAGAATTGAATATATTAGCATCGTACAAAATTTTAAACTCTTTTGAAAGATGTCAATGGAAAAATTGCTTTTCAAAATTTAAGAACTGTTGATTTCAATGCAAGAGAAAGATAAAATACTTACGTGATGCTGACGTCATAAGTTCGGGTTCGAAGAATGTTGTCATCATCAGGCTCATGTGCAACAAAATACGAAGGTTGGAGTGTGGCCTATAGGTAGGTTTTATGAAAATTAACATGTTTGAACAAAGAAAACAAACAGGTCTTGTTTTTTAGAGGAGAGACAAATAACTACAAATCTGAGTTTAAATATTGAAACACTGCAGCTAGGTCATAACAACAATCATTTAAGTAGTAGTAGGAAACAAGAGACATTTTATAGAAAACAACTACATGTCCTTATTTCCAGAACCACTGATGGTCTTTTGAATTTGTAAAACCGCTAGTTCAAATGAGGAGTACTCTAACAGAGTATTCTCTTTTAACTCTAGAAGTATTTTTTTTTAACAAATTTCGCTGCTTCCTATTTCACACATGATCATGGTCTTAAATCAATATTTTGGTCATAACAAATGTAACTAACGGGTTTTAGAGGCATAACTCAGAATGAGTAGATTAAGGAATCAAATGAAATGAAGTTAACATTTACAGGAGAAAAATCAATTATTTTTTATCATGGCCCCAACATGAGAAATACAATGGTTAAAATGTTGAATTAAGTTAAGAGAAAGGTAAATTTTAATTTAATCAACCACTCACTGATGTTCTCATGTTGAGTCCCAGATGCTTTTTGAAAAACATTTACCGGGTCATAAATTAGAAATGTCGTCTTTAATTTCCATTTTTTTTTCCCAGTAAGAACAGCTTAAAGAGAAAAGGGGGAACATTTACCGGGTCGGATTCAGCAAGATTATCTGAGTCTTCAAAACCCTCCATGTCAGGAATATCATCGTCTTCCTCTCCACCAAAGTAAGTAGGAATAGACTTTATTCCTCCCTTATTCTCTTTGCTTATCTCAAGTGCATCCATTGATGGCAAGTTCTCTTCTTCTTGGTTGTTCTCTGACATTGACCATATCATCAACAAATAAGTATATGAAGAGTTTTGTAAGTATCTATCGCAATAAACTAAGTTCAACTCGTCTGGAACATTCTAATGCTTATGGTATATAACAAACCACCATATTTCAGTTTGGTCATGTGAAGGCACCAGTACCAATTTGACCAAAATATATAATCTTCCTTTTCAATTAAATTTTCATGTTTACAATGCCCCTATCTGAGGGTAAATTGGAGTCAATTACATTATTGAGCAAATTGAAGTTTAATAGAGGCTTAAATGTGATGCTGGGGGCAAATCAAAGAATATGTACACAATCAATAGCACATATCAGGATTAAAAAAATCTGCATATCACATTTCAAGGAGTGTGCTTAATTAGGCCTTATTCGCAGAATTGCATCATTAATTTGTCTAAATGAGGCCTAGCTGGGGTTAAACAGTTAAAATGCATAAATTTTAAGATAGAGGATGACCTTTTGGCTTCCCATGTGTTGCAAGCCAGCCTTCATTATCATCATTGTCTAAAAGCACTTCGCCACCAGCTGCTTCGTATTCTTCTTCAACTGAGATAGCTCGCTTCAGACATGGCACTGAAAAAAAAAATCTATGATCTTATATGATGAATTAATGTAACCAGAACTGAATGTGTGAGTTAGATCTTCTTCCCATCTCAGGGACTCCGGGAGATGTACAATCAATTTTTTTTTTTTTACTAGTCCAGTTGCTTAAATTAAATGTATAAAAAGCAATTCTAGTTTATTTAGAATAAAAAATGAAAAAAAAGGAATCCTCAAGCACAATTCAGTCTCTGCCCAGATGACAAAATTAAACTGAGCAAAAGGGGAACACCCAATGTTGTAATACTTCATAGCAAATTAGTCAATTCAAAAGGGAAGGGATGGAAGAGGAGGGGTGATCGCCCTTCCAAAGTCCTGTTACTTGCTCCAGAACATCAAATTTCAAAGGGAAGAGAAAGGGTAAAAAGGAGAGAGGAGGTTATAATCTCAATACAACTTCAGCAGATTTCATGCCCTCCAAATCGGGGTATATAAGTTTACTCTCCCCTTCCAACCAATCTCTTCCTATCCCTTCCCCTCTCCTTCACCCTCCTATTTGTGGAGCACAGAGCTCACTAGAGATTATACATCTATACTTTTGCATGTGTTGGTCGGTTGATCTAAAAATTAAATGCATGGTAAACCAGCTTGCTTGGGGTCAAATTCATGTATACTTTTCACTGCAGAAAAATAATAATATTGTGTTGCATCATGAAGATTAAAGAGCATCCAAAATTGCAACATTTTTGTATAAACGTCAAATCAATCCGAGCTATATGTATATATACAAACTGAATCCTTGTTACCGTTTCTTGTGATAAGAAACTGCTTATCAGCTGGTAGGTAAGTCTTTCTCTTGCTCGGCTCCCCTGCCTCCCTGCCCAAATCCACATAAACCATCTGATCAAATAAAACCCATGCAAGAAACGTTGAAATAAGAAAGACAAAGGGATTTATAAAGAGGTCACCGACCAAGACCAAGTAGGGCATTTGGACACGAGGTTATCACCGGCGGTGACGAACTCGGTGACACTTAGCACCCCCTTCTCCTTGAAGGCGGAGTTAGTGCGGACCGCCATGAACCGCTCCGCCGTGCTCTTGTACGACTCGTAGAGCTTCTGCTTCA
The DNA here is from genome assembly GCA_025461125.1 of Carex kokanica. NCBI lineage: Eukaryota > Viridiplantae > Streptophyta > Magnoliopsida > Poales > Cyperaceae > Carex > Carex kokanica. The sequence goes on from JAJGRX010001148.1 coordinate 442,467, forward strand.
GCGCCATGGCACTCTCTCTCTCTCTCTCTCCAATTGTTAGATTGTTGATTTATTTGGGTTTGGTTTCCCCATTGCTATTGCTATTGCTATTAATGGAGTTCGATTTGGAAACTTACTTAGGATCCTCTCCATCCTAAGATATACAATAGGGAAGTCCTAGACACCGATTATAGATCGAACCTTTCCTGTTGAGAATATTTTAGTGCATATCGAAAGGTTTGATTTTTTCAGAAGCTGTCATTACTGTTTGATCTAAAGTAAACGGACAGGAAATTTCTAAGATATTTCCATTTATGAATATGCAGTTGGAGAAGATCCGTCGAATGTCGGAGAAGTCCTATTTCTGCTGAGCTACGCTTTCGTTTTCGTGTACTGCGGGGGACCTAACTGGGCCGGGCTTGTGGGAATTGTAGCCCGGTATGCTATTTGGGTTGCATTCTATTGTTGGTATTATATATTTTTAGACATGCCCAAATAGAGAACATCTCCATTATTACACCATGTGAGCACATATTGAACCCGAATTACTTGAAAATTAGGATTAGGACTGTTTTACAAATATGTATTATAGAAAGCATAATTTTTTTTAAAAAATATTAAAAAATAAATATAATATCAAAAAATTTATAGAACTTTAATAGATAATTGCATAATAAAGTAATTAATTTTATATATTAAATAAAAGAATACCTCGCATATTGATGAATATTTTATATTTATTAGTAAAAAGTAAAAAAAAAATTCATTTATAAAATTGAACTTAAAATTAGTTAAGGATTGATGTAAAGGTTGAAAATTGTTGATTGTATTGTATATTCAGAGGCCTTGAATTCAACTACTTTTATACATTGTCAATTAGGATTACGGTTCTACTATTTTATCTCTATAGTTGCTTTATTGAGTTGAACGAAGGTTAATTTTGGACATTTGGATTGTTATTATTGTTGTTGTTGTTCTGTCGTATTTTTAATCGAGGGGAGTAACTATCAGACATGGTCCCCCCCCCTCCCCCCTTTCTCTTCATCTCCTCGTTCATACTTATCACCTAAAACAATCAATCCACATAATCAAACTACTAATTGCTGCAAAAATTAAAATATCAAGCTGGTTTTCGTCAAAACTAATATGCCAGGCTGCTGAATTCCATGTGGGAGAACAAATTTTACATTTTTTGAAATTGTTTTACTATTTATTAAGCCGGTTTGAAAACCGCTGTTTTTATTAAAAATCTGCACCATTAGAAAACAGCGGTTTTCAAACCGGCTTAATAAATAGTTAAAAAATTCCAAAAAATGTAAAATTTGTTCTCCAAGCACATTTTAATATAGATTGAACATCTAACGGTTTGGAAATGTCGTTTGAAGTCGGATTGATAGGTTTTTGAGTTAAGCTCACGGAAAGTTTGGTGAGCTTAAGAGCACCTTAGCTTTACTCTCTCTCTCTCTCTATATATATATATCAATATATATTTCCTTAAAAAATTTGAAAAGAAAAAATATAGGGAACCGCCCCACCTCTGGGCGGTTGGCTAGAGGAAGGGAACAGCCCAACAAGGAGGCAGTTTTCTAGCATCAGTGGACCGCCCTACAATGAGACGGTTAGAGCATATTTAAATTTTTTTTTAAAATGAGGACATATTTGATATATATATTTTTCTAGGGTATTAATAAAAATGTCGGAAGCATGGCTCTATTAATATTAATTCCAGAGAATCTGGACCGCTTGCTCTTCTCTTGAGTCTTGAGCGGTCGACCTCGACCATCGTCACTCTCGAGTAGTCTCGAAGCGCCATTTAAAACTTCAAATCGCCTTCTCTCTCGCTCTCTTTCAATCCAAACCCCACTACACTAACCATGGGTTCTCAAACCCTAGCGCATGATCTACAAGCTTCTATTTTCTCCGCTACCACTCCTCCACAGATCGCCGCCGCGCTTGCCTCCATCTCCGCCTTCCTTAACTGCCACCCTTCCGACCAGCTACGCCCCTTCTTTTCCCTTGTCTTTCCCTCTCTCCTGCGCCGCCTCTTCGGTTTCGATTCAATCTCCTGGCTCCAAGTCGCTACCTCTGATCCAGCCCTATCATCTCAACTTTTCGCCTTTCTCTCCCCTGCCCCTGGCGGACCTCTCTTCTCTTCAATTTCATCCGTTGATCACGAAGCTCTTGTCAGGTATATCTTTCCAGTAGAGCGTCTACCCCACTGGATGCGCTATGTTTTGCAAAGCTCCATTTCCACTCAAGTGCTAGCCTCAGTCTCCCCTATTTTCTCTTCGCGGATCAAAGAAGATGAACTCCTCAATTTAAAACAACTCCAGCTCAATATATTCGAGTATTACATCTTTTGGTTTGCATATTACCCTGTTTCTCGTGGCATTGCACAAGTATCCAATTCGGGTTCAGGTCAAGCAACTCGTAAATCCCGATTGGAAAACTGGGTCTCTTCGATACCAGTTATTTCTACTACTGGGCGCAAACCAGGTCAGAAACCTGAATCCAGTTTGTATTTACGGCTATTGTATTCTTATCTCAAAGCCTTTGTGCCCAAGTTTGGGTCAGGTTCATTCTTGCCGTACCGCAGTTCGATGCTCAATTACTCCATAACTGATGATGAGTCAGCTTATATAAAAGCTGAATTTGTGGTTCAAACTTTTGTGCAATTCTGGATGGTGGATAATGATTTCTCACCATTACCAGTGCCCGTGGTGCACTCTCTAGGGCTGACTTTCTCTTGTCCGGCCATGGTAGGTATGGCTCCTCCTACCCCTGGGTTGGGAGATGTGTTGAAATTACTTGTGAATTACCTCCATTGTTACCCTTCTGCACCAGAGGATGAGAATGCCCACATGATGTTTGGCAAATCACTTCAAAGGCCATTGTATAGATTCATTATGCGGGGCTTCTTGTATTGCCCAGCTGGGGCTTCCATAAAAAATTCAGTTCAGGTTTTCTCCCTTTGGATGACATATATAGAGCCATGGAATATTTCTAAAGAGGTTTTTAGTGAACTTGAATCAACCAAGGAGCAAAGAGATGAAGGAATGGAGAGAAACAATAGGGAAATGAGGTACACTGTAGCATGGAGGGGTTACATTTTAGAAAATTATCTGTTCTACAGCTCGATGATCATCCATTTTCTAGGGTTTGCTCACAAGTTCATTCATGCTGATGTTGGGTCAGTGATTAAGATGGTCTCTGAGGTTAGTTTGTCGCACATCATATTTTTCTTTCTTTAGGTTCAGCGTTCATTGCTAATTAAATTTTGACATCTTCAATTTTATGAAATGCTGAGTGTTATGTCAGATCGTGTAAAATAATATCAGGTCTAAGTAAGTTTACTGTTATTATGTACTGATTTGATGAATTTTGCATCATCATTATTATTATTGATCTTTACATTTGTATGGCAAAAATATATTGTTGTATATTCATACCCATCTTCTTGCGTAACAATCATTTCATTGTGCTTATCCTTGAAGGTTTTAGAAGTGTTGTGTTCGTCAACCGAACTACTGGCTCTTCTTCGCCGGGTTGAGACTGCTTACTGTACTAGACAAGCTGGTTCCAGTTCGTATTTGTCCAATGACTTGTACAAGTACATACCATCTATACATGAGCAACTACAGGTAAGAATGGTCACCTTTATGTCTAAGTGTCTAGCCTGAGTGGTGTGGTGGTGTCGGCATGTTTAGTGGTAGAAGTTCCGTCCAACAGTCAGTTTAGCCAATAAGCGTACCTTAACACGGGACCTGTAGCTGTGTTTCAATTAAGGTGTATATCCCAAGTCAACATATACTTTTCACTCTCTTTGTTAGAAATGAGAAGAATCAGGTTTTGTTGCTTGAACTTAAAACATTAATTGGTTTTTGAGTTTTTGAGTTTTTATCTGCACCAAAATGGTCCTCAGACTTTTTCCACCCAACAAAAAAAAGGACTAAGTTGGCCCCTGAACTTTCCTTTTCTACCAAATCAATCCTGGAACTTTTAAGAAAGAAACTAATACCAAAACTTCTCTCAAAAGAACTTAGTTGGTCCTTCTGTTAGTCCTCAAAATGATGAACTTGGTTCTTCTGATAGAAGATCTTCTGTTGGGAGAAGTTCAAGGACCAAAAATGAAACGCCCGTATTAATGGAAGAAGCAAAAGATTGGGGTTAACTTGGTCAAAATGGTGGTAAACAGCTACTAGTACCAGCACATTCTGGCAAGCCCTCATTGGTCCAGGATAGTCACGCACATACTATTATAACACCATTACTATGTCTTTTATTTTATTATTGTTTTCTATATGCCAGGATTGGGAGGATGGAATTTCAGAAAGTGATATGAATGGCTCTTTCTTGCATGAAAGAAGCAGCATGGATTGGAGGATTTTTAGTAACAGAGAAGATGGTGTTTCCAACTTGCTTCAGGTATTGTCTAGGAACTCACCCATTTGGTGTCGGGATAATGTGCTACATATTTGGAGTGCCATTTTTTTGAAGTTTGTTTGACCAAGTCATATAGACTTAGCAACTAATCAAATCTTATAATTCCATTGAGACTGGATTAAGTTAATAATCGAACTAAATTATATCTGGCTTGGTATTTCAGTAATGTTAAAAACTAGTTAAGCATTCAGTGTTAAAAGCAATAGTAATAAAACTGTAGTACTGTCGTTAATGACAACGATAATAATAAACATAATAAATTGATGAAGATTGAAACCTATTGTAACTAGGTTTGCCGTCACAGTCATACTGACAACAGCAGAAAGAACCAGAAAACTTTTTAAGTGGTAACAATTGAAACTATGAGAATTGGCATTTAAATTTTTTGCTACAACTTTTTAGGGGCCAAGGTGAAACAGTTATATTTTGGGGTTCATTTTTTGTGACAATTTTTTTGTGAATTAATTTACAAAAACTTTTAATATATTTTTTCATGGCAGCTCCTTTTACTCCGTGCCGAGCATGAAATCCATCTCCTATCAGGTGATATCTCCAGACATCTCCAAGAGCTGGACTCAGTCAAAGCAAAAGTCAAAAAGCTTTTCGGTGACCAAATTGTTCAGACACCAGTAAATATCTCCCCGAAGGAAAGTTTCACCAATCAAAAAGATACCTTCTCCCTTAGGCGACCCAAGATTGGCAAATACAATGGTGACTGGATGAAGCGGCCTATTTCAGATACTGAGGTTGCTTGGCTGGCTGTGCTTTTGATTAGGGTTTCTGACTGGTTGAACCAGCATCTAGCTCTAGATGGTGGTGTTGATACTGATGATGTTGGACACACTTATGTGGAGGTGAAAGGCGATGAGGTTAGGCAGATTACAGGGCCCAAGGAGGCTCTTTGGTTGTTCCTCACACTTGTATTCTCTTGGTTTGTGGTCATGTGCAATTTGGTGCTAGGGTTTATGCGAAGGCATGGGATTAAGATCAATCTTAGGGTTTTGGCGTCTAAGAGGCTTATTGTGGTTATTTCAGGTTTTGCTCTTTGGCCAGTGATTACTCGGGGTTTGTCTGGGGTTGCATCGGTCTTTGGTTTTTCATGAGGTTTTGTTGGGTTACTTTGGATGATGGATGTACAGCCTGTCATAGAAATAGTTGATGTTTTTTTTTTTTTTAAAACCTAGTTGACTGTTCGCTTTTGAAAGTACAGGTTAGAAGAATTTATCTTTGTCCTGTACTTTTTACCTTTGTCCTGAAATGTTTTGGAAGCACCAGTTACTATGCAATTTCTCTGGATGGGGAATTGAACAAGATTTTGTGTTCCTCACTTTTTTACATAATCAAAATTTTGCGGTAGGGAAGGTAAAGTGCATCATATGCTAATCTGATGAAATCCTTTGCAGTCTTTGTTTTGTTTCTTATATAATTTCTGTATTAGATTTGGAAACTGTCGTAGATAAGTTAAAATATGATTGCGAGTCTCTTCCTGGTTGTTATAGCTTTGTACCAGGTCCATAATCTGTACTGGTACCATACCAGTACTGTAGTTGTTAGTTTTGGACCTTTTGGTTGAATTTTCTGATATCTATTGCCTAGATAGGAAATAAATTGTGTAAGGCTATGGTACTATGCGTAATGCATATTGGTTAGTATTTTGAATCAATATCTTTGTTTGCAAAGTCCAAACATAATCACCGTAAATATTAATTGAATATTAGTTATTATTTATTATTCTAAATATTGTACTTGCTTAAATATTAATAAATTTAAATTTTCGTGTAATGTTATTTTCAATAAAGTTGAACAAAAAAGAATAACATAATTTAATCCTTCTAACTGAAATTGGGCTGTGATCCATATAGGATTGCATCAGCAACTATTATGGGCCTATATTCGGACTCAAACGCGCAGTTTTGCCAGAAACTGGTAATGTTTTTCGTTTTTGGTCCGGAGTGGACCCGGCGGAAAGGAAACATCAATACATCTGTGTAAAATTTGAAGTTTCATAATTATTTTTAGATTTTTATATACGAATTAACACACAGGGGAGCATGTAATATAGTTCGATACAACTCGCAAAACCTTACCAACCCTTTACATTTAAAAAAAAGAGAGGTGCTGTATTCTCTGAATTAATTTATTTTTCCCTCTCAAAAATCGAACAATCGAATTTGTTGTCTCAATTACTAACTTTGAAAAAGAGGTTGTTACCCACTGTCTATGGGGATTTGGAATCCTTCTCGTAATTTTATTATGTTATTTGCGTTATATTGATCAAAAATTGTTTACCCAGAATTAAAAGGATACATGTTGAATCAATTAATTATTTTCAAATTCTATATTTCACAGGAGGATAAGTTGAGGATAATTGAACGACAATTGTTTAGTTATCTTTTCCAAACGGAGCCTAATAAGATGAAGTTGAATGAAAACACAAGTACAGTGTTAGATGGATATAAATTGAGCAATTAATCCACCTCTTTTATGGATTGTAACTTTGTAGTTTTGTACTCCAAATTCCAATAGGACAACTAAGATAGAGAAATTAAGTCCGACCAAATATAAAAGGTCCAGGCCAGAAATAGGAATTGGTACCACATCTGCTATTCCCATCAGCCAAGCAATTTCTACTTTTTGGAATTAGCCAATGCACTGTAGCACTTCTTTTTGCGGCCAGCGTCATTATTTTGATTGAGGACTAAAGTTAAACAAGTATAAATTAGTTATTTCCATTTAGATCGGTTTAATTAATTATGTTTAGTTGATATTTAAAGAAGAAAGAGGGATAAAATTTGCAAATAGTTACTGATAATAAGTTCAGAACGCAACACAAAATTAAGGCTGGAGAGGTGGTTTAATTTAGACCCGTTTAGACCAATCTAAATTTATGCTTATGCCTAGTTAGGTCCATCTATTTAATACTTGTTTGATAGAATTTCTGATGTCTAAATCTCTTATTTTATGATTTAGACCTCAATCAAACATGATGTAGAGATAGTAACCAAAATGGATATTTATTCGTTTTGTTCATGTTCGTATCTCCATATTATCAATAGATGCCGATATTTTTATTAATAACCTCAAACAAAAGAAAAATATCAAATCTAATCCCAACTCCAAATTTTTTTCAAAAATAACCCAACCGCCCCATCATTGGGCGGTCCGCACCCCCCCCCCTAACCGCCCCATCATTGGGCAGTCCACCCCCCCCCTCTAACCGCCCCCCCATGGGGCGGTTTAGTAGGAATTTTTTTTTTTTTAATAAAACCCGCCCAGCCCCCCCCCCCTAACCTAACCGCCCAGCCCCCCCTGCCTCTTCCCCACACCCCCGCCACCGCCCCCAGCCGCCCAGCCCCGCCCTCCCCTCCCCTCCCTGCCCCTCCCCGACCCTCCCCCGGCCCTCCCCTCCCCTCCCCTCCCCTTGGCCGGCCATCTCTTCCTCTCGATCGATCGTCTTCGAGTAAGTTATCGTAACTCATTGTTTTATTTTTGGTAGGAATTGAGGTGTTAACCGTGTGCGGGTTGTTGATTTTCCCGACGCGATTAAATTGTGCGGTTTAGGTTAGAAATTAAATTACGGTTTAATTAGGGTTTAGACTTTAGTTTAAAATTTTAATTGTTAAATTGTGCGGGTTGTTGATTTTCCCGACGAGATAGAATTGAACAAAATTAGGAGTTAGGGTTTATAAATTAGGGTACAAAATTAAATTAGGGTTTAGCGAAATAAATTAGGATTTAGGGTACCAAATTAAATTAGGGTTTAATTAGGGTTTAGACTTTAGTTTAAAATTTTAATTGTTAAATTGTGCGGGTTGTTGATTTTCCCGACGAGATAGAATTGAACAAAATTAAGAGTTAGGGTTTATAAATTAGGGTACAAAATTAAATTAGGGTTTAGCGAAATAAATTAGGATTTAGGGTACCAAATTAAATTAGGGTTTATGTTTTAGCGAATTAAATTAGGATTTAGGGTACAAAATTAAATTAGGGTTTATGTTTTATAAATTAAATTAGGGTTTATAAATTAAATTAGTGTTTAGGTTTTATAAATTAAATTAGAGTTTATAAAGTAGGGTTTATAAATTAAATTAGGGTTTAGGTTTTATAAATTAAATTGGGGTTTATAAATTAAATTGGGGTTTATAAATTAGTGTTAGGGTTTATAAATTAGGGTACAAAATTAAATTAGGGTTTAGGTTTTAGCGAATTAAATTAGAATTTAGGGTACAAAATTAGTGTTTCGATTTAAAATCCCTACATTATACATTTTTATATCTAAAATTGTGAAATTTAAGTTATTTGCAAATTGTGCACTGCAGATACTATGGAGAGGGGCGGTAGTTTGTCCAGTACAGAGGCTCCCAGTGCATCCGGTGCAGAGCCTCTCGGTGCAGACCACGCTACACATGCAGCTGATACAAAAACTATTCTCACTAATTTTTCTTCAATTATGCAGTGGATGAATCAGGTTGGGGCTTCCACGAATGGGTGTTGAATAATAATGCGTGGAGCGCTTACTACAATGAGTATGGAGTTCCGGTGCAGGTTGGACAGGTAGCAAAAATTTATTATTTATTCAACTTACTACTTATTTGTATGTAGCAAAACTAACATTGTTTCCATTAAGGGTGGAGCTCCCCCACGACATTCCACTCCGGAGTTCACTATGGATGACTTTACCGGAGATTATGCCGGGGATGAGAGACGGAGCCTCCACATACCACGATATCCGGAGGCCAGACAGCACGATGACGAGGCCAGTGGGAGTGGAGCACAGCATGCAGATGCCTATGCATCTGCTATATTTGGTACACCGCCTCCTCCGCCTACGTATCCATCTACCTGGGAGCCATGGGAGGTGCCTACCATGCCGCCCATCCCCCCACTGGTGGAGGATCCATGGGCCGAGGCGGATACAGCCGCACAGGAGGAGGAGGTTCACGTGAGGCGTGTACAGCCGCATAGGGACCGCCATCCACCCCGTAGGTTGGATCTCTCCGGTCGTCGCCCTCGTCCTCGTCGTTAGGTTTTTTGTTCTTGTAGTCTGATAGCTTTTCTACTATTGTATATTCAGTTTGGAGTGTTTTATCTTATGTTGCGGACATTTAGATTACGTAGTTTGAATGTTTTTTTGGTGGACTTACCATTTATATTACATATTTTCCATTGTTTATCACGTTATCCAAATCGACAATTATTATAAAAGAATCGACAGTTCTAACGTCAAACGACTCATCCACATTCAACCAATTTTTATTTAAAATTACAATAAAAAAAATAAATCATTTTCATATAAAAATTACAATAGAAAAAATATATCTTCATATATGTTGTAAATATATCTTAATAAAAATATATCTACAAAACAAATATATATTTAATATATCTATAAAAAATATATATATCTTATAAATATATCTTAATGAAAATATATTTACAAAAACAAACATGTCTTAATATATCTTAAAAAAATATATATATCTTATAAATATATCTTACTAAAATAAATATCCTAACATATCTGTAAAAAAAAAAAAAAAAAAAAAATATGCCTAACCGCCCGATTGGGGGGCGGTTTTCTTGGCCGTGTAGACCGCCCAATCACTGGGCGGTTTGGTGGGTAGGGTGAGTTTTGAAATTTTTTCCAGATGGAGGTTATATTTGACATTTTTCATTTGTTTGAGGTTATTAATAAAAATTTCGGCAATAGATGTATTATTTCAAAAAGTACTTAAAATCACGCTATATTTGCAAAAATAATACGGATACAAATACATATTTCATTTTGACTCTTCAAAATAAGAGATATTTAAATTATCTTAATTAATTCGAAAAAAGAATAAATGATATAAATTTCTTATTTGAAAGAGAATGTCAAATTGTCAAAGTTATTATTTGTTCATATCAACTTTTCATTTTTTTTAAAATACCCTCATATTTCATCTACTTATTATTATGTACTTGTATAACATATTTCAAATGTCTCATGTCTTCCATATATATCCGTATTTAACTTTTAAAAAAATACGAATATAAATATAAATTTAACATTATCCGTTCCGAATATATGTTCCTTTTATAATATTATCCCTACTCAGCACACACGCACGTGCACACCTCCCATTCAATTCCTATGTTGGGGATCTCAATCTCATGCCTTTTAGTAGCTTGGGTATGCCACGACATGATCCAGCATAGCTTTTATTAATTGGTCATAACTCATAAAACCGATAGTAGTTTGGCAGGTTAATTTTATTGCGAGATTGCAATTGCACAGTATGGCTTGTGGAGTTGTGGTGCATGGTCCAACCTTGCCATTAATAATTAAGCTGGTGAGCAATCGAAATGCTAAATATATATATATATATATTTTTTTTTTTTTTGAAAACTTGACTGATGCAGTCAAGATTGCATTAAAAATAGAAGGTTCAAATACATCAGCCTAAGTACATACTTAGTAACCACCTCTGCCATCTATAAAAATTGTTGTACATAAAAATCATAAGCAAATTTCTTCCATAATCGGCTCTCTTCAACAATTCTTCCTGCCAGTTTCTGTGGCGACCAAAGTTTTTCTCTAAAAATATTGTCATTTCTATGTTTCCATATGTGCCAACATGAGCAAATAAAAAACGATGTCCACTCCACTTCTTTTAAGCCTGCCTACCTTCTTGCCTGTGCAGCTGAGGCCTCCCAAATTTCAGCTAGAGTGGACCTCAAAACCATAATTGGAAAGCCTAGTATGCATGAGATATGATTCCAGACCTCCGTTGCATGAGATACGATTCCAGGCCTCCCAAAAACAAGTGAAGTAATGTTTCTACCTGACATACACCACAAGTCATGCACTCAGGATCGCAGTGGAAACCTCTGGGCATCATGGTTTCGTGAGTCAGTAATTTGCCCCTGAGCATCAGGTATACAAACATCTAACCGTTGGGGGGGGGGGGGGAGGGGCTTTGCATCTCCACATCACTTTGTATCTCTAGGCAATCCTTCCTCCACCAATTAGTGTGTTATAGGCCGAGCTAGCTGAATAAAGTCCCGAACTGGACAAATTCCAACACAATTCATCACTGTTCTGAGATAACAGGACCTCATCTCGCAGGTTTAAATGCGGTGCAATAGTGTGCATGATCGGCAAAGTGTCCCTGAGCGAGATATTCGGCCTTAGCAGTCTATCATGCGCTATTATTGTGTGTATGAGTGGCATTCCAGCCCAGCCATGATGCCAAAAGGCTATTGTCTTGCCATCCCCAATATTCCACGTACAGCACCTTGTAAACAGTCCTTTGATCATCCTCATCTGCCTCCAAAAGAAAGAGTTGTTTTGGATCCAAAGTTTGAGTCCTTGTTGCACATTGAGATTGCTCTTTAAATCAGAAATGATCACCGTCCAGAGGTAATCCGGGTTTGTAGATAACCGCCACCACCATCTGAGCAACAGGGCTAAGTTTCTCAGATGTAAATTCGGGACACCAAGACCTCCCCACTATTTTGGAGCGCAGACTGCATTCCAGTTTATCATGGAGACACCATTTGCACCTCTCTCCAATTTGCCTCAAAGGAAGCGTCTTCTAACTTTATCAATTTTCAATATTGTTCATTTCAGCAGTAAGAAACAACCCATATAGTAGGAGATTGAGGGCAGTACCGAATTGACCAAAAGCAATCTACCTGCCTTAGAGAGAGAAGCCTCCCTTGCCAACCGTCCAGTTTGCACTCGATTCTTTCAACAAGAGTCATTAGTTGATCCCTTGTAGGCGAGAGGCATCCCCAAATATGTAACCGGAAAGTTTGTTTGTTTGCATCCTAGGATCAATCTCACGGCCTCAACCTCTTGCACATTTATTGCCACAAACAAGCTCTTCCCGTAATTTACATGAATGGCCGATATTTTTGAGAAGAGTCTAATGACCAACTTCACAGTAACCAAGACTTCAACATCGTCTTTCACAATTAGTGCTGTATCATCCACATATTGCAATGCGCATATTGCTTGGTCAACTCTGTTTGAAATTGGCTTAAGGCGAATATCATCGGCTGATAACATCATTTTCTAAAGGACATCCACTACTAAATTAAATAGCATAGGAGACAAAGGATCTCCTTGACGGACACCCTTTTGGTGAGTGAAATATGGTGACGGTTCACCATTGACTAGCACTCTTGTTGAGGAAGTTTGTAGAATGGCTTTTATCCACTCGGTCCATCTCGGAGGGAAACCTCATGCCCTCATAACATTGCATAGAAACTCCCAATTAACCGAATCAAAGGCTTTGGCAAGATCAAATTTTGAGAATACTGCTGGTACCTTGGCGGCATCTATGTGATGCAATAACTCTTTTGTGGCAACAAAATTTTCAGAAATTTGCCGTCACTTAATGAAGGTTTTAAGTCTGTTGGATTGAGATCAAACTTGACAGCAGCTTTCCTAGCTGATTTGCTAGTACCTTTGATATTATCTTAGGCACCAAATTGATGATACTTATGGGACGATAATCGTGTACACCAGTAGGCGAATCATTCTTCTGTATCATAGCCACATTAGCCCGATTAGCTATCTTTAGGTCAGCTCTGTTGAGGTAGAAATCCTCCATTGTTTTGAGAATTTTGCCCTTGAGATCTTCCCAATAAGTTTGAATAAATTCATTAGGTAAGCCATCTGGTCCCGATGCCTTTCCATTGGCAAGGCCCATAACCGCTATCTTGATATCCTCTTCGGGAAATGGGTCAGCAAGATGACTCAAATTGGCCGGGGTGGTCTAAAGTTTTGCAGGTTGAAAAAGCGTGACCACCACTGGCACACCAAGAAGTCCCTTCATATGCTAAAAAAATACTCTGTTAATGACACTGGTCTCTGTGATTTCTTGTCCCTCATGTATGATAGCGGTTATCATATTTTTATTGTTTTTGGCCGATGCAATGGAGTGAAAATAACGGGTGTTTCAGTCCCCGCTCTGCAGCCACCGAATCCGTGCCCTCTGATGCCATTTGAGTTCAGTGTTTCTCGCAAGTTCATATACTCTTTCTTGTATCTTTTATCTTTTGTCGCAGCAAGAACTCTTTGCCATTGAAATGCTAAATATTAATTGTTGTTTCTTTAGAGATTCCATATTTTAGTGCATAGACCTATTTTAATACCCCTCACAATGCATGCAACTTGCAAGGAACTATCGTTTTCAGCACAAAGCTGCACTGTTTCTCCTTGGAAATTTGGTAGCTTTTATTCTGGTACAAAGCCTGTTCGCTAATTTTACAGAAAAAAATGTAAAAAAACTGTGTTTTGCACAAGCATGCCTCTTTTTTTCTTTTTTTTATTTCGGTGGTTAATATGTTTATTTTCCCTTCACCTTTGAGAAGCAACTCTATTACTACACAAGTGTTACCAACCTTTTTCTGGTAAATTACAGATATAACCCTTTAAGTTTCATATTTTACCGATGTTGATCGATAAAGTTAAAGGTTTGTTTGATAATATAGACAAAGTAAATGCTAATTAATCTCTACCATCATATTATAAAGGGAAAATTTGATATATCCCTCTCAAAAACATCAATATTACTTATTTCCCCCTCCAAAATCACTAATTACATATTTATCCTTTAAAATTGTTCAAACTCACGTATTTACCCACTATAAAAAATGGAGTTCAACTCCATTACTGGAAAGAGATGGAAGACTGGTTTAAAGATGAATTACGGAGTCCCACTCAGACAAGTACCATCTGAATTTCTTTGTACCAGCAATTGGTGACCCTTTGTGACAAGTGGGATTGGATGCTCTTTCAATGGCCTCATGACTGAGCCGATGCTAACTTTGAGATGATAGAGGCAGACAAATTTCACAGTTGGAAGTAGAATTTCAAGCAGTACTATGGGACTGGTACAATGGCCGGTACAAAAGGTACAATACAAAGCCAAATCAGTAGGCACATCTCTAATTGGTGGAGAGGAAAGAACAAAACAGATGGACTGAAGAATTAATGTGTTTTAATTTTTATAAGGGTAAAATGGGAACTAATATAATATGAAGTTAATGTTAAATATGAATATGATGGATTGGATAGCAAGACTTAATAGCATAGATCCATCATATATATTCGGCAATATACCCGTAATAATGTATACCCAAATATATATTTCCATTATTTCTTATTTGCCCCCAAGAAGGCAAGAACAGAGTCGTCCTTTATTAATTATTAATGACCCGAGAACAGATCTAGTCGTCCTTTATTCACTGTAAAAAAAGTCAAGCATGGCGTCTTTTCATCAATCATGTGTATCGGGACCGCACATTAAATTACTAGACTACTAGACTACTAGAGGCAGAGGCATCAGTGTCAATGTGTTATCACTAATGTAATCTCCATAACATTAATTAATTCATTCTTCTTAATTTCGTATATTTTAGGATATATAGTATATATGCATCATGCACGTACTGTATGTCTGTATACATACATATCTTTTGAATCTTAATCGAACAATATACATGTATGCATGCTCCTCTGCTCACATGGCCGACCTACTGTTTGACTTGCACTAGCAAACCTGACAAGCTTGTTCGCATCCTTTTTTCTTTTCTCTTCTTTTCCAGAAAGCTCACGACACACACAAATGCATTATGCATGTACGTACGTAGAGAGGTTTCTCGATCAGCGTATTGGAATATTGGATTGACAAATTAAAGGGATTATATATATATGCATCATGCATGTGCTTCAGTGCTAGCTTGCTGCTTTTTTCCAACTAACTAAAAGGAGAAGACAATTAATCCTCCTGTTTAATTAAAAAGATAGCTCCATCTGTCAAACAAATTAAAAGGAAGAGGTCAAACTAATATGATACACAAGAACAATATCAAGCTAAGCTTGATTAAAAATAATATTTTCTGAATGGAAGATACAAATTTCTTTTTTGAGATAGATAGGGAAGATACAAATTTGAAATCGACTATAAATTAATTGTTATATATAAACGGGTGATGTTAGTACTTTTGTTGCTGCACATTCTCTCTTTATTTGTGTTTGAAAAAAGACTAATGAATTTTAAAACAAGGTAGACACGTACACTCAAAATTGATGGTGTTAACTTTTTTCTTTCTTTGCTTAATTGACAAAATAATATTTCTGAAAAAGAAGAGCTGCATGCCTATTTAATATGCAGCTAGCTAGTGTGTAATGTGTTTTAATTAATCATAAAAAAAGGGCACTGCATGCCCTACTCTTTGTTAAAGTAACACATGGTGATGTTGTGGAGAATTTATTCTTTGCTTGTGCTGACCTTGTGCTCTTTCCTTTCATATATATCTTTCTTTTTCTTTTCTTTTTTCAAGTAGAAAAATCCCATATATATTAAGCATATATAAATGCCAACACAAGTCTTAGGGTTCAGAAAAATTCTGGTTATGTTACAAATTCCATATTAGGGTAATTTACTGTTTACAAAACATGTCATTAGTTTAAATAGTACTATAGCCTAGACCCTATTTGGTGTGACGACTGACGACAGAGCAGTCGCAGCTAGAGATCACACAGGAGAAGGAGCTAGGCTCCACCGAAACGACAGAGATGACCCGTTCGAAAATACACACCGAGCTAGGAAATTAGATACGAACTAGCCATGCATTGCTCTGGGTTCATTAAATTTTTTTTAATGCTTTTGATAAAAAAATCGGGGGTATATGTATAGAAAAATCTCAAACAATGATTGTAAATGCCAGTAGGAGTGTCAACGGGTACGGTAAGGGTCGGGCGGAAGTATTTTCATATCCGTATCCGTTACAAATTTTCTTACCCGTATTCTACCTATTTACCCGCTACAAATTATCTTATATGTATCTTATTCTTACCCGTTATGATTGTTGGATAACGAAACTGTAATGAGTAAATAATGAGTAATACTAATATAATAATTATTTTTATTATTTATTAATAAAAATATTAAAATATATATATTCATTTCAAACATATACAGTACTTTATTAAAAAACAAATTCTGATCATGCTAAGCACAAGTAAACCAATTAAAATACTCTTTGAAAATCAGTGTTTCTGTGAATTTTTTATTTAATGAAAAGCTTTGATTTTCAAAAATTCTAAAAAAATAGTAAAATTTTTTCAAAAAATGTAAAATTTGGTCTCCAAGCACATATCAATATGAAGATCATGTTGAGAAGTTCGGATCGACTTTTGGACTTTGAAAATAGAAATATGAGCGGGAAGTAAAACACTCTCTTTACTTCCCAAAGCATGATAACCTATCTCATAATATATATATATATATATATATATATATATATATATATATATATATATATATATAGAGTCCGACTAGGCTACTCCATGGAGTAAAACGACTTGGTACTCCACGCCATATCTTCATTTTCAAAGTTCAAATAGTCGATTCGAACCTTCCAACATGTTCTCCATATTGAAATGTGCTTGGAGACCAAATTTTACATTTTTTGGAATTTTTTTACTATTTATTAAGCCACTTTGAAAATCGCTGATCCATTGGTCCAGAATTTTTTACTGTTTTGCTACTGTTCATCCGAATCAGCGATTTTTAAAGTGGCTTAATAAATAGTAAAAAAATTCCAAAAAATGTAAAATTTGGTCTCCAAGCACATATCAATATCGAGAACAACTTGAGCGGTTCGGATCGGTCGGTTGGATTTTCAAAATGGAAATAATGAGGTGTGGAGCACCAAGTCGTTTTACACCATGGCTTAGCTAAGCCCAGCACTATATATATATATATATATATATATATATATATAGAGATTGACTTAGCTAGGCCATGGAGTAAAACACTTTGTACTCCATGCCATATTTCCATTTTGAAAATCCAAACTACCGATCCGAACCGCTCAAGTTGTTCTCCATACTGAAATGTGCTTGGAGACCAAATTTTACATTTTTTGGAATTTTTTTACTATTTATTAAGCCACTTTAAAAATCGCTGATTCGGATGAACAGTAGCAAAACAGTAAAAAATTCTGGACCAATGGATCAGCGATTTTCAAAGTGGCTTAATAAATAGTAAAAAAATTCCAAAAAATGTAAAATTTGGTCTCCAAGCACATTTCAATATGGAGAACAACTTGAGCGGTTCAGATCGGTAGTTTGGATTTTAAAAATGAAAATAATGAGGCGTGGAGCACCAAATTGTTTTACTCCATGGCTTAGCTAAGCCCAGCTCTATATATATATTATAATCACCAATCGGGTAACGGGTTCGAAATAGAATTTACCCGTACCCTTACCCGTTTAGATAACGAAAAAAAACTTTACTCGTACCCGTACCCGATAAGTTTACAAAACAAAAATCTTACCCGTATCCGTTTTATCGGATACGGTACGGGTCGGATAAACAGATTAAAGAGTGTCATTGACACCCCTAGATGGCAGTCTAATAAATATTTATTTTTTGGTGTTAAGTCTATTTTCCTCGTTAATGTCTTTTCATAAAAAGCAATAATTAATTAGTAATGGGGGAGGCATCCTAGCTCCATTCCTCCAAAGCAAGTATTAATACTATCACATGACGAGCAGAGGCCAGAGGAATAATGTTTATAACTTTATATGGTTTCTAGCTTTCTAATGAATAGAGTACAACTGATTAGCCAACTTTCACTTTGATAACTCATCATGTTCCCTTTCAAAATTAAATGCGAAGTACATAGAAAGTGACTTCTCACTTCTGCCGCTTTATAGGTCCAGCAAAATTTGATGAGTTTGTTTTACCCGTTCAGCTCAGGATGAAATTGAAATTAGAAATTTTAAATTGAAGACCTGAAGCTTAAAATGCATAATGCATAATTGGAATTTGAACTCAAATCTTTACAATTACATGTTGAAACTTTATCCACCAAGTTACAAGTACACATTTAATTAATATTATATGAGAGATACTGGAGTATACAAAAAACTAAAAAAAAAAAAACACTTAAATTTGAATACATATGATTAAAAATTTAAAATCATAATGTGTAAGCATCCCTTGGCTTGGCTTGACTTTAGATACTCTCCTGATTGAGTTCATATAAGATATGAATAAATCATACAAACTTGTATAGAGATTATGTAATTTTGTCGGACTTTGGTACTGTAGCTAGCTCTATGATAGCTAGCACAGTGGTCTCAATTTAATTCTATTTTCTTCTTACATTGATTTGCTCAGAGATGAGTGATGTGATTGGCATTAAAGATGGTGCCACATTTGGCCTCACGAATTATATAAATATTAATTTGGTCGTATACTCCAATATATCATGTATTCGCATCTCATAGGATCTCAGTCACATGCAATTAATGTTTAAATATCGGGCTGTGGCTGTATGAATTGTAAATGTATGTAGCTGGATATTTATATAAGGTGTATACGTACCTGAATGCTAGCTGGATATAATTAATATGTGGTTTTGATGTAGGCCGTCCCCATATATATATAGAGAATGGCTAAGCTCAAAACGTTTGTTCCTGGGCTCAGGAATAAACGAGTCGGTTCTCCAATTTCCGAAGTTCAAACAACAAATTCAAACCGTTAGATGTTCAATCTATATTAAAATGTGCTTGGAGACCAAATTTTACATTTTTTGGAATTTTTTTACTATTTATTAAACTAGTTTGAAAATCGCTGTTTTACTCTATCTATATATATATAGAGGAGGGATCCAATTACACCTTTTTTGGTGACACATCATGACACCGTTTTTTTTATAGGTCAATTTTGCGATTTTAAAATCCAAACAGTCGATCCGAACCGTTCAACATGATCACCATATTAAAATGTGCTTGGAGATCAAATTTTACATTTTTTTGAATTTTTTTACTATTTATTAAGATGGTTACAAAATCGCTGTTTTTCAATGGTCTGAAAACAACGATTTTTGTAACCATCTTAATAAATAGCAAAAAAATTCAAAAAAAAATGTAAAATTTGATCTCCAAGCACATTTTAATATATCCATCATGTTGAACGGTTTAAATCGACTATTTGGACTTTAAAAATGGTAGGTGTCAAAGTGTGTCACCAAAAAAGGTGTAATTGGATCCCTCCTCATATATATATCCACAAGTTATGAACTAATAAAATCATGTGGTTCAAATTACGGTGTCTTGCCTTATTATGATAACACATAATATGGACTAATAAATTTTGATAACCCATGCATATATATATATATATATAGAGAGAGATCGACTATGGTGAGTTGTGAAGTAAAACGTCGTTTTACTTCACGCTCATACTCCATTTTGAAAATCTAAACAACCGATCCGAACCGCTCAACATGTTCTCCATATTGAAATGTGCTTGGAGACCAAATTTTATATTTTTTGGAATTTTTTTACTATTTATTAAGCCATTTTGAAAATCGCAGATCCGGGTGAACAGTAAAAAACAGTAAAAAATTCTGGATCATTCGATCAGCGATTTTCAAAGTAGCTTAATAAATAGTAAAAAAATTCCAAAAATTATAAAATTTGGTCTCCAAGCACATTTCAATATGGAGAACATGTTGAGCAGTTCGGATCGGTCGTTTAGATTTTCAAAATAAAAATATGAGCGTGAAGTAAAAATAACATCTTACTTCGCAACTCATCATAGCCCAGCTCTATCTATATATATATATATATAGATGAGCTATTGTGCTTTGCAAAGTAAAGACATCGTTTTACTTTGGCTTACTTTTTGGATTTTCAAAGTCCAAAACTTCGATCCGACCGTTCAAGTTGATATACATATTGAAATGTGCTTGCAAACCAAATTTTACATTTTTTGGAATTTTTTTACTATTTATTAAGCCACTTTGAAAATTGCTGATCACATGGTCCAGAATTTTGTTGCACTGTTTTTTGTGGACCATGTGATCAGCAATTTTCAAAGTGGCTTAATAAATAGTAAAAAAATTCCAAAAAGTGTAAAATTTGGTCTGCAAGCACATTTCAATATGTAGATCAACTTGAACGGTCGGATCGACGTTTTGGACTTTGAAAATCCAAAAAGTAAGCCGAAGTAAAACGATGGCTTTACTTTGCAAAGCACAATAGCCCATCTATATATATATGAGGAGGGTTCCAATGCACCCTCTTTTTTGTGCTCCCAATGCACCCACATTATATATATATATATCTCCATTTTCAAAGTCCGAATAGTCGATCCGAACCGCTCAACATAATCTTCATAATAAAATATGTTTGGAGATCAAATTTTATATTTTTTAGAATTTATTTACTATTTTTTTGGATAGATACAAAATCACTGTTTTAAGGAGATTTTGGACCATCCGATAAAGTGATTTTGTATCTATCTAAAAAAATAGTAAATAAATTCTAAAAAATATAAAATTTGGTCTCCAAGCATATTTTATTATGAACATTATGTTGAGCGGCTCGGACCGATTGTTCGGACTTTAAAAACGGAGATAAAGGATGTGGGTGCATTGGGAGCACAAAAAAGAGGGTGCATTGGAACCCTCCTCTATATATATGAGTAGAACTAGGGTGTGATGTGCTCACCAAATTCTTTGGTGAGCACAACTCTACATAAACTATCGGATTCACTTCAAACGAGATGAATCCAACCGTTGAAACCGATGTACTTTACGAGTGATGCGTGTACATGCAAAATTTTGAATTTTTTGAATTCATTTAGTCTCAAGTCAAGTGGTCAAAATTGATGATTTTTTGAATGCATTAAAACAATTTCATTTTGGATCATTCATTTTTCATCAATTTTGACCACTTGACTTGAGACTAAATGAATTCAAAAAATTCAAAATTTTGCATGTACGCACATCACTCGTAAAGTACATCGGTTTCAACGGTTGGATTCATCTTGTTTGAAGTGAATCCGATAGTTTATGTAGAGTTGTGCTCACCAAAGAGTTTGGTGAGCACATCACACCCTAGTTCTACTCATATATATATATATATATAGTAGGGCTATTGTACTTCGCGAAGTAAAACGACGTTTTACTTCACGCTCATACTCCCATTTTCAAAATCCAAATCGTCGATCCGAACCGTTCAAGTTGTTCTCCATATTGAAATGTGCTTGGAGACCAAATTTTACATTTTTTTTGAAATTTGTTTACTATTTATTAAGCCACTTTGAAAATCGCTGATCCATTGTGAACAGTAAAAAATTCTGGACCAATGGATTGGCGATTTTCAAAGTGGCTTAATAAATAGTAAAACAATTCCAAAAAATGTAAAATTTGGTCTCCAAGCACATTTCAATATGGAGAACAACTTGAAGGTTCGGATCGACGTTTTGAATTTTGAAAATGGAAATATAAGCGTGAAGTAAAACTTCGTTTTACTTCGCGAAGTACAATAGCACAATTCTCTATATATATATATGGTAACTGAACTTCTTAAATTACGGTCGTCCATATCCAAAAAATATGGATTAATATGTCCCTGTACTGGCTTAAATTCATAGAAAATGAGCTTCATAATTAAATTATCTCTTTTTGACTCTACATTCTTCAAAAAAAAAAAAAAAATTAACAAAATATTATAGAGCGATGTTTTTCTTCAAGTAAACAAAAGGTTTATTGTTTTCACAAATTTATTAGAACTTTTTTTTTCTGATTCCCTATTATGCGCATTAATTAGCTATTTATCAAATCATTTTGAATTTTTTTAATAATTTAATTTAAACAGCTTTTTGATATATGACAAAAAAAAATATTTAATGACAATTAATATACACTATGATTTTTTTTTCTTTAAAATAGTTTGTTAGATATATGTTGTTAAAAAAAATGAAATGATTATACCGTAAAAATAATTGGCTACTAGAATTCTTATTATCCACAGCTATTAATAATTATACAAAATCAGGTACTTATTTCAAAGCAATACATATAGTTGTTTAGAAAAACAAAAGGCATATGTACAAATGCACTATAATTTTTGTGCTCCAATATGCTCCACATCCTTTATCTTCATTTTCAAAGTCCGAATAGTCGATCCAAACCGCTCAACATGATCTTCATAATAAAATATGCTTGCGGACCAAATTTTATATTTTTTAGCATTTTTTTACTATTTTTTTAGATAGGTACAAAATCACTTTTTTAAAGAGATTCTGGACCATCTGATAAAGTGATATTGTACCTATGTAAAAAAATAGTAAAAAAAATTTAAAAAAATATAAAATTTGGTCTCCGAGCATATTTTATTATGAAAATCATATTGAGTAGTTCGGATCGACTATTCAAACTTTAAAAATAGAAATAAAAAATTTGAAACATATTGGAGCACAAAAATTAGAGTACATTTGAACTCTCCCACGCTATATATAGTCATTTGGCATAACATTCCATATGTTTTATTTTTGTCTTTTCCTGTCACACTGAATGAAATCAGCTGTACGGGTTGGCGATTGCACGTGCTTAGCACCTGACATCCTCTGTTATTTTTGCCAGACTGTCAGATGAATATATAATACACTCTTTCACGCTCAGCTATTCAAAGTTTCTACATATACTATCAGTGTATCGCTACAATATAGCCCCATAAATATTACGACTATCATGATTCATGGTATAAACGACCATACTTTTAATTTTTAATTACTTTTACATAAAAACAAAGTTAGCTTTTTACACCGCAATCTAAACACTCAAGGACTCAAAACTATAAACATACCAACTATGCAAATTTAAACTTCAAACAATTCAAATTTATATATCAGACAATTCATCAAATATTTAATTTTACAATATTAATTTTACAACTTCAAAAAAAATTCATATTAATTTTACAATATCAAATGTTCGCATTAAATCAAATAAGTAAATATCTAAATGTGTAGGTATAAATATCTCTATTCTATATTCTTATATTAAGCACGAAAATGTCATGATCTGCCAACGACTGTGATTAAAAAACATAAAATTCAGATTGAATATCAGCCCTCCAATCAAATAGTCTGCTTTCTTTTGATTTTATATATCTTTTTTATGTTTTTTACGTGTAGAAGTCTAAATTTATTTAGATACGTACTCGCCACAAGTCTATTT
The DNA here is from genome assembly GCA_025461125.1 of Carex kokanica. Classification (NCBI taxonomy): domain Eukaryota; kingdom Viridiplantae; phylum Streptophyta; class Magnoliopsida; order Poales; family Cyperaceae; genus Carex; species Carex kokanica. The sequence continues at coordinate 465,930 of JAJGRX010001148.1, forward strand.
AATCTGACTTCTTTTGGTCTTGATTTCTTTTTATTTTTTAAATGTCATTTAAGAAAATTTTAGATTGATTGATAATTAATTGGTCATGTATTTATTTCTTATAACAATAACAAGAGGCATAATATGACAACAACAAATAATACAACTTGTTTTGATGAATTTTTTCCCTCTTGTTTGCCCGTTAAGCATCTTAACCAAACAAAAAAAAAAACTGGGTATGTACCAGTAAAAAGAAAATTCATAAGTATATCATTAAAGAATGAGTTTTACATTTATATGAAAATATATTGGTCTACTTTTTATTTTTGAATAATTATTCTTTTTATTGATATATTTTTTATGAAAATATTTCATTTTGTATGAGAATTATATTTTTTTTTCTTTTATAATATATTTCCGTTACAACACACAAGCATGAATAATTATTGACAAAGCGCTGAATATAACGCGTGGGACATGAGAATTAAAGATACATTGTTTCCATTTCTGAAGTGCTAGGGCCTAAGGATCACTAGCCATGGTTATATATAACTTGTAAATGATAAAAGAATTATGCAAATGATATAACAATTATACAAATAAAGTTAAAAGATTGAACTTGGAAAGTGACGTGACCAATCATTTAATTAACCGAGATCTTCTTTTACTTTTGAAAGATTAGCTTTGCAATTGAATAAGCAAAGCAAGCTATCATTAGCATAATCAGTCTAAATAAAGGAAATGCTATACATTTTGATTAAGAATCTAAGATATGTATATGATCTAATTAATTTGGATTTCACTAGAACAATTTTCTGGACTAGCTAGATAATAAGTAATTGGAGTAATATTGGACTTCCAAGTTGATCATAAATGATATACAAATTTTATCAGAAAGACTTAATTATTTTGGGAGACAATATTATCATGCCTCATTTGAAAACATACATGTTCATATAAATTGTCTAACTTTGATATGCAGTGAGTGAGGCATCAAAATTTCACTGTTCTTTACACAAGAACACTGATGATATCTTCTGTACTAAAGTGCTTTCTAGCTAGTCAGGACTAAATCAATTAATTAATAGGAAGGCTTAATTTGAGAGATGATACAGGAAAATAAAATTCATTTCAGGTTAATAAAAGAACTGGCACTTCAATGTGCACCTTTAATTTGTCCCCTTGTGAAAAAATTAGACAATAAAATCATACAAGTAGATACTTCCATTAAATTAAACAAAAGTGGCATGCACTTTTTTTTATTTTCTATTTTGAGAGTGAAAATGAAACAATTTCTGATTTCTTACTGAGTACATTCCGTTTTATGTACACAAGTAGTAGCCAATCACAAATTCACAATCCACCATTAACATACAATTAATTAATCTAACTTGATGAAAACAAAAATATCAAGTGCACTGTCTAATACTCTTTATGGGAGAGGTTAGAGTGTCTTTTCTAGTGAAAAAGAAAGCAAAGCTAGCATTTTAAAAGAAAAGAATAAAATTAGGAAAAGATGAAAAAGGAAACAGATCAACCAAGAGGAGGTTAGAATTATATCATTTTCTTTTAATTATAGTGTTACCCCTAATATTTTGTTCATTGTTATCCATGCCAATACAATAATTATAGTGTTAGAACATCACTCGCAAAAAAAGCTTCAGCAACCAAATAATTAATACGAGTTACAACAAAAGGAATGACAATTGGGGGTGAAATGGGAAATATTAAATTGAGAGATGTACAAGAATTCTGACCTTTAATGGGTATTGAAGCAAATTTCGATTTCTACAAACTTAACAAAAGATAAAACCTTCAACAAAAAAGTCCTTCTTTTTTTATTTTTTCCTTTCATTTTTACACATTTAATTTCTCTTCCACTAATATTCCCAGAGACGGGGCTCATCGAGCTCGAACTGAACTTCTTCGTCGGACACCCATGTCGATATTGTTCCTGATAGCTCAAACCCGAACCTGAACCCATCTCTCGAATCAAACAATATATCAGGCAAATCAAACAACTCATCATTATTTCCATCTCCATGATCTGCACTGCTACTAGATGAATTTTCATGGTTCGGTTCGGTGTAATCCGAGGCAGCACTAGATGAATTTTCATGGTTTGGACTTGGTTCCGTGTAATCCGAGGCAGCAGCCTGAGCAGCTGCAGCCTGTACATCCTTGGGACATGTCGACGCTGGTTTGGGTAGCATAGATGCCAATGAAGGGAAATTGAGGTGCGCGTTGCAGCCTTTTATGGCCAGTGCAGCGACATCATGCGCACGTGCTGCCATTTCAGGGTCGGGGTAGGTGCCAAGCCAAATTCGAGACTTCTTTCGTGGCTCCCGGATTTCTGAAACCCATTTTCCCCAGCTGCGCATGCGCACACCTCGGTAAACCGGGTGTTTGCGTTCGCTGCTGCGCTGTCGCTTCTTGGGGCTGTTCAGGGTTGAGAACACAGTTGGTTTTGGAGAGGCATTGGAGGAAGAAGAAGTGGAAGAAGAGGTGGTAGGTTCTTCCATTGGAGCTAGAGGATCTAAGAAAGAACAATGTGAAGTGGTTGCATCATATGGGCTGGTGATAGGTGCTTTTATTAGCGACTTAGAATGAGAGAGAATAAATTAAGAAATTAAAGGTTTGGGACCATTGATTTGGAAGAGATGCATGGTGCTTCATAAATTTGGCTTATTATTGTTCAATGGAAGGCTTGTTATTGAATATACAGTTATTGCATGTGTAGCTTCTTTTTAAATATTTGATCAATTTTTAATTGGAAAGGCCTTCCACGTTCTTTAATTTTGTAACACAAGTAATTGTGTTTTGTCTGTACATGCATATATAGGAGATAGCTAGTTAAGTTCAACTCGATCAGTGTTGATGTTAAAAAGGAAAAGAGTTGATAACTAATGAGATGTTACACGTGATATATGGGTTTTTAATGCGGGAGTGGGGGGCAGTTTGATGTCCGATCAGAACCGTTCAATTCAATTTATATTATGAATCTGAATGAACTTTAAACACAATTGCGGATTGGATAGCTGTGATCTGGCTTCGCATCCAACCGTCCGTCCGTCCGATTTACATCAACTTGAATTTGAATTTGAATGCTCGTGGACGGTCTCCGATTCATTTAATTAATGATAATTGTTTCATTTACAACTACGTTGGCAAGGACTTCAATATATAAACACATTAAAATAAGTCATTAACTCTCATCTCATAAAAATAGTGAATTTTTTAAGTCAACATTAATTTTCGTGAACAATTAATACACTGCCACATAATTAACCCTCCAGTAGCCAAGTCAATTAGCAAATGATTTACATTACAGACTTACAGTTATAGCGATTAATTTAATTAAAAAGTGAAACAAAATTAATCCACCCCAATATATCCTCGGTATCATGCATATATACATTAAGTTTGGAAGGTTAATTAATTAAAACTCTATTTTAAAATTTTAGGATCTACACGGTACGTAACACGTTAAACACGAAATGCATTTGTGTAATTTCACTATTGCTTATTTATGGTGTGCTGTTGATGTTGAATGAAGAGATTAGCGAATTATCTGGATCATGTCTCATCATAATTCTATTAGATCGAAGAACATGTTTTCACTGTTTTTGGTTGTACTTTTTTTCAATTTCCCATGATTACAAAATGCAATCAATGTGGTTTTTTTTTATCTTAATCCATGTGGGAATTTGATTTCTAAAGTTCAAGAAAATTTCAAATGAAACATATCTTTAGAAAAAAAAAAAAAGATGGATTGTTATATACAAATCTGGTTTGATTCATTTTCTTTTCTTTTCGAAGAAACGTTATAGCAAAAAAAAATTTGAGTAAAGGTCGTAGGTCAAGCCACCAATGTGATTTTTTTATCTTAATCCATGTGGAAATTTGATTTCTAAAGTTCCAGAAAATCTCAAAATGAAACATAACTTGAGAAAAAAAGAAGAAGATGAATTGGTATATACAATTTAATTATACAAACCTGGTTTGATTCATTTTCTTTTCTTTTCGAAGAAGGTTGTAGTAAAAAACAAAATTGAGTAAATATTGTAAGTCAAGCTACTCAACTATTTAATATCATTGGCAAATTGGGAATTAGTTTGCAGACTAAAGAAATTGGGAGGTCTTGATATATATAATTGATCTGCATGTTTTAATAATGCCCTATTAGCCAAATGGCATTGGTATTGGATTAAACCAGAAATGAGACTATGGAAGTCACTGATATTATCTGTGTATGACACTAACAGATCGAGTGCCCTTCTAGATTGTAAATTTTTCAAACAGACCCTGAGGAAGGCACAAACCTTCAGTAATTGTTTTATGACAAGAATTGTAGGAGATGGTACAACAATTCAGTTCTGGAACCACAATTGGAGACAAGGCCTATTATACGTACACAGTCTTCACTGAAGTACCATACAAAGAAGCAAGAGATCAAAACATCTCTGACCAGCAAGTTCTTCAGACACATAATATTAATTGTGGACTTGTTTTACAATGGGACATCTGATGATTTCAGAAGGGAACTGGTTCGATTACAAAACCTGATGGCAATGCAGAGCCTTAACAGTGCAATACAAGATGATGTATTATGGAATTTGACTGCTTCAGGGACCTTCTCTGTCAGGTTAGCTTATCAAGGGATTAAAAATGAGCTAATGGTTACAACTGATATACACAGAATTTGGAAAATTTGATAGGGGCTAAAGTAGAAATTAATATGATATAGTTAGATACTAATTATATATATATATATATATATATATATATATATATTTCATGATTAACGCCAAGGCATTGGGCGATACAATTGGAAGTCAATTGATACCTACAACTGATTTCCCAATCATAAAAGAGTCAATGAATGTATTTGAATTACTTTAACAAGTTTCTCAATTGCGTATATATCCCTCAGCTTTCAGGTATATGCATAGAAGCAAAGCAATTGTTTCAGATATGGCCAAATAAATATCTTATATCCTACCTACCTGGTTTAAAATGAAATTTCTTAAAAAGCAGCATATATATTTATTAAGTAAGTACTTGATTGTATTCATTTTTTTAATTAATTATATTTCCTCCAGCTAGCTGTTGCAACTTCACTCGGTCATGGCTTATGGCTTATGGCTTATGGCTTATGGCTATGACTCTTTTCATGTTCAGTTCTCCATTTGCATGCCCATACAGCTGTTTCATTTAATAAAATGCCCCATATGCTGCACGCATATATAGTAGTTAAGCTGTTCAGTACAGTCATTTATTTCTCTCTTAATGTTCAACCATATATGCCTTATTTTTTACTTCCACCATGCATATATATGTTTGGCACCTAGCTTATTTTGTCTGTTATGCTTACTAAAATAATATGTAGAGTAAATTATATATATAAGTGGTCCTTAAATTATTACTTATTTATTATTGGGTCCTTAAAATTCTGAAAATATTACCTTCAAAAAAATTCTGAAAGTATTATATTGGTCCTAAGAGTTTATAATTTGTACCAAATTGGTCATACCTTCAACAACCATTGAAATAAAAACTAATTCATCTATGTTACCATTAGGTTATAGCAAGGTTCTAAATAGCGTTTATAACGTCATAGCGGGAAGGCTACAAAAAAAAGCTATAGCGAATAGCGTCGCTATAGCGGAAGCTATTCCAAATAGCATTTTTTTTTACATTCCGTATATTCAATATTTGTACTAAATATCAATATTATCTAAAGTCTCATAGAACAATAAATAACACCAAAGTAATTAAGAAATTATAATATTCATATTGAACCCATACAAAGTCCAAATTGCTGTTCAAAATATCCATAGTAATATCATAAACTATCGATTTTTCTATTAAAAATATCTTAATCATCATGATTCATGACATAATCTATTTTTTTTTCTATTCAAATTTAAATTTCGGTTTAGACTTTTTTTCTTTCTATTCCCAATTTCAAATTGAATCTGTAGCAAGTAGCAACAAATTCAATTTCGGTTTGAACTTTTTTGGGTCTTTATTTAAAACTCATATAAATTGCTTTAAAAAAAAACCATATTGTATAGCGCAAATAGCGCATTTTGATGTCATAGCGTAGCGTTTGGGGTCCAAAAACGCTATAGCGCGCTATTTAGAACACTGGATTATAGTATTGTAAATAGCATACATGCATGTTGTTATATATAATAAAGATGATGTGGGTACTAATTTTACCATCCACAATTAATATCACAGATCTATTAAACAAATACAAACATGTATTCTTGCATCATCAGCAATTAATATATTAAAGGTAATGTTTACATACATATATATCATAGTGAAAATCATAATGACATGGAATTTCATGGAATTTTTTTATCAGTGATAATAGTGGACCAATTTGGCACAAACTGAAAATTTCAAGAATCAAAATGATATTTTTAGAACTTAATTTCAAGAATTATAATGATAAATAAGCGATACTGTACATCAGAGATTATCTATGTAAGTTACTCTGACATGTAATAATTAATCTTTGATTCCTTGGCAAATTTCATTACAATGTGAGGCAGATAGTAATGCAAGATGAAAAATGAAAAATGAAAAATGAAAAATTATCAACGAGATTAATATATAGTGGCGTGCATGGTAATATTGTTTTTCTTCTCATCTCTTCTGTTTGGTAGTAGCTAGGCTAAATAGCTTTTTTTAAGCAATTTTGACTTCTAATTTTGTTCAATTTATATGGTTGGTCGGCATATATTCAACTTGGCAACCTTAAAAAAACAAGTTACATCAAAAGCTAGAAAATTTGTCTTTTAAAAAAAATCACATGCAAAAATGCCAACTTTTGTGAAAATGGAAACAAATATATAGAGTAGAACTAGGGTGTGATGTGCTCATCAAACTCTTTGGTAAGCACAACTCTACATAAACTATCGGATTCACTTCAAACGAGATTAATCCAACCGTTGAAACCGATGTACGTTACGAGTGATGGGCGTACATGCAAAATTTTGAATTTTTTGAATTCATTTAGTCTCAAGTCAAGTGGTCAAAATTGAGAATTTTTTGAATGCATTAAAACAACTTCATTTTGGATCATTCATTTTTCATCAATTTTGACCACTTGACTTGAGACTAAATGAATTCAAAAAATTCAAAATTTTGCATGTACATGCATCACTCGTAAAGTACATCGGTTTCAACGGTTGGATTAATCTCGTTTGAAGTGAATCCGATAGTTTATGTACACCAAAGAATTGATGAATTTGGTGAGCACATCACACCCTAGTTCTACTCCAAATATATATATAGTTTGTTCTATGAAAAAGAGTTGCAATCAAATCTTTAGACAGACAATTGAGATCTTGAATTTTCACTTGATATATATATATATGTGTGTGTGTGTGTGTGTGTGTGTTTGTAACATTAATTTAATTCTAATTATTTTCCTTTTCTCATGAAACTTTACAAAAAAGTTAGTTCCATACTGAAAAGAACTGAATTTATTAAATGTTATATATGAAGACACAAAAATCTCGATTGAATAAATGTTTGTATTACGGGTGGTGCCAAGAATTCTTCTCCATTAATTATTACAATGTGAATCAGCATCGTAGAATTATAATAATAATAATAATAATTTTGTAATGGTGTGTAAACCGTCTGATGACGCAGTGATGATTTCACACACGTGGCTGGTAGTGGTAACGACAAAACGGTTGATGGTAAGGGAGAGCTGGGATGGTTCGTGCATGGTTGGTTGAATGGAAGCCTCAAGCATCAAAGCATCAAAGCATCAAAGCATCAAATTAAAGAAGAAGTAGAGAATAAAATTTTGATATAATAATTCTTTTATTGATATATTGAATCTGTACTGGCGAGTGGCGACTGTCGTTAACGTTGTTGTCTAACAAATACTGTTGAGTAGTAATACAGATACTGTCTCCAAAGTTTTGATAACAAATACTGTGAGTAGTACCTAATACTTAATTGCCTTGAAGCATTTGGAATTAACTCCCCCCATGGCCCCATGGCCCCATGTAACATGCGCATGCGCATGCATAATCTTCTTGCTTGTCTTATTAGCATATAAGGAAAAATCGGAATCGGAATCGGGATCGGCCCCGTCCGATCCCGATCCGGATCGGAAAAATCGGTCGGAATCGGCCGAATCGGATCGGAAAATCGGACTTTTTTGCCAGCTTGTTTTGTACTAAAAAAATAGGAAAAAATAGGAAAATCGGACTTTTTTTATTTGTATTATATCAATTTGTGATATAATTGATATATATATATATCAATGAGTTGTGGTATAAATCAAAAAAACTTGAATGGTGTGGTGGTAACTTGCATAAACTCCACCTTAAAAGGCTAGAGATCGAATCCCCACGGCTGCAAAAAAAATTTCTGTTTCTTTATATTCGCGTTTCGGCCGAAATTTGACAGGAACGGCCCGGAACGGGCTGAAATTTGACTGGAATTGGCCGAAATCAGCACTGTCCGCGTAAATCGGCCTAGAATCGGATCGGCACCGTCCGATCCCGCTCCAGAACGGCCGATTTTGCCTTCTATGCTTATTAGCTAGCTATGTAATTATCTTCTTTAAACTTCCGTATTTGTTTTTTTCATTGTGCGTTTTAGTTTAAGTTTTAACCTATCTTTCTTCTTCTTCTTCTTCTTCTTCTTCTTTTTACCACAAGTGTTAGCATTTAGATAGTTCAATTGAGCAAAAGTTCTTCTAAAGACATACATACGTACGTACATACATATATATATATATATATATATATATATATATAGAATTTTGCTATTGTGCTTCATGAAGTAAAACCAATATTTTACTTCACGCTCATACACCCATTTCCAAAATCCAAATCGTCGATCCGACCGTTCAAGTTGTTCTCCATATTGAAATGTGCTTGGAGACCAAATTTTACATTTTTTGGAATTTTTTTACTATTTATTAAGCCACTTTGAAAATCGCTGATCCATTGGTCCAGAATTTTTTACTGTTTTTTACTATTCACAATGGATCAGCGATTTTCAAAGTGGCTTAATAAATAGTAAAAAAATTCCAAAAAATGTAAAATTTGGTCTCCAAGCACATTTCAATATGGAGAACAACTTGAACGGTCGGATCGACGATTTGGATTTTGGAAATGGGTGTATGAGCGTGAAGTAAAACGAAGTTTTACTTCGCGAAGTACAATAGCCCTACTCTATATATATATATATATATATATATAGAGTAAGGCTGCTGTACTTTGCAAAGCAAACAGCCCTTTGTGCTTTGCGCTCATTTTCGGATTTTCAAAATTCAAAATGTCGATCCGACCGTTCAAGTTGTTCTCCATATTGAAATGTGCTTGGAGACCAAATTTTACATTTTTTGGAATTTTTTTACTATTTATTAAGCCACTTTGAAAATCGCTGATCCAATGGTCACACTAGCAAAACAGTAAAATTTTCTGGACCAATGGATCAGCGATTTTCAAAGTGGCTTAATAAATAGAAAAAAAATTCCAAAAAATGTAAAATTTGGTCTCCAAGCACATTTCAATATGGAGAACAACTTGAACAGTCGGATCGACATTTTGAATTTTGAAAATCCGAAAATGAGCGCAAAGCACAAAGGGCTGTTTGCTTTGCAAAGTACAGCAGCCTTACTCTATATATATATATATATATATATATATATATATATATATATATATATATATATATATATATATATATATATATTCAATTAGTAGCCAAATAATCTGCTTAGCTAGATTGCATGAAAATAAATAAAGTTCTTTTATGTGCAACTTTTGTACAACTATTTATGCCCCATTTTCCTAACAAATTAATGCAGTAAGTCATGTATATCTAATATTTTACTTCTTTTTATTGACCTTAAAACCAACAAAAATGTATTTTGTACTTTAATCATTTCAAATAATTCAACACCTAGAGATCACGTCTATTACAGTTGATTAAATATTATTTTTCATATGAAAGATCGAACGTTCAAAACTCATTAAAAAAATTTAACCCTTATTACATCCTAAAAAAATATTTCAACAACATAGCAAATATGTCACATCCCACAATTCCATGAAGTAGCTATATGACTATATCCTATAGATTGTAATATTGCCGACATTTTTATTAATACCCAAAAAAAAATATATATATATCAAATATGTCCTAGGTTTCAAAAAAAAATTAAATATGCCCTAACCGCCTGTTAGTAGGGCGGTTCAACCTACCCACCAAACCGCCCCTTCACTAGGCGATTATCTTCCTCTACCCAACCGCCCAGTGGGTGGTCCACCCCATTTTGTTTTTAAAAGTCCACTGGTTCCCCTCCCCCCCCTCTAACCCTACCCGCCCCCCCACCCTTCCTCCTACCCGACCCGAGAACCACCCCAGCGCCCCCCCCGCCCACCCCCGCCCACCCCCGGCCTCCCCTCCCCCCCTCTACCCGGTCTCTCCTCCTCTCTACCCGGCCGCCTGTTGGGTTTTGAGGCTACCCAAAGCCATTAGGCTTAAGCTGCGGAAAGACCGTAAAACAAAAATTTTACTTCTAACTTAAGCCAAAAGAATTGAAGTGGTATGTCGGAGAATCTACCGAGAGTTACATACCTGTTCAATCCTTTTCTTAGATTAAAAACCGTAAGTAAAACTTTACTCATTCAGATCATAGATTAAGTAGTATGTCGGATAATAACCGAGAGTTACATACCAGATTAATCATGTATAGACCCAAAGTAGTAAAACTGTATTTACTTGTATTTTAATCAGTTTATAGATCTACTCCTTTGATTGATTTCTAAAAGATTAAATCTATTTAACAATTAAATAGATTAATATAACATTTCTTTACCTTGCTTCCAAATTCAAATTGAAATGCAGTCTGACCCGACTGTCTGACCCGGCTGTCTGACCCGGTTAAGCAAGCACCAAAATTATAGTGCCTCTATCGGTTATCCACCAGGAACTAATCGAGAGAGCGGTTTATTTCTTTTACCAGAAATACCGTAAACTGCGAAATCTGACAAAAACACTATTCACGAGAAAAGGCAAATAATAATTACGACTCTCGTAAAATATTATTTCTAAAACCCGTAAACTCTGATTAGAACGAATCTGAGAAAAGAGAGAATTATCATTCGATCGGATCGAATCGGTATTCAACAATTGAATTAAAAAATTCTCTCTAACTATGATTACATATTTATAACTTTGTAAAACCGCCACATTAAATTTTGGTATTATATACACTTTCAAAATTTAAGTCGGCAACATATGTAGTCGGCAAATTTCAACGGCCAAATGAAATCGGCAAAAAATTTATTACTATTTTGCCATTGGCCCATTAATACTCAATTAATTTTGGGCTTTGATTTGGGCTTTTGATTTGGGCCTTTAATCTTTAATTAGTGATTTATTCTTAATGGGTTTCAAGCCCAAAATATAAATCCAATAATTAAATATTCTAAGTCCAAATCAAATACATATTTTCTCGATCGTTCGTTCGGTAACTTTTATGCAACGTGTCAAACACGTTCATAAATTAACCAATGTTTCTGCTTGTCATTTAAATGACATTTATAATTTAATTATATCATATATAATTAATTTTATCCATCTTATTATTAATTATAATCATTATAATTAATCAACAAGATTCTCCGACTAGCTCCTATATGGTGTGACCCAATAGGATCTGTGTTATGTTGGCAAATATAATTAAAACTATTTTAACTTCTATTTATCATAGGTGGCACCTGGCAAGTACATTATGACACCAATTACACAGATGATGCTGTACCGTACAATATCATGATCCAGTAAACGATTTACTTCGTGTTAATTCTTTTGTCTCATAGCTATCAGATTAGTTTCAAGGTAGGTGTGTGTCATCCTTGCAAACTTAATCTTTTCTTGATCCTGAATAGATTATCAAATATATTTACTCTTGTAATCATACTGGATCCAGATAATCATATTCTATCAAGGGGCCCAGTGATGCTATAGCTCGTATTGAGATACGAGGGACAATAGTACTTTTGATAAACCATCTTTTCCTCCGCATAAGCTATGTATACCGAAAAACTACCCTTATAGCTACTTTTTACGGATAGCGTTGAATAGCAATCACACATATACATCTCTTATGTAGGAAAAATGAATATCTCATACTTTAGAACTTAACACTAAAATGAAAACATTAATGACACAAACACAATTCCATTTAATGTTTCATTTGGGGTCTGTCAAATATCATGTTCTCTAACATGTATCTGTGTGATTAAAATGACAACTCTTTGTCTATGATTTGTAAAACTTAACCATCATTTAATCCACACACTAACCTTATCGCGGTAATTAGTGTTCCTGCTAATTACCTTGGTTAGAGACTTTTTAAGAGTATTATCATCTATATTATGAAGTTTCACAATTCCAGTCATGAACTCGAAATTATTCATAAATTCAATAATACTCAATGTAACAAAATGATTAAACATTCAATTCATGAACAAAGCTTTATATAACAAATTTATCGTATTATTGACTTCTAGATTATTACAAACTAACAATCTCCCACTTAAGCTAGGAGCCAATCATCGTAGGCCCTATCTTATACAAATCTCTATTTTCTAAAAATCTCATAGATCTAAAGAAAATCTCATAGCCAATCTCCTATGTGTCTCAGACCCAAAGAAGCAGTATGCATCTGATGCTTGGCTTGAGGAAGAGGTTTTGTAAGTGGATCAGCTGTGTTGCTGGCTGTGTCAACTCTACAGATCTTTACATCACCTCTATCTATGATTTCTCGTATGAGGTGATAACGGCGTAGAATATGTTTGGATTTTGAGTGCGATCTCAGTTCCTTGGCCTGAGCTATAGCTCCATTGTTGTCACAGTAGAGGTCCACAGGGCCTTGAACACTAGGAACCACTCCTAGTTCGCTAAGGAACTTCTTAATCCATAAACCTTCTTTTTCTGCCTCGAATGCTGCTATGTACTCAGCTTCGGTGGTTGAGTCTGCAGTTGTTTCCTGCTTTGAGCTCTTCCAGCTCACAGCACCACCGTTGAGTATGAACACATACCCAGACTGTGATCTCGAGTCATCTCGGCCAGTTTGGAAACTTGCGTCTGTGTAACCATTTACCATGAGTTTTGAGTCACCACCGTAGACGAGAAACATATCCTTAGTTCTTCTCAAGTACTTAAGGATATTCTTTGCAGCAATCCAGTGCTCCATGCTTGGATTAGCCTGATATCTACTCGTAACACTCAAAGCGTACGAGACATCAGGGCGAGTGCACAACATGGCGTACATGATAGAGCCAATAGCCGAAGCGTATGGTACTTTACTCATGTTGCTTCGCTCATCAGCTGTCGAAGGACACTGAGTCTTGCTAAGCTTTGCGTCATGATTCATTGGCAGGTATCCCCTTTTGGAATCCTGCATGCTGAACCGATTCAGCACTTTGTCAATGTATGTGCTTTGACTCAATCCTATGAGTCTTTTCGATCTATCTCTATAGATCTTGATGCCTAATATATAGACTGCCTCACCCAAGTCTTTCATCGAGAACACTTTCTTTAATGAAGACTTGGCTTGTTGCAATAACGGAATATCGTTTCCCATCAGGAGTATGTCGTCTACATATAAGATTAGAAAGGCGATGGCACTCCCACTAGTTTTTCTGTACACACAAGGTTCTTCTTCGCATCTGACGAAGTCAAACTTTTTGACTTCCTCGTCAAATCGAAGATTCCAACTCCTTGATGCTTGCTTCAATCCATAAATGGATTTAAGAAGCTTGCACACCTTCCCAGCATTCTTTGGATCTTCAAAACCCTTGGGCTGTATCATATACACGTCCTCTTCTAAATTTCCATTTAAGAAGGCGGTTTTGACATCCATTTGCCATATTTCTTAATCATGAAATGCGGCAATTGCTAGGAGCATCCGAATTGACTTAAACATAGCCACGGGCGAAAAAGTTTCATCATAATCTACACCGAGAATTTGTTTGAAACCTTTCGCTACTAGCCGTGCTTTGTATATAGTCAAATTACCATCCATGTCTGTTTTCCTTTTGAAAACCCACTTGTTATCTATGGGTTTTACCCCATCAAGTGGTACAACTAGGTTCCAGACCGTGTTGTCATACATGGATTGTATTTTGAATCTCATGGCCTCCAACCATTTTTCGGAGTATTGCTTCCGCATAGGTCAGTGGATCTTCAGTGTCAAACACTGAAATCTCGTGTAGTCCCATGTACCTTTCAGGTGCATGGACTATCCTTGCTGACCTACGTAGCACTTGTTCTTCTGGCTGTTGAACTTCATCCACAACTGTTTGTGGGTTCAGTTCTACTTCAACTTGAGTCGAAGTATCTGAGCTCGGGACTAGAACCTCTTCCACAACTACTTGTGGATTTGGTTATTCCAGATGCTCATCAGCTGAAGTAACAAGTGGTGGGTTTATCTGATCTTGTTCAGATATTATATTGTGTGATGTATCTTGAACTTCTTCAAGTATTACATTACTCCCACTACTTCCTCTTGTAAGAAAATCTTTCTCCAAGAATATACCATTACGAGCAACAACTATTTTGTTCTCGGATTGGTAATAGAAGTAATATCCTCTCGTTTCCTTAGGATACCCTACGAAAAAGCATTTATCAGATTTAGGACCAAGTTTGTCAGACGTCAGGCGTTTGAATAATACTTCGCAACCCCAAATTTTAAGAAAAGATATGTTTGGAACTCTTCCAAACCATAACTCGTACGGAGTCTTTTCTACTGATTTAGATGGAACCCTATTTATCGTTAGTGCAGCAGTTTCTAGTGCGTGGCCCCAAAATGATTTTGGTAGAGTGGCGTTACTCATCATGGAACGAACCATGTCTAACAGAGTTCGATTCCTTCTCTCAGAAACACCGTTCCATTGCGGTGTCCCTGGAGGCGTTAGTTGTGAGACTATCCCACATTCCTTTAAGTACGTTTTAAACTCATAACTTAAGTATTCGCCTCCACGATCTGATCGTAAGGCTTTAATACTTTTATTCAGTTGATTTTCTACTTCAGCCTTGAATTCCTTGAACTTTTCAAAAGATTCAGACTTATGTCTCATCAGGTAGACATAACCATATCTACTGTAATCATCAGTAAAAGTGATAAAGTAGTAATAACCGTTTCTTGTACAAGTACTCATAGGTCCACATACATCGGTATGTATCAGACCTAATAAGTCACTTGCCCTTTCTCCCTATTTAGAAAAATGCGCTTTGGTCATTTTTCCTTGTAAACAGGATTCGCATGTGTTAATTGATTCAAAATCAAATTTACCAAGAAGTCCTACTTCTTGTAATTTCTTAATGCGTTTCTTGTTTATATGACCAAGGCGACAATGCCACATGTAAGTCATACTTTCATGAGATATTTTGAGTCGTTTGTTATTATTAATGTTAAACACAGGTTTATCCATTTCCAGCATATAAAGACCATTTATCATATAAGATGATCAATAATATAATTCATTTTTATAAATAGAACAACGCTTGTTTTTTATAACAAATGAAAAACCATTCATCTCTAAACATGAGATTGATATGATATTTCTGGAAATGCTAGGAACAAAATAAACATTTTCCAGTTCCATTACAAGCCCGCTGGGCAAACACAACTCTATACTACCGACTGTAATGGCTGCAACACTTGCTCCATTTCCAACTCGGAGTTGTATTTCCCTATTGCCAAGTTTCCTTCTTTTCTTTAATGCCTGCATATTTGAACAAATATGAGCACATGATCCAGTATCTAATACCCAATCATTAATAGAGGTAGCAACATTAACTTCAATAACATAAATACCTGAGGTTGAAGCCTTGGAAACCTTTCCAGACTTTACATCCTCCAGATACTTAGGGCAGTTTCTCTTCCAATGACCTTTGTTATTACAATAATAACAGTCAGAGGAAGCAGAGACATTTATCTTGGGAGTGTTCTGTTTAGGAACCTGCTTCCCTTTGCCCTTGTACTTCGGAACCACTTTCTTCTTTGCCTTATTGATCTTTTTCTTACCCGCTTGGATCATGAGAATAGAAGAACTTTTCTTCATGTCTCCATCTGCGATCCTAAGCATCCCCTGCAGCTCCTGTAAGCTCCTGTCTATCCCAAGCATGTGGAAGTTCATGATGAACCCCGAAAAGCTAGGTGGAAGCGAGTTCAGGATAATATCCGTAGCAAACTCTTTGCTCAACGGACTATTAAGCTTATGCAGCTGCTCAATATCACTCGTCATACGGAGCATATGAGTGCCCATAGAGCCGCTTTCGGCCAACTTGTGACCTAGTAAGGACTTGGTTACCTTGAATCTCTCCACACGTGCCTGCTCTTGAAACATGTTCTTAAGCTGGACACACATGTCGTTGGATTTGGTATCCATGAATCGCCTCTGCAATTCAGGACCCATAATCCCAACTATGAGACTCTGTACATCAAGCTCATCTTCCTTGTGCTTGTTGTACACCGTGAGCTCATCAGCAGTAGCACCTGCTTTGAGCTCATCAGGGTAAGGTGTATTTAAAACATATTCCTTTTTCTCGCGCCTAAGTACGATCGTGAGAGCACGGAACCAATCAGTAAAATTAGTCCCGTCTCCTTTCAGCTTTTCTTTCTCAAGCAGGGAGCGCAACGAGAATGACGTTTCTTTAGACATGTTCTACAATGTTAAATGTAAAGATTTTAGCTTTGTTCATGTAATTTTTTATTTTTAACAATAAAACTCCCACTGCAAATCTGTTCTATTCCCATTTTGCAGAAGGACCAAGATCCCTATCTTTCATTAATAGACAAGTCGATTAAGAAGCTTGCCTATTAATTATTTTTAGGTAAGCAATTCTTTGCTAATTATATCTCTATATGACTCTTGGTTTCGTTAAACATCGTATGTTTTAACGAAGACTTTGCCCCGAGCCCAAAACGATTTTGGAAATCACCGGTAAGTAACCTCACTCTATTTGGTTTGTTATGTCGAACATAACCCTCGACCACCTAAGGTAAAAGGCGACGTCTGCTGAGCAGTCCGTCAACCAATGAACAATGGTTTGAGATGGATAGAGTAGGAAGGGCATACTACTTAATTAGATGGGTTTGTTTTATGCTTTAAACCTTGTAAGCAGCCTTTAAAAGAGGTCTTGCCAGAAAGACAACCGAAGGTATCCACTTCCAGTCTTCCTTTAACTAAGACGCACTTTCACATGCTTGACTTTGTTTTAAGCATGTTTATCTCGTAAATCTGGTTTTAGACAGTCTTACGGATACGTGAAAAGAGTCTGCCAGAAAGACAACCGAAGGTATCCATTTCCAGTCTTTCTTTGACTAACAACTAATTTCACGGTTCCTTGAAAGCGATAAATCTAATTTATGCATTTCATATCAAAGCAGTAAATCCTATTTATTTATATACGTGACCAAATTACGTATACATCTTATCAGTTCCTAATTCTTTATTTTGCAGCTATACTCAATTCTTTAGTTATACCGTTTGAAAGCATATAAACAGTTTATATGTTTTTAAAGCAGATATTCTTTTTGGAATGTAAAGCAATTTGGTAATGTGACAAAGTTCCTTTTGGGCCAGCCATTAGGACACGAAAAGGGGCTCCCAGGAAAGACCGGGGTCACGAGGACCGCTTTAGAATCGATCTTTCCTAGACAGAACCATCTCTTTTACGGTGTGGAAATGACAGCTCTTACTCAGGTACTTTATTGCTTCATCACATTCTTCGATAAACTTTACAAAACCAAAGGTTTTCGAAAAGGCGAAAGAATTACATTTTGCCATGCTTCGACAGTAGTAAAGCAATTTGGTAACGTGACAAAGTCCCCTTTGGGCCAGTTTATCAGGACACGTAAAAGGAATAGGATTGGCCAGAAAGAAAACCGCTTTTACCCAAGACCATCTTTCTTTGACTCAATTTTCCCTTTTACGGTGGAGATAAACAGTTCTTACTTGGGTACTTTATTGCTTCATCACATTCTTAGATGAACTTTACCACAGTCGAAAGTTTTTGAAAACGAAAACATAAAGAAAACATTAAAGAAAGCTTAAATCTAATTTAACTTTCTTAGTCGGAAAACTGAACCAAGAAAATCTCATTTCTATTCGGTTTTGGACTTAAGCTGCAAATCTAAGAATTAAACCGATACGCGGTATATGCAAACAATTTGCATCAGTTATAACTTTTAGAAAATCAATCAGCAGGAGAGCCTTGCGCTCTGATACCACTGTTGGGTTTTGAGGCTACCCAAAGCCATTAGGCTTAAGCTGCGGAAAGACCGTAAAACAAAAATTTTACTTCTAACTTAAACCAAAAGGATTGAAGTGGTATGTCGGATAATCTACCGAGAGTTACATACCTGTTCAATCCTTTTCTTAGATTAAAACCCGTAAGTAAAACTTTACTCATTCAGATCATAGATTAAGTAGTATGTCGGATAATAACCGAGAGTTACATACCAGATTAATCATGTATAGACCCAAAGTAGTAAAACCGTATTTACTTGTATTTTAATCAGTTTATAGATCTACTCCTTTGATTGATTTCTAAAATATTAAATCTATTTAACAATTAAATAAATTAATATAACATTTCTTTACCTTGCTTCCAAATTCAAATTGGAATACAGTCTGACCCGACTGTCTGACTCGGCTGTCTGACCCGGTTAAGCAAGCACCAAAATTATAGTGCCTCTATCGATTATCCACCAGGAACTAATCGAGAGAGCGGTTTATTTCTTTTACCAGAAATACCGTAAACCGTGAAATCTGACAAAAACACTATTCACAAGAAAAAGCAAATAATAATTACGACTCTCGTAAAATATTATTTCTAAAACCCGTAAACTCTGATTAGAACGAATCTAAGAAAAAAGAGAATTATCGTTCGATCGGATCGAATCGGTATTCAACAATTGAATTATTTTCTCTCTTAACTTTGATTACATATTTATAATCTTTTTTCAACCGCCATATAAACTTTGGTAATTTATATGCTTTCAAATTTAAGTCGGCAAATTGAGTCGGCAAAAATCAACGGCCAAAAATGAAGTTGGCAAGAAATTACCATTTTGCCCTCGGCCCATTAAGACTTGATTAATTTTTGGGCTTTGATTTGGGCTTTTGATTTTGGCCTTTAATCTTTAATTAGTGATTTATTCTTAATGGGTTTCCAGCTCAAAATATAAATCCAATAATTAAATATTCTAAGTCCAAATCAAATATATATTTTCTCGATCGTTCGTTCGGTAACTTTTATGCAACGTGTCAAACTTGTTCATAAATTAACCAATGTTTCTGCTTGTCATTTAAATGACATTTATAATTTAATTATATCATATATAATTAATTTTATCCATCTTATTATTAATTATAATCATTATAATTAATAAATAAGATTCTCCGACTAGTTCCTATATGGTGTGACCCAATAGGATCTGTGTTATGTTGGCAAATATAATTAAAACTATTTTAACATCTATTTATCATAGGTGGCACCTGGCAAGTACATTATGACACCAATTACACAGATGATGCTGTACCGTACAATATCATGATCCAGTAAACGATTTACTTCGTGTTAATTCTTTTGTCTCATAGCTATCAGATAAGTTTCAAGGTAGATGATAATACTCTTAAAAGTCTCTAACCAAGGTAATTAGCAGGAACACTAATTACCGCGATAAGGTTAGTGTGTGGATTAAATGATGGTTAAGTTTTACAAACCATAGACAAAGAGTTGTCATTTTAATCACACAGATACATGTTAGAGAACATGATATTTGACAGACCCCAAATGAAACATTAAATGGAATTGTGTTTGTGTCATTAATGTTTTCATTTTAGTGTTAAGTTCTAAAGTATGAGATATTCATTTTTCCTACATAAGAGATGTATATGTGTGATTGCTATCTAACGCTATCCGTAAAAAGTAGCTATAAGGGTAGTTTTTCGGTATACATAGCTTATGCGGAGGAAAATATGGTTTATCAAAAGTACTATTGTCCCTCGTATCTCAATACGAGCTATAGCATCACTGGGCCCCTTGATAGAATATGATTATCTGGATCCAGTATGATTACAAGAGTAAACATAGTTGATAATCTATTCAGGATCAAGAAAAGATTAAGTTTGCAAGGATGACACACACCTACCTTGAAACTAATCTGATAGCTATGAGACAAAAGAATTAACACGAAGTAAATCGTTTACTGGATCATGATATTGTACGGTACAGCATCATCTGTGTAATTGGTGTCATAATGTACTTGCCAGGTGCCACCTATGATAAATAGAAGTTAAAATAGTTTTAATTATATTTGCCAACATAACACAGATCCTATTGGGTCACACCATATAGGAGCTAGTCGGAGAATCTTGTTGATTAATTATAATGATTATAATTAATAATAAGATGGATAAAATTAATTATATATGATATAATTAAATTATAAATGTCATTTAAATGACAAGCAGAAACATTGGTTAATTTATGAACGTGTTTGACACGTTGCATAAAAGTTACCGAACGAACGATCGAGAAAATATGTATTTGATTTGGACTTAGAATATTTAATTATTGGATTTATATTTTGGGCTTGAAACCCATTAAGAATAAATCACTAATTAAAGATTAAAGGCCCAAATCAAAAGCCCAAATCAAAACCCAAAATTAATTGAGTATTAATGGGCCAATGGCAAAATAGTAATAAATTTTTTGCCGATTTCATTTGGCCGTTGAAATTTGCCGACTACATATGTTGCCGACTTAAATTTTGAAAGTGTATATAATACCAAAATTTAATGTGGCGGTTTTACAAAGTTATAAATATGTAATCATAGTTAGAGAGAATTTTTAAGAGTATTATCATCTATATTATGAAGTTTCACAATTCCAGTCATGAACTCGAAATGATTCATAAATTCAATAATACTCAAGGTAACAAAATGATTAAACATTCAATTAATGAACAAAGCTTTATATAACAAATTTATCGTATTATTGACTTCTAGATTATTACAAACTAACACCGCCCCTCCCCTCCCCCACCCCGCCATCACCACCCCCTACCCGAACCAGCCCCCCCACCTCAGCCCCTCTCTCCCTCTCTCGGCCACCCTTTCTCCCTCTCTCAGCCACCCTCTCTCCCTCTCTCGGCCACCCTCTCTCTCGATCGAATTTTTTCAGGTACGTTTACGTAAATTATTAATTTATTTTTTGTAGAATTAAGAGGGTTTAGTTTAGACATTGAACTGCCGTGTGCGGGTTGTTGATTTTCCCGATGCGAGTAAGTTGATAAAAATTAGGGTTTTAGGGTTCTGTTTAGAAATTGAATTGCCGTGTGCGGGTTGTTAATTTTTCCGACGCGAGTAAGTTGATAAAAATTAGAGTTTAGGATTCAGTTTGGAAATTAAATTGCCGTGTGCTGATAAGCATAAATTATATAAAAATTTGATCTAGTTTCTATCATAAAATAACTCCAATTATCATGTATTTTGAATATAAAATGAATGAATTACACCTAGAATCAAGTTACTGCGGTAGTTTGGCTTTAAAATGCAGGAAAAGATGAAAAATGATGTAATTAGGACTGAGTGCGGATCAACCACCCGCACTGAGATTCAGTGCGGACGCACTCAGTACTTAGCCAAATTTTCCAGCAGCTCAGCACAGCCAGAAATTTTCCCGAGCGTAATGCGTCCGCACTCACACGCCAGTGCGGGTCAACCACCCGCAGTGTCTACTTGGTCGGATTTTCAGAAACTGCAGAAGTTCAACAGTGCGAGTCCTTCATCCGCACTCTCCACCAGTGCGGACGCACTCAGAAGATTACGCAGGATTTTCTCCAAGTTAAATAAGGAAAGTTGAATCCAGTGTGGATCAACCATCCGCACTCACAACCAGTGCGGACGCACTGAACACGCAGACAGCCAGAATTACCTGGTTTCAACACAGTTTCTATTTTTGGCACTCCAAGGACACGTTTTAAGAAGCCAAAAATAGACATACTTGCCAGGAAAGAAATGTAAAAAGAGCACCCACTAACTCCACATTCTAGCCTCTAAATTGGGCATGATCTCTTGCTTTAAAAGGGGGGCTCATTTCCATTCAAAGATCCATCCATCCAACAACACATCTCATTCTCTCTCTACACACAATTCTTAGCAATAATTTCTGAAGGAGGTAAAGCTTTCAAGTAAGGAGAAGAATGGTTTCCTGAGCAAGATTCGGCAAGATTGAGGTTCTAGATTCAAAGGGTGTAATTATTCTTTATTTCATTTCCTCTTATTCTTTGCCAAACTTTGCAATGTTTCTCTTCAAGAGGGAGTAGTTCTCTCTCTAGGGGTTTAGGTCAATATGCATGAACTTGTTTAATTCTATTTTATTCGGTTATTTGCTTTTATTATG
This sequence comes from Carex kokanica, assembly GCA_025461125.1. Taxonomy (NCBI): domain Eukaryota; kingdom Viridiplantae; phylum Streptophyta; class Magnoliopsida; order Poales; family Cyperaceae; genus Carex; species Carex kokanica. Next base: position 488,388 of record JAJGRX010001148.1, read on the forward strand.
ATTGTTTTATCGGATTTGATTGTTAATTTCTGTGATTTGCCTAATTTGTGTTAAATACATATTTAGTACTTGAATTGTAGCATCTCGTTTTGGTTTCAAAAGAACCAAAATTGACTAGGATCAATAGGATAGTACCAAATTGTGAATGCAAATACCTTAGGTTTAGATTAAGATTCTAACCAATTTAATCTAAACCGGAACTACAGAAATTAAGGTTAGGGATTTGGTGAAGAACCTAAACGAGAAGTCAAACCCTAATTAGGACATCTCAAATCGAGTCGGATATTGGTATCATGGACTTGATTGTGAAATACCAATATTCGATGAGAGGAGAGAATAACAAGAGCTTATAATCTAGGTAGCTAGGGTGAAGAACCTAAAAAGTGAAGTCCGAATTACTTAGACACGTTATTAATTCATGAAAGTGACCCTTAATGACATATTAGGTTAGAAACCTCATCAAATCATACATGAATATAAGCAAATACCGAATCAATAGAGTTAAAAAGGGATTGTAGACCAAAGACCCCTAGATTCTCTTAACCTTGAAAACAAACCGACTTTTCTCTCTTTTACTTTACTTTTAATTGTTTAAAAACTCCTTCCTTCGGGTATTGAACCCAACCTTAGGATTTTTAGTACAAACCCCCTCAAATTTACTTTATTGCACTTTATTTTCTTTCTTTTCTGAAATTTATCATCTAAAGTTGAAAACTAAGTAGTTATCTTACTCCTTGTGGTTCGATACCCGATAATATACTACACGGTAGGATTGTATACTTGCAATCTGAACCGAAAGTGTATTTGAGGATAAAGCTTTTATATATCCTTTAGACGTATCATGTGCGGGTTGTTGATTTTCCCGACGCGAGTAAGTTGATAAAAATTAGGGTTTAGGGTTTAGGGTTTAATTTAGAAATGAAATTATTTAATTGCGGCCTAATTTAGAGGGTCTAGTTTATAAATTAAATTACGATTTAATTAGGGTTTAGGGTTTAATTTGTGAAATTTAAGTTATTTGAAAATTGTGCACTGCAGATACTATGGAGAGGGGCGGTAGTTCGTCCAGCACAGTCATTTCTCGGTACAAAAGCTATTCTCATTAATTTTTCTTCAATTATGCAGTGGATGAATCAGGTTGGGGCTTCCACGAATGGGTGTTGAATAATAATGCGTGGAGCGCTTACTACAATGAGCATGGAGTTCCGGTGCAGGTTGGACAGGTAGCAAAAATTTATTATTTATTCAACTTACTACTTATTTGTATGTAGCAAAACTAACATTGTTTCCATTAAGGATGGAGCTCCCCTACGACATGCCACTCCGGAGTTCACTATGGTTGACCTTACCGGAGATTATGCCAGGGATGAGGGACCGAGCCTCCACATACCACGATATCCGGAGGCCAGACAGCACGATGACGAGGCCAGTGGGAGTGGAGCACAGCATGCAGATGCCTATGCATCTGCTATATTTGGCACACCGCCTCGTCCACCTACGTATCCATCGACCTGGGAGCCATGGGAGGTGCCTACTATGCCGCCCATCCCCCCACTGGTGGAGGATCCATGGGCTGAGGCGGATACAGTCGCACAGGAGGAGGAGGTTCACGTCAGGCGTGTACAGCCGTCCAGGGATCGTCATCCACCTCGTAGGTTGGATCTCTCTGGTCGTCGCCCTCGTCCTCATCGTTAGGTTTTTTTATATTTTGCATGAGTTGTGGACATTTATTTTACGTAGTTTGGATTTTTTTTATGTGAACTTGCGATTTAGATTACATATTTTTCACTGTTTACCACGTTAGCCAAATCGACAATCAGTACAACAGCCGTATAACTGCATCAAAACTCAACTCAATTGTATTCAAAATTACAATAAAAAAAATTAAGCACTTTCATTCATTTTTATATAAAATCTACAATAAAAAAAAATATCTCAATATATATTTCCTTACAATAATATATATCTTAATAAACCAAAATATATCTTAAACAATATATACATCTTAAAAAAATATATACCAATATATATTTCCTTATAAATATATATATCTTAAAAAATAAAAATATATCTTAACAATATATACATTTACTTATAAATATATATATATCTTAAAAAATAAAAATATATCTTAACAATATATACATCTTAAAAATATATATATATATCAATATACATTTCCTTATAAAAATATATACCTTAACAAACAACAATACATCTTAAAAATATATAAAATTTGAAAAAAAAAAAAAAAAAACAATGAACCGCCCCACCTCTGGGCGGCTGTCTAGAGGAAGTGGACCGCCCAGCAAAAGGGCGGCTTGCTAGCACCAGTGGACCGCCCCACAATGGGGCGGTTATGGCATATTTAAAAAAAAAATTCAAAGTGAGGGCATATTTGATTTTTTTTTTTTTAGGGTATTAATAAAAATCTCGGGTAATATTGTATAGTTACACTAACTTACATGTGTCAGTATTAATAGAATTGTTCTCTAATGATTAATTGATAGATGATTTTACAAAATTGAACCTTTCGGCTTCTAGGTCCAATTATAAGTTAAAATACTGCATATCATGTGAATGTCCTCTTTTTAAAAATAAAGAAGAGAGAATAATTAATATATATAATTAAGTCTTGAATTATTCAACTGTAAAATAATGGCATTGCACTTTTTTTAATTACTTTGAAGTTTCGTTCAAAGCCATTTCACTCGATGAGCCATTTCTCATGGAACCAGATATTACCTATGGGCTATGGTTATACTTATATATGTTCTATATACTACTAAAAATACTTTGATAAAGCCATATGTTCTGGTTTTTCTTTTTCTTTTTTCTTTTTTTTTTATATATTCTTGCAATATGCCAGGGCCCCCCAATGTAAGGTCCCATGTGATGCCTATGCGGAAAGATAGTATATTAATCAAGATTGCAATGGCCAATGGGGTACCGTACGTGCGTGCCCAATGAAAGTTTTTTAAAAAGAAAAGTGAAAAATAAGAAGGAAAAAAAAAGATGTATAAACACCAACTTTCGAGTCAGTTTGGAATTTGGTTGAATTAGTTCACACTTCACACCATGTGGAATGAATTATTTAGAGGGTTCCCAGATTCTCAAAAATCTTTCAACATTGGAATGAATTATTCTGATCACTATGCATATATATATATACTCTTACATACTTCCAATTTAGATAAATATTAACCCACAAAACATTCCATCTTGTCATCTTCATTATTCAACTCACAAGATTCTGAATAAAGATATTGACAGTGATATTTTAACTTCATACAGTACATAAATAATAAGAACAAAATAAAATCAAGATATTGACAGTGATATTTTAACTTCATACAGTACATAAATAATAAGAACAAAATTAAATCAAGATATTGACAGTGGTATTTTAACTTCATACAGTACATAAATAATAAGAACAAAATAAAATCTCGTGTACAGAAATGACTCATCTGGTATTTCCCGGAACAGCCCAAGACCCAACTGCTAAGGGAGCCTACAATTTTGTAAAGACCAATCAAGACAATTTTTCGAAAAAGCACTAAATTCGTTCCTTTCTTTCATATCAGATAAAAGTTTTTGAAAAGCACCATTAGAGGGATGAAAAGTTCAGGAGACATTGGCATCACTAGGGGTGTTCAACCGGTCGGTTCAGGTCAAACCAAATTTTTTTTGCCGAACTGCAGTTTGAACCGGATTTTGAAAACCCAACCGAATCGACCGAATTTAAATTCCAAACCGATCTAAAACCAATTTAAACATCGGTTTATTCGGTTGAACCGAATACAAACATTTCAAGTTACAAATAAACATTTCAAAACTGTTTGTTCGGTTCAAACCGATTTGAATAACATTTTTGATAACCACACAAGCCGGTTTATGATAAACCGATCCATTATAAACCACACAAAATAAACCGATCCATTTTTTATTAAACCAGTTGGTTTAGTTCAAACCGATTTGGACATCCCGAAACCGAACCGAACCATTTAAACCGAACAACCGATCCAATTAAACCGAAATTTGCCGGTTTAGTTTAAAACCGAATAAACTGATCCATTTGAACACCCCTAGGCATCACCATGTTTCTGAGCCAAAACCTGTAAAAGGACAACTATGATCATATAAAGCTTTTTATATAGGAGTCGATTGAATTGAATCTACTGAAGCATTATTACAAATTTCAACTACGATCCTATCTTCTTTGTTTTTATAAAATTCAAGCATTAAACATAGAAAAGCTAACATATTGTACAAACTTATTTTCCTTGTTAACTTGGGCAATGAAATGACTAAGCAACGGAATTTAAAAAAAAAAAATGCACCTACGAAATTCTCATGCAAGCTTTTGTATAATTGCATAAAACCCACCCAAAATCAAATAAATTTGGCAATAAAAAAAAGGATTAGAAAACGACCCAACTATGACAAAAGGTACAACAAGAGGACCTCCCTACACAGGCAAATGTGGTACACTTGCTACTAGCAACTACCCTTTACCCATTGCGTCTGTCCATAAAAACAACAAAACCAAAAACATAAAATCACAGCCAACAAAAAACATACATCACTAGCAAAACAATACCACCACCCCATAAACAAACAAAACATAGGTGTTGGTAGGATGCTGATATTATTACTTCTTTTCCTAACTTATTGCTGGGCACACTGCACCCTGGGCCCCGCATCATCATCGTCATCCTCATTATATGCCTCCCCGTGGTGGTGATGCTGCTTGCGTCGCATCTCCTCCTCCATGTTCACATCAGTTAAGTTTGTTTCCTCACACTCATCCAGCTCCATGTCTGATAGCTCGGTTGCACTGCTAGTGGGCCGCATTGGGAGGGCCTTCTCGAGGAAACGGCACTGGTCACGGGTGAGCAGGCCAGAGTCAGGAAATTCAACTTTGAACTGAATGTAGAGGCGCCCCTTCATGAAAGGGCGGCCATGGTGTGGCATCCCCTCGTCATTTATTGCCTTGTATTGATCTGTGTGTTTACGCAAGTAATGCCTTTCAGTATGATCTTTATTTTTTCATCAAAGATTGCATGTTTCTCGGGTACACTAATAGAAAATAACTTTGACCAACATGCCTCTGATATCGAGTCTTCGTCCAACCCCAATAAGACTCACTTCTCACCAGTATGTAGATCACTACATACCCAATCTAAATTAAATACTGATAATATATACACGAGCAGAACACTATGTTGAAATTTATATATTTCATCCAGACATATTTTACAGTCCAAAGGCATCAAATGTAACAGGGACGTTTGCATAGGTACCCTAATAAAATGTTTCCTCTTGTGAAACGAGGAACAAGAGAAGAGAGTGCATACCAGGCTTGATAACCTCGCCCGGATTAGACCTAATAAGCAGCTGGCGGCCGTCAAGATGCGTGAGAGCGAACTGGAAGCCGCAGAGTGCCTCAGTGAGGCTGAGTGTGTGTTCCACAAAGAGGTCATCATACTTCCTCTTGAACTTGGGGTGCTCCTTTTGTTGCAATACAAAGACTATGTCTCCCGTCACAGTGTCAGGCTGTAAAAAACACAAGATGCCATCAATAAATAAAAATTAGTGATCAGGCTCAAAATCAAACTAGTACAATTAGTCAAAATAAGAAAAGTAGTTAAGTTCAATTAAACTAATACATTACTTTCAGGTCAAGTTCTGACTGAAATCATCCCTCCCCCACCAAGCACATTATTGGTACCAAGAAACTGTTCAATTGAACACTAATCGAGTCCATTTAGCTTCAATTCCAATTTCTAAACTAATCTAGTTCAATTGAGCTACAAGTCCTCCAAAATAGCAAATTAAAAGAAAAGAGAAACACCGACATTGATATTTCTGATAGCATGCAGAAAAATCAAATAACAATTACAATAGTAACAATAAGAAAATTGAACTAACAGCTTCGTCAGCCTCTCCTTGGAATGTGATCTTCTGCCCATGCGACATGCCTTTCTCGACATGAACTTCTACAACCTTCTTCTCCTGGACAACTTTGTTACCCTTGCACTGGGTACACTTGTCCTTCTCGCTTATGACCTCACCTGCAAATCAATGGCAAGTCAAGTTCAAACCATATAGAGATAGTATGCAGTTTCAGAATTATAACAGAGATTCAAAGAACTAGAAAGAATTGATTTGCATTTCATTCCTTGTTTTCTGATTACAATTGTAGCCTTTTTTTTATAATGTTTTACAATAGCACTCTAACTAACTAACAGATTCTGTTTTAATATGTTTAACTAGTCAACATTTCGTCTAATGCTAATTCTATTAGATAGCCTAAGAAAACCAGTCCCATGCATCCAAATATACAACACTATCTATCGAGACCCAGGTATGCGAACCCCTGGAGTAGATATGAAAGAAAAAAAATGATTTAGTAAAAGAAACCTGAGCCTCTGCATTCAGAACAGACATGTTGCATTTGTTGGATCATGCCAGGTCCAATCTGTCTGGTGACTGTCCTCACACCACTGCCATGGCAACCATTGCATCTTCCTGAATTTCCACTTTTTGAACCTTTTCTGAAATTGATAATGACATAGTAGCATTCAACGAATTTTGTACCAATGTTATGTTTCTTGACTTCAACACAAATATTTTAATAACAACAACCCGCTACAAATTAGTATAAATTTAAACATATATACCCTTTACATTTCTGGCAGAGCACATTCCTTGAAAGAGAGAGCTTTTTGGTGGTGCCATTGTATAGTTCTTCAAGGGACACCTTAAGAGCATGCACTACATCTTCCCCTCTCTTCTGCCGGTATCCTCTCGAGCTTCCACCTTTCATTAAAAAAAGAAAGTAGCTAAAATTTAGATCCCGGAGAATAAAATTCACATCATCTACAAAAACAAACTTCTAGCTACCATCAGCACTACCACAATAACCAGTGATAACATCAATAAGCTCACACGAAAAAGGGATCTCTTGCTTATCGTTGGTTCATCTTATATTCAGGCATGCTAAGTCAGTTTTAGTTTAAGCTTTATTCATTTTTACAGGTAAATACCCAAATTGATGACAACCAAGAAGGAATATAAATTAGTAACAAAGAAGTAATATAAATTAGTAAGACCAAAAAATATCTGCAGGTAATATTACCACCAAACGAACCACCACCACCACCAAAGAACTGCTCAAAAATATCAAAAGGACTGTGGCCAGAGGCACCTCCTCCTCCCATTCCCTCTTTAAGTGCATCTTCCCCATATTGGTCGTATATCTCCCTCTTCTCTGGGTCACTCAGAACCTCAAATGCTTGAGCCAACTCCTTGAACTGTTTAATAAAAAATATCAAATACTATAACAAAGGGGCAAACTATACATGCAACCCAGTTAGAGCTAAATTTATTTCATATTTTACCACAGCTGCAAAAATCGAGACATTGTACACACCCTAGCTCAACTTAAAATAAAGCTCCTCACCTTGCGAGAGATTGCAATTTACCATCCACACTACCCCTACCCCACCCATATATATCAGACAGACAAACATTATATTGTTATTTCCAAAGAAGAAATTGAGTTTCATGTTGATTCTAACTTTTTAGATCTCCTAACCAAGGATGCAAGAAAGTATTAGAAAGAAAAGAGGGCACGGTTGGGTATTATTATCTAATAAGTACTTTTTTTCTTTTTACAGAAACAATCAAGCAAAAGAAATTAATCATTTCACAGGCACGCATTAAAACATCATCCAGGAAAATATGAAATTTTAGCTATTTGTTTTACCTTCTCAGGATCACCACCCTTATCAGGGTGATTCTTCATGGCAGCTTTCCTGTAAGCCTTCTTAAGTTCATCTTGGGATGCACTTTTCGGTACAGCAAGAACTTCATAGTACTTGGTGTTGTTGGTTTTCTTAGGTGCACGCCCGAACATGGCTGGTAATCTCTATTCAGTTCCTTCTGTAACCTAGAAAACCACAAAATTGAGGAGATAAGTCATAATATTTCTAATTAAGAAAACTAAGTATAGTATAGTATAGAGATTAGAGAAACTACAAACTATATTTAGGCGACAAAAAAAAAGTACATAAATAATATCCTCCTATTGACGGTATCTGCATCTAATAAGTCTTTGAAACCAAAAAGCAAAAGAGAAAAATGGAGCAGTCTATCATAATCTTTACTAAATTGAGAAGAAAAGAATTAAGCAAATAAAAGTAATTCGGAAAGGACCTGGAGACAGACGAAACGACCAAAAGGGAAACCCTAATTTGATCGGTGGAGGTGCCCCGCTCCGAACCGCACCGCACCGCACGGAGAGATAGATAGAGGTTAATTAGATACTTGTTAGATTAGAGACGACGGACGAAAGAGGGGGAAAGACTTGGGAGCGGAATTGACAACTTTATTAGTAAATGACTGTAGTTAGTAGCAATCTCTATTTAGACGTGGTACATTGCAGCAATGGTAAGCAAACTTAATTTCTGCTGTGCTGATAGCCTGATATGGGTTTGGGTGGGTCCCGACTCCTGACTCCTGACTCCCGATGGGCATTGGGAACTACACATTCAATTCAAATATTCAATGTCTAACTAAGGTCTGCTCGCTTTAGAGTTTAGACCGGGTCTGTGAAATAACTGTGTAAATCGGAGCATTGGATATTTGGATTGGAGTGTAATGTGTATATAAAAAAGTTTGCGTAGTTGGAGCAGTTACTTACCCGTACTGTACAACTAGGAACAAGTATCCTCTCCGGTCGTCCTAGTCGCTCTGCGATTCAGATCCAATGCTGTACCTGACTGTGTAGAGTCTGTAGAGTCAGATCCGATCGGATGGGCTGATGGGCTGATGGGCTGATGGGCTGTGATGGGCATGGGCTGCAAAACAATTGACAATTGCAGGAAGCCAGGAATTAAAGCATAGCTTTCATCTACTCGTACCAATTCTTAACAAGGGATTGATTTTCGAGATATTAGAGAATTTGTGGAAAGCATATTAAGAATTGGAGCCAAAAAAAACTTAAATATAGGTAGTGTGCCAAATAATATTAAGAATTGGTGGAAACGATATTAAGATTTTTTAGATATTAATTAAGAATCGGTGGAAATGATATTAAGAATTAGTATAAAAGATATTAAGAATTGGAGAGAGAGAATTAGGCCTGCTAAACGAGTCGGGCCAACTCATGGACTTTGAGCTGGACTTTGAAATGAGTCAAATTGAGCTGAGCCCAATTCGAGTTGAGCCCAAACTCGGCTCGAACTCGAAATAATTCTTCATTTCCCTAATCGAGTCGAGTCGAGTCGATCCGATCCGAGCTGAGTTGCCGAGTCGAATCTCCCTGTCAAAGCTCTGTCGCTCGAAATAATTCTCTCACTGTCAAATATTATATGTATGTATTCAACAACAAGAGGTGTTGTACCAATGTTACAGTTGTCAGATTATTTCAATTTAATTTTTTTGCCGGCCACTAGCTTTGCCTTTCCTGTTTTCTTTTAATTAGTTCCTAAATTGAATTATAATATATTGGTTAATTAGATCCGTATGCATGGTTCAGAATCAATACCAGCATTGAAAAGCCCCAATGGTCCATAACCTCATTGCTCGTTACCACCACTAAAAGTCCATAAACTCTTTCCTGTTGTTATAAGCGACTCTTTATTAATGAGCCGAATTCGGGCCAAGCCGAGAGGATCAAATGGACCAAGTCGAACCGGGTTTTTTCATTTATATTTGATCTGAGTCTGAGTTGGACCTTTAATGAAGGTTGATAGAGCCAGGCCGAGTTTTGGTTTTGATCCGGCCCATTAGCAGGTCTAGAGAGAATATTGAAATATAGGTAGTGTGTCAAATAATATTAAGAATTGGTGAAAATGATATTAAGAATTCAGTGAAGCAATAATAAGATTTGAGTTGTTTTGGCGCTCTAGCGAAAAAAAAATTATGTTACGTCAAAATCTTTGACGGTTATAGATGGAAAACGTCTGAGGAATTGTAGTTGCAGACAGTTATCGCATCCCTTTCAAGAATGTAGTTTATATTCAGAAAAAAAAAAATCATCCACTTATTAGCTAGTAATATTGTATGCACAGTTTCTAAAGTTGTGTCGTATTTATGTCGAACATATATAGTGTCAGGTCTGAAATGTCGTGTCATATCATATCATGTTGTACATATCCAAATATGTGCTACATATATAGTTTGCTAGAACCTCCCTAATGTACTTTAATTGAAAATAACATTAACAGTTGCTAATGTTGTGAAATGATACACTTAAACACACATTCAATAATAATAATAAAAAGATGATGATGAATGCCTACCAAGTAAAATAGTTGTTGCCCCCCCTGCTCTAAATATGAGACACAAAAAAGAGAGACATTGCAAGTATATATTTTTTAAAAGGATTTTCTTTTACCTAACTTCTCCGTTAATCAATCAGTTCTAATTTATTTTGAGAATTAGAAACAAGAAATTAGATCTATTATTGTCTGTTCTTGCTAAGTTTAGATGGGTGGGTGGGGGGGGGGGGGGGGGGGGGGGCACAGTTAAAGATATATATTAAGTAAAGAAAAATCATAATCATAGAGGGGGTTAAGTCCTCTTTGTTTAAGAATAAGTTTTAGAGATCAATCATAACACTAATCTTTTCTTGACAACTTTATGGGAGAGGCAACAATTTTAGGCAGCAACTAAATTTCTAAAATTAAAGATATTAAGAAGAAAATTTCATAAACATCCTGTGTTAAAAAAATGTTTTAGAGATTCATTATATGGATCAAAATTAAATGTGAATTAGGCTATTAATGGGTCAATATGTTATTTTGGGCCGTATGGACGTGTGAGCCGAATTTAGATGTGATTTGATCTATTTTGGAAAACTGTTATCTTCACTCGGTCTATGTTTTTTTTTTTTTTTTTTTTTGGAAACTTTTGCAGAGGTTGTGAAGTTATAATGGAAAATCGATCTGTCAATTTTTGGATAACCAACTGTCCTAAATCCCCGGAGGCTGTGCTAAGACTGGCACCTACAAATAGCTAGCAATTCCTAAATCTCCTGGAGGCTGAGGCTGGCACCTACAAATAGCAATTCGATCATCTACCTATAAAGATTAAAGAGTAAAGACTGGCGTTCCACAATGTCGACCGCCTGGTGTATAAATAATTAATTTTCACTTGATATATATTAATTAATTGTACATGCAGGTTCATATTTTCTGACGATCGATGCCAACAATAAGAGACATAATGGGGTTCCACAATGTTGACCGCCTGGTGTATGAGAAACTCATCATGCACCGGACCCCCCTCGTCCTCGCGCGAGATATTGTATGTCTATTCATGTGGCTTGACCAGATGACGGCCATTGACGTTGCACGCAGCATTTTATTGATTAGAAACCCTTCTGCCATTCTTTCCCTAGTAAATGAGGCGGAGGGGATACTGAATTATCTCCAACAAGATGTCGACAACACAAATAGCTTCCACGATTTCCCCTGCCTTACTAGTTTGTTAAATCGATGCATCGACACAAGCTTCTTTGATATCCACAAGGAGCAACTTAAAAAATCCCTCGTGCACAAATTAAACGGGGTTGGAAGAGTTATATTTTACGACCCCTACTACGAGATTTTACATGCGTATGATCCTAGTGTAAAGATCGCAGAACAAGATGTGTCGAGGTGGGGCCGGAGGCCAATGATTCCTGCATGTAGTCCAACAGAGCTGACAAGGCCGTACCGCTTTCCACCGGAGATAGCAGCTCCAGAGGATGACAGGTCTACATTCATCAATCCCTTTGCTGAAGTGGGCATGGATTACTTGGCGTAGAAAATTAAGCTAGAGATGTGTATTGACAGTACATGCAATTTAATTAGCATGCATTTCATCATATATAATTAGTCATGTATCTGAGGAAGAGAATTAAATTTGTGGTCAGTAGGAGATCATTTGTTTTGTTGTTATATTTTTTTGTGCGTTTTTAGGTTTGTTGGCATTTAATCAGGGCAGATCTTAATGCTAAGCAATGCAAATTAAAGGCTGCATGTAATGTATAATTAATGTATTTCTTGTGAGGATGGATCTCAATAATCTTTCTACTTGAGTCTTGAAATTAAGTTGAAACCATCGCCCATCGGCAATTAAGAAACAAATTAAGTAGCTGTATATCATTTGGTTTTTCTTGTTTGTTGTCTTTCGAGCCTGGAGAGTGGAGGAGGACTTTTCCTTTCTTTTATCATCCAATGCAAATGATATTTAATTTCATTCGCTACTTTGCGACTGATCCACTGATCCACTGATCCGTGCTTCTAGTCTTCTAGACTCGGACTCGGACTCGGACTAGGACAGGGACAGAATAAGCCAAGCAATGATCCGTTCTTCTAGACTCTGCGTCATTGCTCACCATTTCCCTACGCAGCGGGCCCCACTCCCCTCTCTTAAATTCCAACCTCTCCCCAAATCGCGCTCCCTCCTCTTCTCAACTCGAGCATCGCTCTCCTCTGCTTCAGCTCCTGCTCCTGCTCCTGCTCCATCCATGGTGAAGGCGATTAGAGTTTATGAACTCGGCGGCCCCGAGGTGTGTTCGATTCTTTTTTATTATATAGATATAGATCTGACAATTTCGAATTTTGAACTCCTGTTTCTTTTGAAATTAGGTGTTGAAGTGGGAGGAGGTGGAGTTAGGGGAGCCGAAAGAAGGGGAGATTCGAGTGAAGAACAAAGCTATTGGAGTTAATTTTATCGATGTTTACTTTCGCAAGGGGGTTTATAAAGCTGCGGCATTTCCTTTCACTCCGGGTATAAAATATAAACATAATTCTTTTGTCTCAAATTGTTTTAGATGTTTAATTTACTTACTTACTGGACGACTAGCCATTAGCCAAATTCCAATATATATATATATATATATAGTTTAAGGAACTGGAAGCATTAATTTGTTAACTAACATAGGGATGGAGGCGGTTGGGGTGGTGACGGCAGTGGGCCCAGGACTGACAGGGAGACAAGTTGGGGATGTAGTGGGATATGCAGGAGGACCGCTGGGTTCCTACTCCGAAGAGCAGCTCCTACCTGCCAGCGCTGTGGTCACAGTCCCGTCTTCCATAGATTGCACTGTTGCTGCATCTGTCATGCTCAAAGGAATGACTGCTCATATGCTTTTGCGTCGAGTCTTCAAGGTTCTTCTTTTTATTTCTTTCTTTACTTTTCATGCTTTTCACCTCAATTAGGCTAGTTTAGCCTTAGTTTGTCCTCAACTTTTACATTAGAGAAGCGGAGAATGAACAAGGATAGGAGCTTAGCTCTAGGGGTCGATATCTGCTCATATGTTCCATACAGTTGGCGAGAGGCGGGGACACTCAACTGTTCAAATGCCCAAATTTACCCAGTTAAAACCTCAATTTGTCCTTAACTTGTGCAGCTATTACCTCAACCTTACCAGTTTTTAGTTTTCAATTCAAAACCAAAGAGATTTCAAGAAGAAAACAAAGTTAAAAGATAAAGACATGCTGCACCTGTAATGCAATGATCTTGTATGGCACAAACATGAGGTTCTGTTCATAACGTCAGGAGCACTCGTATACAAATACTAATTTTGTTATCATACATCAACATGAATATTCTAACTCCATAATCAACACAGGTGGAGGCAGGTCATACGATCCTCATCCATGCTGCTGCAGGTGGTGTTGGCTCGCTTCTGTGCCAGTGGGGGAAATCACTCGGTGCCACCGTGATCGGGACGGTTTCAACTGAACAAAAAGCAGATCAGGCAAGTCAAGATGGATGCGACCATGTCATAATTTCCACCAAGGAGGACTTCGTGGAAAAAGTTAATGAAATTACAGAAGGCAAGGGTGTTGATGTTGTCTATGATTCCATCGGCAAAGATACTTTCCAGGTAAAGATAAGAAAAAATTGCTACGCTAAAAATTGGAGGGGAGCTAAATGTCCAATTTATGCTTGCAAATGAACATGGATAATTGACTGCTTTGTAACCTGGAAAATTGTGCTTATGGTTATATATCTCCTTACTATTGTATACAAACCAATCCAGAATTTGGATTACTTGAACTAATGTTCTTATCCTTTTCCTTGAATTCACAGTCAACTGCACTTTTGTCCCCATATTTAACAGTAGGATGGTTGGATAATATAGATGGCTGATGAACCTTTTGCAATTAAAGAAAGGGGCTTTTCCTTTATTTTATCTTATAAAGTTTAACTTCATTTATTCAATCAATGTCATTTGACAGATTCAGATTTTGTATTCTGATATAGCTGGGCTCATGTTGTCAAAAGAAGAAAGAAATAATAATTGTAGCAGTACCAGCAACAACAGCAACAACAGCAACAACAGCAACTGTTATTATAATAATATTTTGTAATAAATTTGGAAATTAATATGTAGATAGATTACCACTTGAACAATATTACTAGATTCTGGACAAAATATGACTAAGTAAATTGTTTTTAATAAACACAGGGATCTTTATCAACCCTAAAGTCGAGGGGATACATGGTCAGTTTTGGTCAGTCATCAGGAGCACCGGACCCACTTCCCCTGTCAGAGCTCGCTTCAAAATCACTTTTCTTAACCCGTCCATCTCTAATGGCTTACACTGCAACCCGTGATGAGCTCCTGCAATCAGCAGGGGAGCTCTTCGCAAATGTTGCATCAGGCATTTTGCGGGTCCATGTCAACCATACATACCCACTATCTGAGGCAGCCCGTGCTCATGCAGATCTTGAGGCAAGGAAGACTAGCGGATCAATTGTTCTTATACCCGATAACTAGAGGGCATTGCATTGCAAGTAGTTGGTAGTTTGTTCCTGCATTTCTTTATTCCAATAAAGAGAGATGAGAATGTAGAATCTTTCATCCTCATTTTTTTTCTTTTTTGGTTTCTTGGTTAAGTTGTATGTTCTTGCAGAGGCTGAAAATTTGAAGGGCTTTTTGTAGGTGTGTGAAAGTGTGTAACTGTGTTTTTGAATAGTACCTTGGGCCTCCTGGTTAATATTGTATCATCGAGACTGTACCAATGCTATTGGAATTATATATGGTTCACTATGTTGTTGATAGTTGATACCGTTACCCTGCATGAACCCATAACTAAAAAACGAACCTAAATTTATAGGTGAATTTAACACAAGCAGATAATGTTTTTCCGTCTAGCTGTTGTGTTTTACACCTGGCAGAGCTTATGCCAAAAGCCTTTTGCTTCAATACTCAGAAAAAGAAGAACTCAGTTGCTCAAACAACAAGACAACTTCAAACTAATTCCACATTGAAGAAAACAAAAACTGCAAGCCATTAGCCATGTGTTTATTTAGGCAAACTTATTAAAACGACCATTTCATATCACCCCAAAATGAAATTGCCAGATAGGCCAATCATAATATATAAGATTATTATGTATAACTTAAAAAAATTTAAATGACATAAACGAACGGTTGACCTTGTTTTGTGGGTTCAAAATTATAAAGTGTAAGAGTTGTTTTAAAATAAGATCAACACACCAACAATGCCTATTCATATCCTAGTTCTTTTAGAATAAGATCAACACACCATCAATAAGATTACCACACCTGGTAATTTTGTGTGTTGATTTTCATTGCTTTTTTATGACATACCAAAGCGAGCAATATTTCATGATTATTTTGAATTTTTTTAATTATTAATACTACAAAAACTATTGTTATGACGCATCATTCAAAAGAGTTGTAAGTTGACAATGTTATGCAGCAACGAGCAAGACTATTGTTATGATCTTATTTTAATTAAAAACATAGTTTAGGGTTTAGGGTTGTAAGTTGTAATTCAAAAGAGTTTTAATTATTAATACTACAAAAACTATTGTTATGATGCATCATAGCAAGACTATTGATAGGAAAGTGGGTCATCTGTCTTGCTCAAAATTTACCTCTATGAATTAAAAATTATTTTTTTGTCAATTATATTTTACAATTTTTGTAAGTACTCTTATAAAATAAAATTAACTTACAGTACAATAATTTATTAAGCGTCTCTAATTTTAATTTTCTAGTACCGTCTCTTTAAAATAATTTTGGAACTTAACTTAGATCTCATTGAAAGTTTCCCTTTTTTTTTTTTTTTTTTTTTCCTTTTTAGTGAAAGAAGCAGGGATTTTTTTTTTTGTTATATAAATTCAGTTTATTTTTAATATATCATCTCAGTCAAGAAATATATTAAATATGATTATCAACTTAGTCAAAAGTATTAAATATGATTATTAAAATTTATTCATATTACTTCACTAAAAATAACATTGTTATTAAGTTATTTAGAGATGTGACGTAGGGATTTTCATTATGTTGATAATAGGAGTTTATTCATTAGTTTAGTAGAAAAAAAAAGTATACATAATTCATAAGATAATTGCAAAATACCGACAAAAAGAAAAACAGAGAAAATCCATAGATGCTTCCTGTGTTTTGACCAAAAAAATAACAGTAACTTTTCTTGCCTGGACAGCTCAAAACAAAAACCGGACCACAGTTTTTGTGGAATTCATTTCCCCTGAAGTAACTCAAAGTATTGAGTTTGGATCCTGACTGTCGGATCAGAATCTGCACGAGTATTAAAGAGATCCTGTAAATTGAAATTTGAGCTGGATTGACCCGATTATGATCAAACGGTCGAATTCTAAGCTTAAATTTTGAGTTACTTTAGGGAATTAGGACCTGTTTTTTGACTTTTGCTCGCCTTTATTTTCTTTTTTCTTTTCCTGGCGTGTCTACATGTAACGTGTACAACCACTTTTCTTGCTCACTCGCGAACTGCCTACAAAGTACAAACCATCATCAGACAGAATCAACCATCCGACCAAATTACCAAAACAAAAACAAAAACAAAAAGAAAAAAAAAAAAAATGGCGAGCGGTGGCAACAATGGGAGCTTGCAGAGGGTGATAGTGATGAGGCACGGGGACCGGATCGATCAATTCAACGACATGTGGTCGCGCCGGGCACAACGACCGTGGGACCCACCTCTTGCTAGGGATGGCTTCGAGCGCGCCTGGTCCACCGGGAGGAAGCTGCGCCAGATAGGGTTTCCGATCACGCGCGTCGTCGTGTCCCCTTTCAGCCGCTGTCTTCAGACCGCCGCCGAGGTCGTCTCGGCGCTGTGCGCCGTCGTCAACGACGAGTTCGAGCTTTTCACGGTCGAGACCCGTAAGGGTGTCCAGATCAATCCGCTTAAAGTCAAGGTTATTTGCTAGTAATGCGGTTGTTTTCAAGTTCTCAATTGATGCAAGCAGCCACTTTGTTGGTCAACCTTATCCTCTATTGTCTATTGAGCAATTAATCAGTGGATAAGTTGAAAGAATAAAAGCCTCTATTGAGCAATCAAATGGGGGTGGTAACTGGTAATAGAGGATTAGACTACAAATTGACTGAGCAAACAAATATACAAACTTGATTAGGACTGCTAACACTTTCTGTTAGTTAGGTACTACAGCCTGTACATAGTCTACAGATAGCTTTAGATTGTAACAGAGAAAGACAATCAATTATATTTTAATCAGTCTCTCTGTATCCTGTTACTTGTATCTTCTTAGTTTTATGGTATCAGAGCTGAAACCAATTCCCTTATCCGATCTTCAATCCATATACCAGAAGAAAATTTCTTTTACAGCATTGGCTACAATCAATTCCCCAAGCTCTCATCTCACCCCCTATTCTCCGATCTTAATTGATCAAGTCATTCAAATCACAATTCCTGTTATGCTCCTCAAGTCAACCTGAGTTTATGTTGTGGTAGTGTACAAGTGTGAAACAAGTACCTTTACCATGCTAATCCCAGTTTATGCTGGCATATTTTTTATTTGTTTTATTGTTGTCGAAATTAGCATATGAAAGTAAATTGATTCTCTTTCTTACGAACAGGTGTCAATTGAATACGGCTTGTGCGAGGTGCTAAGTGAACAAGCACTGGGCGTAAACAGGCCAAAGGGAACAGAGAGTTGGTTTCCCGACATATGTAATCTTGGAAATGAGTTACCGAAAGGATCCATTGATCATGATTATGACCACCTTCTTGAAGCGGTATAGTTCAAAGTTTCAAGTATGAATATTGGGATTCAGATATATATATATATATATATTTTTTTTACAAAATGCACCCCAAACTTCTGAAAAATAATGCTTATATGCCAAACTGCAACCACTAGTAAAACAATATTTGGATTTACAAAATAGCATTTTGGCTTCATTTTCTGTTAACATTAATTGTTTCATAAAAATTACCCTCTGCAGCTATTTATAAATATAAGGATCACATTAAAAAATGTGTACATAACCGATTAGAAACTTTGGATATTGATTACAAGTCTAGTAATAGGTCAGGTCTTCTTCTTTTTTTTTCAAAAAGCTATCTTAGAAGTCATAAACATGATTTATTACTTCATAGATCAATGATTTACTGTGTCTGATTGGTTTGTATGTGAGCAGTTGCCACAATTTGGGGAAACTGTGGACGAAGCAAGAAATAGATATAATAACATCCTTCAAGCTATTGCCAACACGTATCCAGGAGAAAACATTCTTCTCATTACCCATGGTGGGTACATGATACTATTCTGTTTTCCATTTTTTTCTTTTTAATACAGAGTCTATATTTATTTCTCACAACAACAACAAAAAAAAAAAATTCTCCTGGGGCATATTTGTATATGCATCGGATTACATATGCTATGCTAATTTTTTTATAAAATATACCCATCTTTGTTTAAGATATAACACATTGTCGGGGGTTTCTTTTGAAATGAGAAATTGAGTCTCATTGTGAAATTTAGGGTTTAATGAGCACCTGTGTTTCCAACACACTCTCTCTCTCTCTCTCTCTAGGTGAAGCAGTTGGGGCTTCGGTCACGTTGGCCCAGCGAGACTCTATGGTTTTTGAGGTCGATTACTGCGGCTACAGTGTCCTTGAGAGGCAAGTATCCATGGGACCTACAGGGGAGGCTGTGCCGGGTGAGTTCAGGGTCGTAAGCAGAAATGGTACACACGGGGTACAGTGGGCTCTTCTGTCAGAGAATGCATAGAAAAGGAGCTTCACGTCTTAGACTTTGTAATTCACTGACTTCTGTCTTGTACTGTCATGCATTTACTTGATCTCAAACTTCTAGGATAATTTAGGTTTTATTTATTTAGAGCTTATAGATAACAAGAAGAAAGGAAATTCTTGATCAAGGCGTGATTTGGTCAAGTTTAATACTTCTTCATATGTGAATAACATTAATAATATTGCCATATGTTGACTGTTACCATATGCGCAGGGAGTTGCGGAGCTTGAATTAAATCTTAAGAGGAGCATCAGTATGGTACTGAAGCATCAATTTCTAAAAGTGGCCTTTTGAATTGAAAATTAAATGTTAGAGGGGCTAAACTGATAGGTTTTTAGCATTTACTGCGTTACAAGTCTTTTGCTCTTTATTCACTCATGTATTGTTGCTCAAATGGAAGGGGGGTGGGGCAGGACATGGTTTACTTTTGGCTACACCAAGGTTCTTCCCCGTTTGTAAATAATTGTCATTACTTATCAAACTGTGGTTGATTTTATTCGGCTAAGTTAAAGTGAAATAATCAAGTATCCATGTGTCAGAAATTATTTTGCATATATAAGGTGTTAAAGATGAGGCTTGTTTGAGTCAGTTAATTATTTTCTGTTATTTGAGTCCACTTATTCTGGTAACATATGACTTATATGAGGGACTTGACTGATTTTGTTTGAATAAATGTCCGTAAAATAACTGAGCGAGCATGCTTTTTTATTATGGTATTTATTCATCTTTGTAGGCCTGGCATAGTGCCTTGAATTGATGGACTGACAGAAAGAAACACAACGGGCAGAAGTAGGGGTGCAAACGGATCGGATACAGATTGGATAGTGCTCAACCCATATCTGTATCTGTATTTTTTCTTCGGATACGGATATGGATCGGATACTAATCGGATACAGATACGGATACGGATTGGATATTAAACGGATACAGATACAGATCGGATATTTTCGGATACGAATACGGATACAGATATAATTCGGATTTCTATTCAAAATATATATCTAATTAACTTGTTACGTCATTACAAAATATATATCTAATTAACTAAAATTCACTATTAAAGTAAAGAAAAGAAAGTGCAAATTTATTCTAATAGTCAGGTATGCTCTTTGCTTAGAAACCATATTTTCACATGCCTATTTTTTTTTCAATACAACTATTTCTAACATTTACATAAAATTAGTAAAGAATTTATGGTCCAAGAACTATATATAAAGCAAAATTCACATTATTGACTAGCACTGGAGAAGGAAAAAAAAAGATTTGAATGCATAGTTTTGGACTTTAGTATTACAGCAATTATTGGTTTTGTTCTATAGAAAAGGAAGAGTCAAATACGTACACCAAAAAGAGGTAAGTCAGAGCACTAGACATTAATGCTATCAACGATCATTGACAGATTTTGGTAAGGAGGTGGGATTATTATCGGATATCCGAAAAATTAAAATATACAGATACGGATAATTATCCGTATCCGTATCCATATCCGATTCCGAAACTCAACCCGTATCTGCATCCGAATCTGCATAAAAGATATCCGTATCCGTATCCAAATATCCGAATCCGCGAAAATTCGGATACGGATCTGGATTTTTACAGATAGTATCTGACCCGTTTGCATCCCTAGGCAAAAGGCTCTTTTTTAATCCAGTCCATTTTCTGAAAGCATTTTCATCTCCCAGATCCCATTTAACAGTTCTAACCCAGCGACATAATCCAGGCCACCGAATTTTCTTTAGTTACTATTTTGAAAAAATAAAAATAAACATAGTTGATATATGTTTTTAAAAATTTCATTTTTGTTAGGAACATATTTATTATAGGTGCACCAATTAGGGTAATTGTTGTCCCTAACGACATATAGAAGGGGTGAATAGGTAGTCTTAAAGACTCTTTGACATTTTTCAGTTTAACCCTCTAAATTAACAATCAATCATCTAACAAGCAAGCGTGTACAAATAAAGTAAATAGAGTAGAGTAAGAGAAATTTGACACGCGGGATGATATGAAGTTTGGTGTAAAATGCCTACATCTCTGGATAAAGCAACCTCGTCGCCACCATTTCTTATTACCTAAAAAGAAATGATACAACTCGTGACACGTGAGCCCAACAATGGTGGGAAGTCACAGCCTAACTCGTGTACACAGTTGAGCCTAGAAGCTCGAGCTGGAGAGTCCTACGTAGAGGATCGTTACACAACTATGTTTATATGTGAGCGGAAATGCTCGAGCTGGCGAGCCCTATAATGCTATACAAGCAGGGAAGTCACTCGGCTATAGAAAGGAAGCACTAAAGTAGATCTCCACACTATTGAACAAGAACCAACACTAGAGAATATTAGTCAAGTGGATTTGAGATTATCAAAGGAGTATTGAAGTTTTAGCTCTCTCAAAGAAGGAAGCTCTCAATAACATAGAATTAGTGTTATTTGAAATCTATGACATGTGGACAAAAGGCTTACGGACTTCTAACACTTGAACATTGTCGCGATATGTGCTACGACCAAGGGCATATCGCACTGTTCAGAGCTATGGTTGAGAGGGCAGTACTTCAATTTGATCTAAATTGTATTGATCTCAGCGATGATACTCTAGACGCCTGTGTCATGGAACTAGAGGTCCAAGTTCCTCGAGCAACCGCTGACGATGTTATGGCCGGACGTTACAACTCGCTTGAATCCATAGTCATAGACGGGCGCAACCTAGGAGATGAATCGTCACCATCAACAGTGGTTCCCCCTCGACGAGTGATAAGAAAACCCAACAAATTTAGCCACTCGAAGTACGTTTAACCTAGGAGATGAATCTTATTTAGTTTATGTTTGAACAATTTAGTTTATGTTTTGTTTCGTTTGAATGACATAGTCTTATAAAAATAATCTTATAAAAACATAGTCTTATAAAAATAATCTTATAAAAACATAGTCTTATAAAAACATTAATACAAATTAGCATAGCGAAGATAGCATAGCATAAATGAGTTCACAACATACATCTCTCTTAAAAAAGTTCATCGTTCATTATGTCTGAATATTCTGTTGAACAGACAACCAGCTGACCGGCTACCATATGCCTCTGCTTAGCTAACAGTTGCCTCTGCATACATAGCAGATGCCTATGTCCGGCTACCATATATGCTTCTCCGTGACCCTTGTGTACCACTTGCCTTTACATACATAACAGATGCCTCGGCCTAGCTATCAAATATGTTTCTCCATGCCCCTTATGTCCCTCGTCTTCCACCAGTTGCCCCTGTCAAATCATGACAAAAATATACTTAGGTGTGTAAAATTTTCAAATATGTAAAATATGAACTTATTCCCTTTTACAATTTTCAACCTGAAGTTCTTGTTCTGTTGGATCCCTCTGGACGTTGTACTCACCACGTGGTCTGATCCGAGCTTCCATATCATCCATAGCGTTAGGAATTCTCTTGTGCTTCCTCCTACCCTTATTAATTTTTGTTGGATCCGGCCTAATTGTAGGTGCTTCCAAGTCATATGGCCAATTGTGGGCGTTACCAAAGCCGTTAAACTGACCTGACCATGTGTTGACATAATTTTCAACGCTATAATAGTCACTTACATAGTTCCTTGGATTTAGATGTCTCAGACAACACACCGCTATAAGTGGTTGCAAGGAATGCCAGTAAATTGCAGTTTCTGACACTCACATATAGGCATTCCCTCCTTCATTTCTGAAAATCTAACTTCATACTTCATATCTCCCTTCACTCCCTACAATAAATAAATCAAAATAATTAAATGGTACCATTTACACATTTTGTATGAAATTTTAATAAATAACTAATATACCGTTTTAACGACTCCATCATGAACTATGACTTCATAAATATTGAATTCGGAGCCACTGTTGAGCAACCTCACCTCTTTTGACAAACCAATCCACACATTTATAGAATGTGCGCTCAACTACTGCTGTTATAGGCAGTTGGCGAGCCACTCAAAATACGTTATTCAAGGACTCTGATCCATTCATAGTCATTATACCCCACCTATTCAGACCTCCGTCGTGACATTGTGCCCATTTATGGAATTGCAAAGGCTGTTCTTCAAGGTTTTGCATCCTTTTATCATAAAACATGATAGACGTACTGATGTGTAGTAATACTCCTACCTTTTATCAAATCCATACCTTCATCAAACCTCCAAGGTTTCATCTTACCTACAAATTTCTTGAATATATTTTTTATCCTTTTGTCCTTACACAACTTGAAAACATTTGACGCAATATGTTGAGAACATAATTGATGAACTGCTTCACCTCTTTCCTCACACCACCTTAAATCAGGTCGATCAAACACTGAACGGATTGCATCATGCTGATATGATATAACGCATATCCGACCAGGGCCGACAACATCTTCGCATAAAAATTGCATAAACCAACCCCAATTAGATGAAGTCTCCTCTTTCGCAATGATCACTCAAAAGAGAGCGATGTTATCTTTTAAAATTTATAAACTCGAAAATGCTATCAGTTCGAATTGCAAGCGCACAATCCTTATCGAGTAGTATAATCGAGGTCGATCCACAGGGAATATTAGTCTACAGTCTTGAGTGATCAAATCACAATCTTTCGAAAGGCTAGACAAAATCTGAAAATTAAGAGTTGGAATTGTGATCAATGTAAATTTGGCAACAATTAAAAGTAATTAAAATAAAGATAGAGATGAGAATTCCTAGGGTTTCGGCACACCATTGCTACTCAATCCACTTTGATATTCTACTTCTGTCGGGTTTGATTTCCTGTTGTTGTTAATAGAAGACACTACATAGGACACTGCGAGTCACTTACGCAAATGACGGGACTTCCACCAAGATACTACATAGGACACTGCGAGTTATCTTACGCAAATGACGGATCTCTTAAATACACAAGTTACTACATAGGACACTGCGAGTTATCTTACGCAAATGATGAAACTTTGTTTGTGTTTTGTGGTTCTGATTTATGGTTTTCCCGTGAAGGTTTTCTTCACATAAATCTAATGGCTCCCAACGAGACTAACTCGTCCATCCTAGTTTTTCTACCAATAAAGTACTGTCACTACCCTAGGATTAAACTAGATCATCGAAATTAGGTGAAGGGAGAATAAATTGCAAAAGCATTTCAATCAACAACAAGAAATCATAATCAACAGAAAATATATATATCAAAGCATCATGAGTAACAAGGTTTACTGCCTAGCCCCTAAGAAAAGAACTTAGCCGCGGAACGGCATCATTACAACACTCCTTTCTTTCTCACTTCAATCAAATCTAACCCTAATTACCAAAATTACAAAGATGGTTTCCTATTCTGTCCAGGGCTTTATATAGGAGTGAGGGGACGTCTGGAGATGAGTGAAGGCCAAGAAACACGGTTTGGACACGCTTGTGGCAGTTATTCCCCAAAGGATGCCTTGGTTACGGACCGTATTGGCTGATACGGTCCGTATTCACACCTTGTTGCTGAGGGGTTTTAATGCGTATCACGCTATCTCCTGGCCCGTATCCGGCTAGGTCCGTATCAACTAATACGAACCGTAACAGGGCCTCAGTCGATGAGCGTCGCTTGTCCGATTGACCTGATTCTTGCTCCATTTGATGTGAAATAGTCCCAAAACCTGTTTTCTGTAATAAAACACAAAGAAGGGTGACAGTAGCCTTTTTCTCTAATTAATTAAATATAAGTGTGAGATAGTATGCAAAACCTAAGCCAAAACCTACGTAATTCATCATCATTTTGACTCTGATCACGCAATCCTGAACGCAATTGGCAGTAATTGTTGTTCTGCATCATAAGTGCATGCCATGAATAGTTTGCTTTTATACCGGATAGGTGTCCAACATCTACACTTATAACTGGTCAGAGATATGGCCAGGCTTGAATGCATGGACCGAAAGCCCATGCCACACAGGTGAAAATATAGTCCTATACGTGTAGATGGTTCATGCTCAATTCTATATTTTGTGCTTGGGTTAGACCTCTGGATTGCACCGAGCAAAGAAGGTAGCAGTTCGTAGGTTTTTTCCCAAGAACCAAATAAATCAGCAATAGCCAGCTCCCTCCTTCTCCAAATCTTATTGTATGAAGGCTGCACCATTTTGTGCACATTTGTAATTGCAAATCGATATGTTTTTATTGACATCTCCAGGTCCGCCATGAGACCAGGTCTAATTATATCTGCAATCATCCTGGCAGTCATCTGACGACTGTCTACTGTACAAGCTGTTAGTGTTGGTGTCCAAGACCCAGATCATATCTATGATATGTTTAGTTTATTAGTGAATGATTTTTATCATTTTGTACCTTGAGTATTCATATTAGTGGATCATTTGAGTTGATGACTTAAATTGTAGAACTTCACAATGAATAAATTTGTTTACTCTTAAATGTCCCTTATCTTGGCAATCAGCAAGGCACACTGGTTGACCACATAAGATAAGTGTAATGATTAGATGATGGCCATGTTCTATAGGTTATACGATAAGGAGTTATCGATCTAATCACACATGTGCATACATGGAGATGTATGGCACTGGACAGACCTAAGAATGAAATATCATATGAATTGTGTTCTGTGTCATTGATATTTCATTGTGTCTAGAATTCTTTGATTGAGATATTTATTTTTCTTACATAAGGGATGTGTATTGTTGGTACTGTCCAACGCTCTTTTTAACCATGAGTTATATAGGCAGTTACTGCAGTGCATATAACTTATGCGGAAGAACGATACGTATCAAGAAACCATTGTCCCTTATATGTTAATATAAGCGATGATATCTATGGGCCCCTTGATAAAATTTGTATTATGTGCATGCAATATGATTATATAATAATCATATCATAATTAAACTTCAGGAAATCAAGAAAGAATAATTGGTAAGGATGACACATTCCTACCTTACGATTATTTGGATATCATGTGGCAAGGAATTGACACAACAACATTTTTAATGTTACAGGGATTGTGATTTTGCATTGTGCTTTTTCATCCACATCATTTGGGTAATCAATATACCATGACTAGTTGTATCATTGATTTATGGAATTAAAATGTTTAATTCCATTGCCATAATAATGGGATCCCATAGGGTCACACTATATGAAAAATTAAAAGAAAATATATTAAATTAAAAGAAAATATATTAATAAAGCATATGTGATATGTATATAATATGTGCTATGTTAATTATAAGGAGTTATAATTAATTTGTACAAATTATATGTTATTAATATATGAACAATTTTTTATGACACGGAGATGTTGTAAAATAATCCTACTAATATTTAAAGTATGTATGACATATTTTAAATAACTTTTGACACATGAGAGATGCATATAAATTAACATAGAATATTAATTTATATGTTGGCATTTTAATGTATGTGATTGTGGACTTAATTAAATATTAATATGATTAGTATGTTTAAGCCCAAAGCCCAAATATATGCTGGGGAGAATTGATTAGTGATGGCATGATTTAAGGAATATTTAAATATGTCATTAAATCTAATCAATCTCATTAAAGAGGAAAGAAATTTCTGGACAGATTTTTTAGGTAAATTTGAACTGGAATTTGAAAGGGAAAAAATATTGACCATTCTGGATGTATGACCTTTGTAATCTATAGCCCTTGGAGTCTAGAATCCAACGGTGAAGATTTCAAGTCGTTTGGAGTTACCTAGAAAAAGATATAAGGGTTTTAGTACCAAAGGTCAAATTCTGTGAATTATATCTTGGCCGAAATTTGCTCTTTTCTTCTCTCCCATTTTTCTCTCATGAGTTGAGATCTAGAAATCCTCTAAATTTTTTTCAGAAATTAACAAGAGGGTTAAACTAGGATTAAGGTTCTACTTGTTAATCTCTTACTAGCCTTAGAGATACAAGTATTTCTTTAATCTTTCGGTTGATACCTAAGGAGGCTCGTCATTTGAAGGACTAAGCACAACCACCATTGAAAGAGAAAGGGAACAAGAAGTTGCTAAGCAAGACAACCCTTCTTGATTTGATTTGGAGATCAAATCTAAGGGCTAAAGCACAACCACCGTTGGAAGAGAAAGGGAACAAGAAGTTGCTAAGCGAGACAACCCTTCTTGATTTGATTTGGAGATCAAATCTAAGGTATTATGTTATTCACTTCTTGATTAGGCTAATTAAGATTGTTTCTTGCACTTACAATAACTAGATCATTTGTTTTGAGTTGAATAAATTTTTTTTATTCCTTGATATCTAAGCATCAAAACTTTCACAAGCAGTATTGTAACAACTGTGCTCGTATGGGTTTGTTGCAATTGTTCAATTGCCCGTCTCAGTGGTTTTTGCGTATAACCTCCATGGACACCCCTGCGCTTTACATATAACCACATAGGCACTACGATTGCTCTGGGTTTGTTGTAATTCTAAGTTATGTTTCATGGCAAATCCACCCAACTCGGATTTAAGATCAGCTTTGGAGTCGAACATCTGCCCCACCGAAAATGGACCGTCCAGTCTGGGTGGATATCCAAAAAATTACTTCATCTTTGTATGGCATTGGCACGTCGTCATTAAATGCCAGACATGGATGCTGCAATCCTCGATAAATAAAGGGAATAGACTTTTGACACTCCTTCATTACATCTTGAACCCTAATCTTATCCTTAATTCCGGCCATATCATCTTCCCTGACAACCGGGTCCCCAAGGTCTGAGCTTGTGTCTGAGCCAGTATCATTATTCAGTTGGTCAAAATAATAATGCAAATCATTCGGTACTGGTATTTTGGGTGGGACATCACAATATATGGGTGAATTAGGCACTGGTATTTCTCTGCTACTTCCAGGTACACTACCCGGGTATGGATCATAATTGGTCCTGACTAACTACTGGTATTGACTCAACCACTAAATCAAAAAGTTTAAAATTCAGTACCGGAGTGGCATGTTCAAGCACTATATGCCATATTGTTTTGTTGTTAATGCTAAATAACTGGTATTTTTCTGCTGAGCATGGTGGTGTTGTTCAAACGTGCACTGATTATCACATCGAACTGGCTAGGGAGCAAACGAATGCCAACATATATGTCTTCTTAGCTCATCAAGACTCGTTGAGTTTGTAACGAGAAATGTACAGGTCGGTGCATCTGAAATTTTGCATTTGTCGTACACATTTACTACTACTTGAGACATTTTCTGTACCAAAAATTTCACAATCAACCTTCAAAATCAACCTTCAAAATCATTTTTAATTTTACAACCTAAAATATGACCGTAATTGAAAAAAAAAACTTACTACAATCTTCAGACGAAAGTAAAAACACAATGCAGGGCCGATCTATAGATAATGTATTTTCTAACTCTCGATTTATGAACCTTCGTTTTCAGCTAGAAGAAGAAAAAATAACGGCTAAGCGTTGGAGGGAGAAAAAAATGGTATTTATAAGCTAATTCTAAATAATTAGAAATTCATTTAAAAAAAACACTCTATGTCGAATTCCCAATAACGGCTGAGAGTTGGACAGGGAGAAAAAAATGGTATTTATAAGCTAATTCTAAATAATTAGAAATTCATTTTTAACAAAAAAAACACTCTGTGCCGAATTGGGAAGAACAAAATTCGGCACAAGATAAAAAAAACAAAATTCAATATTTCAAAAATTGTACTGAAATGGTCGAAATTGGAAAGAACAAAAAAAACCTCTGTCCCGAATTGCCAATTCGGCACAGTGTGGGAAATTGTGAAAAAAAAAGGTTGGGCCGAGTCCCCATCTATGCACAGTTAAAAAAAAGGTTGGGCCGAGTCCCCATTTCGGCACAGTTAAAAAAAGTAATTACACAAGTAGCCACACAGTTTGGTGTAAAAAAATTGAAAAATATCATGGGACCTAGATAACTTTTCGGCACAAAAAAAATGGTCCGAGCCGAATTTCCATCTCGGTACTTAGGTTTTTGTAAAAAATGAAACCATCAAGTTGGTTTGTTAATTTTCTTTTTTCTATATTTATGGTTTACAAAAAAATCCTTTCTGCGTGCCCACCCAACCAACCCTTTCTCAGTCTCTCTCCTCTTGATTTTGTCCCTGCCTGTCTTGCTCCAGCTTCTAAAGTTACAACCCTCGCCCTCCAGCAATGCAGATCCTCGTTATCAACCTTACCCCTCACGGCACTGGCCTCCTTGTTCAGCATTAGTAAAAAAAGAATATTACCAATGCCCTACAGTCCTAGTGTCCTACACTACACAAGTTTCTTACCCATTTATTGTCCTTGGCATCAGGCCTCAGCCAAGAGAAAGAGAATGAGGTTCATTGGTACGCATAACACATGCATCCAGAGG
The DNA here is from genome assembly GCA_025461125.1 of Carex kokanica. Taxonomy (NCBI): domain Eukaryota; kingdom Viridiplantae; phylum Streptophyta; class Magnoliopsida; order Poales; family Cyperaceae; genus Carex; species Carex kokanica. Next base: position 517,786 of record JAJGRX010001148.1, read on the forward strand.
AATAAAAAATTAACAGCTGTCTATTTCAATATAAATGTCGGTACTGTCGGTAAGCACGCAAGAACCGACATTTTTAAAAATACCCAAAGTTAAATAAAGATTAATAAAAATGCCCATACCCTCAAACTTTTATTAAAAATGCCCAAACCGGCCATTAAATGGCCTGTCTCGATTAAAAAGCCAAACTGGCCATTTAATGGCCGGTCCCGTGATTTTTTTTCCTATTTTACACCCTATTAATACCCCCACAGCCAAGCGCCTCCCTCACAACCCCCTCCAAAGCTTGAGAAGCTGTTGCACCAAAAGGTAATGCACAAAGTTTCAGTACAGTAAACTGTACCTTTTAAACCTTAAATACACCTTCGGTTCAGACTGCAAGTGCACAGTCCTATCGAGTAGTATATTGTCGGGTATCGATCACAGGGACGGTTTGACAATTACCGGACTTTACTCAAACTACAGAAATTATAGAAGTCTGCAAAGGTTGATTTGGTGTATTACGTTTCCTAACAGTTCAAATAACAGTAATTAAAAACAGAAAAGTAAAGTTTGATTTGGGTTTAATATAATTTAAAAGGGGTTCCTAGGGTTTCTGATTTCATCTCAGCTTAGTCTCAAGGTGCCCGGTCCGTGCACTTTCATGCACGGGCCGTGTAGGATGTACACGGGCCGTGTACTCTCATACACGGTCCGTGTGGCCCTCGAGTTAATACAGCAGCTACTGGTTTCTGTGTTGATTTTCCTGTGTAGGGTTCTATTGACCGAACCAAAGTACCTAGACCTCAACTCTCGCATGTTGGCTTAATTACTCGGTGCGGGATTCAATTTCTGCCCTCCTAGGGTTCTCAAACCTCAACTTTCGCTTGTTGGTTTAATAATCCTAAGTCACTTGTTGGTTTACTCAAGATATCCTCGATCTCTCGATACGAGGAAAAGTTCACCTCTCGGCTACTACTTGGTTTCACCTCTCGGGTCGTAAACCTATCTCAAATACTTAGTTTGGTCGAGTGAATATCAAGGTTATTTATATTCCATTTAGATGAGGCCTTTCATCTAGCGGATTAACAATTCAATTCAAACAATTTCCACTAAGCAATAAAATACTACACAAGCAAGCAAGCACAAGATTCAACACAAATTCCAAGTAACTAGCAAATAAAACTAAGCATTCGACTACATCATAACCCTAGAAACATAAAAGTCTACTCAAGCATGATCAAAAAGCAAAAACAAATAATAATAATGAAGTTCATGACAAAACTCAAAGAAAGAGATGAAGAATTGTCCCCAACTTCTTCTCCAAGCCAAGATTTCTTCCCAAGAGCCAGCCGTCCTTTTAGGTCTGCAATCTCCCCCTTTTAATGCCCAAAATCACGTATTAAAAGCCTTCCATTTCGATCTCCCCAGCTGGCATCTCTTTCCATCTCCAGTCTAGATTTCCGGATTTTCTGTGTACGGTCCGCACAGAAATCTGCACGGACCGTGTGCCTGTGCTAGCATCTTGCGTGAAACTCTCTGTCTGATCGGGCAGTTAGTGCACGGACCGTGTAAAATTGTGTCTTTGGCTCAGATTGTAGATCTTCTCGCAAGCTTTCCGAAAAGTGGTCATACACTCAAAACGGAGTTACGAGTCAAAATCTATGACCGTTTTAATTTCAGATGCTGAAATTTCAGCATCATATACAGGTCGTGTGGATGGTGTCCTGGTCGTGTCTGTGGTCGGGCAGAGGGTTGTACGGTCCGCATCAGAAGGTACACGGACCGTATATAAACCTTTGAATTCCATATTCTTCCTCGGTTTCGCCCGTTTTCTGCAAAGTAAGAACAAATGCGCAGCAGTACCACATTCTATAGATATTCAATGAAATAAACACAATTTGACAGTTTTAGGCACAGATTTTGGTACAAAGTGTGGTCAGAATATAGATAAGAAAGCGAGATATCAGAAGCACCGACAGATGCAAAGGTTTTTTTTTATTTAATTTAAATTTTTTTTATTTTTTTATTTTTAATTATTTGTAATTAATATTAATTTTAATTTAATTTAATTTAATTAATTTTAATTATTATTTTTTATTATTCAGTAACTGTGTAAATTAGTAACCTAACAATTGTTTATCATTTTCAAAATGTAGTTTGATTACAATGCGATTAATTTCAGTACACTGTGGTGGTAAGGTTCTTAATAATGCAAACGGGCCTTATTATAGTAAAGAACCAATTGCTTCAGTTATGATTAACGATGATATATCTCTTTTGTACTTGAAAGCCATAATTTACGGTTGCACCGGTTTTAATCGAGAAATGTGCAACCTTGAATTGGGGACCGAGTTTGCAATAGAAACACCGGAAAATATTCACTTGCGAAATGGCAGATGAAAATACCTGGAGAGGGTTGTGTGGGTATTTTAAGGCCAACAGAGATTTTGTAATAGATATATATGTTAGAAGAGTTCCGAGAGAGGCAGGGGTTGGAAGTTCCAGCCAATGCTCAGTTGGAATGGAAACTCTCGTTGTTCCTCCAACACAACGAGAAACCTACTATCCACCTACTCACCCAGAAACATGTTGGGTTTTGATGCTACCCAATGCCATTAGGCTTAAGTTGCGAAAAGACCGTAAAATAAAAATTTTACTTTTAACTTAAGCCAAGGATTAAAAGGTATGTCGGAAAGAGTACCGAACGTTCCTGTTCTCGTCTTTCGCTTGACAAGCCCTTTTAATCATCTACAGATCTACTCCTTGATTGATTCCTAAAAATTAAATCTATTTAACAATTAAATAAATTAATATAACATTTATACATCGTTTCCAAATTCTAATTGGAATGAAGTCCGATTCGTCTCGGAGCACTAAACGTCTGATGCCTCTATCAGTTATCCACCAAGACTAACCAGAGAGCAGTTTATTTCTTTTGCCAGAAATACCGTAAATCACGGACTTTGGCAAAAACACTATTTACCGAGAAAAGATGAAATAACAATATTCACGACCCGCAGTTATTCCGATTCACTAAATAAGAAAAAATAGAAATACTGTGACTTTCGCAAATATATTATTTTCCAATCCCGTAAACGAAATCAAGAAAGAGAGAAAATTAGATTATCGATCTATTAGATCGATTCAATATCAAGTGAATTAGTAATTTTCTCTCTACCCCTACCCCTCTATTTATAGGAAATGGATATGGCCCAAAATTACCAAAATACCCTCATAGGTCGGTGCTACAGTGTTTTCAAGTGCATTTACAAAAATGCCCTTGGCCCAATATGAATTGAATTGATTTGGGCTTTGACTTTGGGCTTTTAAATTTAATTAAGGCTTTAATTCTAATGGGCTTTAGGCCCAAAATATTAATCCATAATTAACATTTAAAATCCATTTCATATCCATATAATTATTCTGAACAATTATATTTCTCTCGGTTGTTCTTTCGGTAACTTTATACGACATGTGTGCACATTTATAAATTAACCATTGTTTCTGCTTGTCATCTTATTATGACATTTATAACTCAATTATATCACGTATAATTAATTATAACCATCTTATTATTAATCATAATCAATTTATAATTAATCAATAAGATTCTCCAATTAGCTTCTATATGGTGTGACCCGATAGGATCTGTGTTATGTTGGTAAATAGAATTAAAATTGTTTTAACTTCTACAAATCATAGGAGGCACCTAGCAGAATGCACTATGACCATCCAATTACACAGATGATGCTGTACTGTACAATATCACGATCCAGTAAACTATTTACTCGTGTTAATTCTTTTGTCTTATAGCTATCAGATCAGTTTCAAGGTAGGTGTGTGTCATCCTTGCAAACTTAATCTTTTCTTGATCTTGAACAGATTATCAAATATGTTTACTCTTGTAATCATACCGCATGCAGATAATCTTATTCTATCAAGGGGCCCAGTGATACTATAACCTGTATAGAGATACGAGGGACAATAGCACTTTTGGTAAACCATCTCTTCTTCCGCATAAGTTATGTATACCGAAGTGCTACAGTTATAGCTACTTTTTAAGGATAGCGTTAGATAACAATCACACATACACATCTCTTATGTAGGAAAGATGAATACCTCATACTTTAGAAACTAACACTGAATGAAAGCATTAATGACACTAACACAATTCCATTTAATGTTTCATTCGGGGTCTGTCAAATATCATGTTCCTAGAACATGTATCTATGTGAATAAAATGACATCTCTTGTTAATGGTTTGTAAAACTTAACCATCTTTTAATCCACATACTAACCTTGTAGTGGTAATATAGTGTTCTTGCTAATTACCTCGGTTAGAGACTTTTAAGAGTATATATCATCTATATTATGAAGTTTCACAATTCCAGTCATTAACTCGAAATGATTCATAAATGCAATAATACTCAAGGCAACAAAATGATATTTTATTAATCATCCAATTAATGAACAAAACATATATGATAAATTTATCGTACTATTAACTTCTAGATTATTACAAACTAACAAAACCTACTATCCACCTACTAACCCAGAAACCTACTATCCACCTGCCCCGCAATCACGACCTCAACCAATACTCCGAATTTGTTCCCCACCTAGACCTGTGCATGAGGCGCCTTTACCATTCCCAGGACCAGTATACGATGAAGTTGGGTCGGATTTTGAAAATATCAATGAAATTCTGGATGAACGTTTGCAAAGTGGGGATGAATATGATGGAGATGATTGGGACTCTGATCACCTGGAGGGATGTGATGGAGATGGTCCAGTTGAAATAGCCGAAGGGCCCATTCGAAGCAGCTCTGGCTTAGCGCTGCTTAGCGGGCGAAGTGATACGCACTCGTTCCCAGGCTTCAATGATGTATCTGAGTTTAGAAAAGCAGATACTGGTTCCTATGAGCAACGGATCGAGTACAAAGATGAATTAATTAAGAAGATTAGAGAGCACCATGTTTATAAGAATCAGGAGATAAGAATGAAGAAAAGTGACAGCCGCCGGATTCATATGGTGTGCAAAGACCGGCGTTGTGGTCACGAACTTAGGGGAAAACCATCGGGATATGGAGATGCGTGGGTTATAACAAAGCAAGACAAGCCACACACATGTAGGACTGAGTATACAAGGGTCGACAATGAATGTTGATATCTCGCTTTCTTATCTATATTCTGACCAAACTTTGTACCAAAACCTGTGCCTAAAACTGTCAAATCGTGTTTTATTTCATTGAATATCTATAGAATGTGGTACTGCTGCGCATTTGTTCTTACTTTGCAGAAAACGGGCGAAACCGAGGAAGAATATGGAATTCAAAGGTTTATATACGGTCCGTGTACCTTCTGATGTGTACCGTACAACCCTCTACCCGACCACAAACACGACCAGGACACCATCCACACGACCTGTATATGATGCTGAAATTTCAGCATCTGAAATTAAAACAGTCATAGATTTTGACTCGTAACTCCGTTTTGGGTGTATGACCACTTTTCGGAAAGCTTGCGATAAGATCTACAATCTGAGCCAAATACACAGGCACACGGTCCGTACATGTTTTTGTGCGGACCGTACATTAACTGCTCAATCACACAGAGAGTTTTACACAAGATGCTAACACAGGCACACGGTCCGTGCAGATTTCTGTGCGGACCGTACACAGAAAATCCGGAAATCCAGACTGGCGATGGAAAGAGATGCCAGCTGGGGAGGTCAAATGGAAAGGTTTTAATACGTGATTTTGAGCATTAAAAGGAGGAGATTTCCAGACCTAAAGGGACGGCTGGCTTTTGGAAGAACTCTTGGCTTGGAGAAGAAGTTTGGACACGAATCTTCATCTCTCTCTTCGAGTTTTGTCATGAACTTTATTATTATTATTATTTGTTTTATTTACTTTTTGATCATGCTTGAGTAGACTTTTATGTTTCTAGGGTTATGATGTAGTCGAATGCTTAGTTTTATTTGCTAGTTACTTGGAATTTGTGTTGAATCTTGTGCTTGCTTGCTTGTGTAGTATTTTATTGCTTAGTGGAAATTGTTTGAATTGAATTGTTAATCCGCTAGATGAAAGGCCTCATCTAAATGGAATATAAATAACCTTGATATTCACTCGACCAAACTAAGTATTTGAGATAGGTTTACGATCCGAGAGGCGAAACCAAGTAGTAGCCGAGAGGTGAACTTTTCCTCGTATCGAGAGATCGAGGATATCTTTAGTAAACCAACAAGTGACTTAGGATTATTAAACCAACAAGCGAAAGTTGAGGTTTGAGAACCCTAGGAGGGCAGAAATTGAATCCCGCATCGAGTAATTAAGCCAACATGCGAGAGTTGAGGTCTAGGTACTTTGGTTCGGTCAATAGAACCCTGCACAGGAAAATAAACACAGAAACCAGTAGCTGCTGTATTAACTCGAGGGCCACACGGACCGTGTACGAGAGTACACGGCCCGTGTACATCCTACATGGCCCGTGCATGAAAGTGCACGGACCGGGCACCTTGAGACTAAGCTGAGATGAAATCAGAAACTCTAGGAACCCCTTTTAAATTATATTAAACCCAAATCAAACTTTACTTTTCTGTTTTTAATTACTGTTATTTGAACTGTTAGGAAACGTAATACACCAAATCAACCTTTGCAGACTTCTAGAATCTTTGTAGTTTAAGTAAAGTCCGGTAATTGTCAAACCGTCCCTGTGATCGATACCCGACAATATACTACTCGATAGGACTGTGCACTTGCAGTCTGAACCGAAGGTGTATTTAAGGTTTAAAAGGTACAGTTTACTGTACTGAAACTTTGTGCATTACCTTCTGGTGCAACAAATGTCTGACAGCATCAATCATTGCCGATCTCATTGGGAACAGCATTAAGACTGACCCCTGTATGAGCATCCAGTCGGTGGCAAACTGTGTTATGACTGTTAATGACAAAGTCACCCCAAAATACAACCGACTGTGGAGGGGTCGTGAGCTTGCAATAGCCCGAGAATTTGGGAGTTGGGAGGATTCGTACGGCTTGCTGAGACCACTATTGATGGCAATTTGCGTCAAGAATCCCGGATCAAAGTACCATTTTCTGACCAGTCCAATACAAGACAAAGACACATGAGTAATAAAGGAAGGCGAAGTTCAGTTCAGGGCTGTCTCCTGGGCTTTTGGTCCATGCATTGCAGCGTTTCGGTTCTTGAGACAGGTGATCAGGATAGATGCATGCTTCTTGTCAGGGCGGTACGAGGAGAGGCTCTTGATAGCTTGTGCCTATGATGCCGAGAACCAATTGCTGCCTCTTGCATTTGCAATCGTGCATAAGGAGGATGCCGAGAATTAGGGTTTCTTCTTGCAATGGTTGAGGAATGAAGTGCTTGGTTATGACCAATTCGTCTGTGTTATATCAGACCAGCACAAGGGGATCAAAGCTGCACTGACAGCAGAATACAGATGGTCTCCAGAGCTTTTTGTGCATAGGTTTTGCATTCAGCATGTTGCTGACAACCTGGTCCAAAACTGTGGAAAAGAAAGGTGGTACGGCCAAAGGTTCAGAGAAGGAGCTAAGAAGAAGAAGCCAAGAAAGTTGAAAGAGATGTTCGAAGAGTTTGCTAAGGTATTTGTAATGTATAACATTTCGTTTAATTTTTTTGTAACTATACTCTGAAAATGAAATAACATCTGTTTGTTTTGTGCAGCTAAATCCAAGGTGCAATGCATATTTACGGAATGTTGGCAAAGTTCGTCCGAATGATCCGACGGAGCCGTCTAATTATGAGAAGATTTTCCAGACCTGTAATGGAGGATACCGGTTTGGTATAATGACAACAAACGGCTCTGAGTGCCTCAACAATGTCTTTCGGGATAGCCGTAGACTGCCTGTTGCTGCCATAGTGGAGGATACATTCTACAAGTGAAACCAATGGTTTGTTGACCGGCGACAGCGAGCCATGGAATTAAAAGACAAGGGCCAGAAGTTTTTCGACCGGGTTTCGGAGAAGTTGGGGAGAAAATGTGAGAAAGTTGCAACAATGCGTTTGGTGCCTTACACACACGGCCAAGGTCAGTACCAAGTTTCAGTTCCAAATGAGTATATTCCTTGCAATCCCAACGACTTGGGAGTTATGGAGTTAACACGCAGGGAGTGCATGTACATTGTGAAACGCGGTCCTGACAACCAAATGGAATGTGATTGCAGAGGTATCCAGTTAACCTCTATTCCGTGCGCTCATGTGTTAGCGGTTTATCGAAACCAAAACTGGTACGAGAACAACTTTGTTGCACACTGGTACAATGTGGACTACCTTGAGAGTATTTGGAGTGGGATGTTTGCTCCCATTGGCAATATGGCAGATTGGCCTCCTAATACTGAACCAAAAATTCTCCCCGCACAATGATGGTTAGGCATGGGCGGCGAAAACACATCTGTCATGTAATGACAATGGATGAACTGGAAGGTAGGCGAAGGGGGCATCAACCTCGACGTTCCACTGTCGATAGGCAACGAAGAGGTACGTAACATTCATCAAAAATTATATTTACTTTCAATTTGTACCAACTTACTAAGTAACAAATACAAATGCAGAGGTAAGAACTGCTGCCAATGAGTACGAGAATGACCCAGCTAGGGCAAGGGCAAGTGTGTCCGGAGGGTCACGGCGTTCCCCCGCTACAAGCCATTTAGATGCTTTTGTTATGTTTGCAGAAGCAATGAGAGATGTAATTATTTTAGGAGGTGAGGCGGTTGGACTGTAAGGGGAGCCATCTGAAAGCCAACCAAGAAAGTCAACTAGTATGCGTATAACAAGGGCATCTGGAACCCAAGCAGGGGCGTCTGGAACCCAAACAGAGCCATCTAGTAGGCCATCTGCCGGAAGCGGTTTCTTTCGGGGATTTAGTTTTAGGCGTAGTAGTAGTAGTAGGAGGTGATTTATCCCTATTATCACACTTTTTTATTTATATGTTGTGAACTTTTTTATTCCAATTTGTGTGGATTTCTTAATAACACATTTTGTGTAGATGATATTGAATTGAATGATACGTCTGCGAATTTAATTGTCTCTGAATTCTTTCTCGCGCCTGTATTATCAAACGAAAGTACTTCAAATCACGGGACCTCTGCAACTTCATGGATACCTCTGCAATCACATTCCTGCTTGTGTAAAACCTGTTTGTGTATCCAGTTATCTATGAAATTTTTCTTAACTGATCGAATGTGTAAAACAGAAAAAAAAAAAATCACGGAACCGGCCATTTAATGGCCGGTTTGGGCATGTTTAATAAAAATTTAAGGGTGCGGATATTTTTAGTAATCTTTATTGAACTCTGGGTATTTTTAAAAATGTCGGCGCAAGAAACAATGGGATTATATTTCACTGGAGATACCAAATAGAAATAGCCCGGTGAGCTAAGCACTGTTTGTTATTGTTAGGTCTTGTTTGAATGCTTGGATCCGGATTCTACAACTCTGTCTCAGAGGATCCGGATTCCGGACTCTTGTCTCAGAGGATCCGAATGCTCCCAGCTCTCCAGTTCTGGTCCTTCTGGATACTAACCTTAACCTACCAATAAAAATAAATAATACTCAAATAAGAATATAATAAAATGGACTGGCCAGGCGGCAGTGGTCGGCGGTGGCGAACCCGACCGCCGACACCGCGGTCCACACCATTTCTCTACCTCCTCCTTTCTCTACCACTCTTTCTCCTTCTCTTTCTCTTTCTCTATCTCTCCCCTTTTGCCTCTTTTTCCTCCCCTCCTCCTCCTCCTCTTCCCTCCGCGTCCCTCTGCTCCCGTCTTTCCCTCTCCGACCAGCGCTTCCTCTGGTACGCGCCGCATAGTGGGTTCACAAACCAGGTTAGCGAGCTCAAAAACGCGCTTCTGATCGGCGCCATCCTTAATCGGACTGTGATTGTACCACCTGTGCTCGACCACCACGCTGTTGCGCTCGGGAGTTGCCCCAAGTTTAGGGTTACGAGCCCCGCCACCCTCCGTACCGCTGTGTGGGACCATATCATGGAGCTTGTCAGGGATCAGAGGTGAAGTTTCCGATTGTTTCGGTGTAATACTATTACACGCCTTTACTACTCAAGTTAAATGTAGTTTTAAGTAAGGTAAACCAGAATTAAGTACAAATGAAGATAAATTAACATCATTTTAACAAAAAAATAAAAGGCCCAAGTTCATATCGTTTTCATTGATTTGGCAGTAGTAAATTTAATCATGACTGCTAGATTGATTTGATTTAAGTTCTTAGGAGTGATTACACTTTGAGGCTCAACTTAGGAGTGATTACAGAAAATAAAAGGCCTGTACCATGTAATCGGTCACAGCTGATAGCAGTACTTGCTGAGGTCTTTCCTTTGTTTTAAGATTTGTATGGTTAGTACGTTTGTACATTTTGTATGTGGCTTTATTTACTTCTGGTGTAGCCAGTAGCATGGTAGAGTTTAATCTGGTTTTATTAGAACTGTTAGGGGTACTATTATAGGCTTTAGGTCATATGACTAGGGATTTGGGGTCAAGGACGTAGAGGTTAGGACTTTGGCCCCTACGATCTATAGTGTAGGCATAATATAGTTAGTATATTATTAGTATTATTACTATTGTTATTGGTACCATTATTACTATTAGGATTACTACTACTACTATTATTTTTATTATTATTTTATTATTATCTACTTCACCTTGTGACTATGATTGGGTTTCATTTCTAGCCTACCCCAACTTGTTTGGGACTAAAGGCTTGGTTGTTGTTGTTTGTTAACTACAATTTTTTTTTGAAGATTAGGAAATATTTTTGGGCATTAGTATCCATAGGTTGGTAGTCAAGCACAAAGTTACCGAAGAGCATGATTAAGTAAATGAATGAAAATACAAATAGTATGCATATGTTCTTCAATTTATGTTCTAATTAAAATAAGCAGAAATTATGTTATATTCTTAGCGTAAAGACTTGTATTTTGTTAATGTTCTCTTTCCTAATTTAACTAACCAATTTAACTACTAGAATTTGGTGTCAAGAGGTTAAGTACACCTGAGCTTGCAGTCAATGGCAGCTCTTTGTTACTGTTTTATTTGAGGTTCTTTCAGCAATTACTGTATAATTAAGCGATAGTGACAATATTAATGCACCATTAAGTTGATTATATAAGTATAAAATGCATACATGCATTTAGGGAGCCACTAGACCTATTGATGGACCTAGATAAAGTAGAAATTGCTTTTTTTTTAAGGAAAAAAAAAAGAAGAATTTAGTTGTTAACCTTCGCTTTCTTTAATGGTGTTGTGCACTTTAATTATTGAGTACCATCATTATCTTGTATTTCGTAATTTTAGATTCTCCATTTGATGGAAGAGTGTGACGATACCATTTCTTGTGTAAATGTCAACTTGAGAACTTTCATGGTTCACACTGGTAGTCAAAACAAGGGCTGTAATATGGCTAGTACAGGACATACTTGTAATTTTAATACAAACATCAGATTTCAACCTTTTTTTCTCCAACTGTCCTTTTTTTATATATATTTTGTTTCTCATATCAGGAAATTGTCATTGTTCTGTCACTGTCAAGAGTTCAATTACCAAACTATTAGATCTGGAAGATGTGTTATTTTATGTTGATATGAAGCATTTAATGCTATATTCTGGGTCAGTATCTAGCTGTATCCAATGATTTCTCGATTATTAATTAGACTATTGGTGCTTGTACTATTGTAAGAAACCTGAATGGAGGAAGTAATGGAAAAACAAGAACAGGAAAAAAAATAAAAATGTCAAGGGAAAACTGAAATTGGGGGCGGGGGGGGGGGGGGGTGGGGGGGTGTGGGGGTGTGGGGATGGAAATTTTCTTTCACGTTTTTAACCTCAATATCTATTCAACTTTAAAACAATATTATGTAGTCCGCATGAAAATTTCCAAAGTATGAAAATTAGAGGCTACAATGAAGGAAGATGGTGATTACTGGTACTTGGTCTTATGAAATCTTTGTTGATACACAATAAACTTTGACAAATATTGACCGTTTGTGTTACGTATATTTTCAGGTACGTGTCAATAGCTGACATAGTTGATATTTCTTCAGTCTCAGCATCCATGGTTAGAACAATTGATTTTAGGGTTTTTGCTTCGATTTGGTGCGGTCAAGACATGAAGAAGGCATGCTTCTCCAGCATGTGCTGTTCTCTTTCTACAATGAGAAATATTTCGGATCTCTCTGATCAGTGTAGATATCTAATATCAGGTTTGAACCCTATCAGCAGTACCAGCACCTGTATATACCCTGTAGAAGATGACTGTAGAACCACTGTTTGGACGTACCAGCAGCACACTGACAAAGAATTAGACTCTTTTCAACCTGATGAAAGTTTGAAAAAGAAGAAAAATATTTCGTATGTTAGAACTCGGAAAGATGTGTACCGATCTCTTGGGCCTGGTACAGTACCTGACAGGGCTGCAATATTAGCTTTTGGCACTGTTTTCTCAGCACCATACAAGGGGTCACAATCATATATCGATATACATGCATCTTCCACTGATTTGAAGATAAAACATTTGATTAAAAAAATTAAGTTCCTCCCTTTTGCATCAGAAATCATGCAAGCAGGGAGAAAATTTGCCTTGGAAAATATGAAGGTGCCATTTCTGTGTGCCCAATTGAGGTTGTTAGATGGCCAATTTAAGAATCACTGGAAGGGTACCTTCTCTGCCCTCAAAGATAAGCTAAGATCTCTAAATCAAGACAATACCATATCCGGTACAATTGACATATTCATCATGACTGACCTACCAAGAGAGAACTGGACCAAGACGTATCTAGATGAAATAGATAGAGACAAAAAGTACAGAGTATATACTTTGGATGAAAGGGATGATTTGGTGGTGGGTGCTGCCAAAGGTGTTATGAAAGCAGAGTTGGGAATCAAATCTGGTTTCCTCCCAAGAAATTTGGATGTACATGGTTCACAGGAAAGTTGTGCACTAGGCAGTTATTTGCCAGATGTGTTGCTGTATGTAGAGGAGTCGGTTTGTAGTTGTGCTTCTTTGGGTTTTGTAGGTACTGCTGGTTCAACCATTGCGGAGAGCATAGAGCTTATGAGAAAAAATAATGTTTGTGATTTATAGCCTTTAAATTTTTTTTGTTAGGAATACATGCTTAAGTACAAGCTTTTATATATTGACAATTTCTTTGTGCTTTTTTTGTCCGCCCACTTTTTTTTTTTTTTGTTGAAAGACACTGATTTGTGGTGCTGAGAGACTTTTTGTTGACTACTTTGAGGCAACTTCGAGTTATGCTGTATTTTTTTCGTGGTTATTGATTTATCGTTCTTTTTCATTCTGTTTCACCTCAACCAATACTTGCAAAATACTTCCAAGACTGAGTGGTTTACTATTGGTACAGTGATGATACTAGGTTTCCCCCAATTGTGGATTAACCACATTTTCCCACAATATGAACTATCAATGAATTCTTTAATTGGAGCCAATCCTGAACCGACCAATCTACAATTATGCAATTAATGTTTGCTCTGTTCAATTCATCCAAAATTAGCTTCAATTAAATTTCATATCTGCAATTAGATCCTGGAAACTTAAAAAAAAAAAATGTATAATCAATCTGATACTGAAAGGATTAGTTTAAGATCAGCACCAAAGATGCCTTGTGATTATGCCAGTACTATAACATCTGATACATACAGGTGTTGGATAAATGAAATCCTGCCTTTTCATACTGGTTTCTTCCTAGTTGCAACTTCTTAAAATAAGTTTGGTACCGCAAGTGTACGTCTAGTGTCAACATTTAAAGGGGGTAATCTAGTTAGTATTAATTATAGTTAATAAATGAATAATTAGTGAGTTCACTCATTGCCATACATCTGATGTTGAAATGCTACCAACAAATTGAAATTAATAAGCGCTTCTGGTATATTCTGCTCCTGCATTGATCAAGCATGGTCTCTATAACTGCCTAACAATCAATGTAACACATGATCCTTTATTTTTCTCTTGCTAAGCTAATTCCGCAAAGCCACATTCCATCATCTTTATTATGACATATGTCGGGGAAAAAGAATAAAACATCTAAGGTTAATTTTTGTGGTAGTCATAACCAGTGCTACATTGTTGTCAGTTGTCTTTCTCTGTATGGTGCAATTACTTTTCTTCAAAGTAAAGAGAAAGACATGGCAAGAACTTTCCGACATGACAGAATATTCGATGTAAAGATAAACCGTGGTAGCAGTAGCAGTAGCAATGTAGCATCTTCTATGTGTAGTGTGGACGCGGCTATTAATTTCTTGTGGTTTTCCTAATGTCTTTTATTTTATTTTCTCTTGGTCCCATCGACTTTTTATCTTCTCTTTTTATCGTTTCTTTTTCCATAATTTAAATATGTGTTTAATTCTATCATTATATCATGTAGAGAAGTTGCAAGAACTTGAGTTGTATACATAATTGGAGAATTGTAGATAAAAGCTGGTTTTTCAGCACAGATGGGATTTCTGAAACAGACTTGGCACAAATGTTCTTTTTACTCTAATACCAGAAAAATAGAGTAAATCAAAGTACAGGCAATATATGTTGCGCTGTATGGTGTGTTATAGAAGATAAAGCATCAAGCATGCATGCTTTTTCTATGATTCCTATGAGCTCTGTATACCGCACTAAACAAAACTTACATGGTCTCTGCTATACCAATGAAGGTGGCAAATTAATCATGTAAAATACAGCATGCTAGCTGCATGGTATACCTTATAATGTAAAAAACAATAAATAATGAGACTCCAGGCATTCTTAGGCTTAAGCTGCCTTCTTTACTTGTCTTTTAATTCATCCATCTCTTCTTAAATTTACAGGTGGATGAAATTAACATTGGAGCCGTTAATTGAAAGTTGGCCTCTTGGGGGATGAACTCTGGTATCTCTTATCAAAACTGATTGTGTTTCCGAATTTGGAGGGAAAGGCAAGCAACTGGCTACTGCCATTTGATTTCCCTTTTATTTGACCTCTTTTAAAATTTGAACTTGGAAGCAAGTGTTTTAAGTGTTAACTGTCAACTTTCAAGTCCCCACCAACACCAAACCAAATCCTTTCAAACGCACTGAGGCTGAGGCTGAGGCTGAGGCGCTGAGCACAACACAGACTGTAATATGGAGGTAAGGTAACTAACGACAACATCCATAATTCCATACCACAAGCAGCTCGGATGAAATTCAAATTTAGTCCCTCCTTCTTCCCTTATTTACCAACCTACCCCTTCACCTTTTACTTTCCTTTTACGATCAGAGCCCGTAAAAAGATCCCCTCTTTCTCTGTCTCTCTCTCTCTGTCTCTCTCTCTCTGTCTATTATGGATTCTGGCATTGAGCAGAGACATCCACGTCGCTCAGTCTCCAGAGAGTAGAGACTAATAAATAATAATACAAATTAAGTCTCTCTAATTTCTCTATCGCACCCCACCCCACCCCATATATATTCCATAGCCCCCCAACCCAACACCTCTCCATCTCTCTGTTCCTCTCTCCCTCTCTCTATCTCTTCCAATTAGGACACAAAACAGGACATCAATTCAATTCAATTCAATGCCGGGAGGTTTCGTGGTGGAAGGAGGTCCAGTCACCGGAGGTTACAATGGTAGAGTCACCGCTTTTGTTGTTCTCTCTTGTATCGTCGCCGGGAGCGGTGGCATTCTTTTCGGTTATGACCTCGGCATCTCAGGTAATTAATTATTCTCGCCTCCCTAGTCCCTACTAACAAAATGTCGCAAAATATTTGGATAACATTTTGGAACGGTGGCGGTTTTGCCTGTTGGAAGGACATCTCCAGTTATACAGTAAGGGAGAGGAAGGGGTTCGGCAAAAATAGGATTGTGGGCCCACCATGCAGAGGTCGAGTGAGTCACATGGAATGGGACGTGAACTGGAAAGCAGTGTGTATTTAATTATTTATGGATGGGATATACGGAGAAGCGGAGATATTTGACATTTTTCTACTAAAAAAAAAAGAATCATTTGGTATTTGGTTATGCACTTATGCATGTATATAATTATACAGGCGGTGTAACCTCGATGGAGTCTTTCCTGAAAGAATTTTTTCCGGACGTGTACGAGAAAATGCGAGGCGAGAAGAAGACGAGCAACTATTGCAGGTTTGACAGCCAGCTGCTGATGGTGTTCACGTCGTCGCTGTACGTGGCTGGGCTGATAGCTGCACTGTGTGCATCAAAGGTGACGAGGACGCTGGGGCGGAGAGCGTCAATGCTGATTGGCGGGAGTGTCTTTATTGTCGGCTCCGCACTTGGAGGTGCTGCCCTCAATGTTTACATGTTGATACTGGGACGGGTGTTGTTAGGCGTCGGCCTTGGCTTCACCAATCAGGTAATTTAAATTCAATTGGTAATTTAATTCCCAACCAGATTCTCCTCTCCAATCTCCAATCTCCATCCATCATGCAACACTAGACATTATTAATTCAACTCAACTAGTGGTAGAAATTAATATAATATTGCCGCCTTACTAGTCAACACTACTAGACCATTCAACAATTAATTAATTAATTGATCATATATAGATATCCATACAAATTAATTAAAGTCGCCTTGATAAGGATATATTATATTGTCCGACTGTGACACAAATAATTCGCATCCAAATTTTTCCAAATATTCTCATTGCTTTCTAAGATGGGACAAAATGCAATTCACAACTTTTCCAAGTGCGGTAGGTGGCGAATTAGGACTTCGATGGACATTAGATCAAACATCAAATTTCGTTTGATGTTCTATTCTAACCGTCCGATTAGCATCAAGATTCGTGTGCACTTGATCCGTACTAATCGTAAATTTGTTCAAGCAAATTTTGATGCAGATTGGAAAATTTTAATTCTGATGGTGAATAGCCGAGTAACTGAAGTGGAGTTCACTAAAATAACTTTAAAAAGAAAAATCATTAACGAATTCAACTCCAGTGTAATAGCTCATTGTACTCGGTTATTTGGCTCATGGATCCCATAGCCTGATAGCCATAGGCAATCCATATATATATATATATAGCTAGATCAAGTCACCATCAGTCTTCTTCATTTAATTCCAGAGCCTTAGATTAGTCCAAGGCAGAGGAAGCGACTAATTGTACCCAAACTTCTGTATCCAGCTTTTACCCAAAAAAAGCTGTCATTTGACTTGCACGAATACTGTAAAACTCTATTATGAATACTGTATCTTCAACAACAAATCATGTATAATACGTAGTTCAAAATTGTAACAACCAGCGGCTCTTGCAAGTTGTCCCAAGTTAGTTGCAAACTGTTAGCAACTTGCAAAATACCTGTACTTCTGGCGGGACCACATGCTGTGCTTTCAGATTAACAACTTCTATAAGATTTGAAAAAAGTACCACTTCTCAAACTTGCAGTTATTTACAAATAACACTTAAAATTATGCAAAATTAATTTTTTTTTGCATCAAAATTAAATTATTCTTTTTCTGAAATTAAAATTTTTAGTTTTTTTTTTCAATTTTTTTCAATTTTTTTATTTTTTTCAATTTTTTTAAAAAAATTCCGTCATTTTTTTCTTCAATTATTAATATTTATATATGGATCTATATCATGTAAAATAATATTTCAATACTGTAAAATTAGCAGATTCAAACTATAAAACTAACATATGTGAACTACAAAACTTCAATAATGTAAAATTGACACCTGAAACTATAAAAATAACATATACAAACTATACAATTTTACTAGTCACAAAAATAACTGTTCACAAGCATAGACTAACATTATCAAACACAAATACAAACAATGATTGTTGACACGCATAAACTAGCAGTAGCAAACACAAACAACCACAAACAATAACTATTCACTAACATCAATACAATAAAACACACTGGAGTTTGTTACTTTATAACCCTTTGGTGCACGTTATTTGGATGAGTGAGTAGCTTCATCGCTAGAACCACACGTTCTTTCGGAATATCATTCTACAAAACAAATAAAAAATAAACAATTGTGTATATTAGATAATGTAAAACAATTGTTAAATATATATCCCATAAAATAATATCTATATCATGTAAAATTGTTAAACATATAATGTAAAAACAATAAACTTCAATACAATGCATATATCATATAAAATAATACATATATCCTGTAAAACTGTTGAGTATATACTATAAAATACTATACATAACCTTTAACCTTATTGATAGATCTTGTAAAACAATGTATATATCCTGTAAACCTATTGAATAAATACTGAAAATTAAAATCAGTAAAACTATTAAACATATTATGTAAATTTTCCATAGATCATGTAAAACACAATATATATCCTGTAAATTCGTTAGATAAATACTGCAAATTTAAATGAGTAACACTATTAAACATATCCTGTAACTATTAAATATGTGATGTTAGAATGATACACTGAAGTATAACAATATGTCATAAAACCACTGTAATTGTCTATATTACATCCTGTAAAACAATTGTATATATCCTGTAAAATCAAACATTCAGATAACAAGAGATCAGTGAAAACCAGTGTTCTAAATAGCGCGCTATAGCGGCGCTATAGCGTTTTTGGACCCCAAACGCTACGCTACGACATCAAAATGCGCTATTTGCGCTACGGCCGCTATAGCGACCGCTACAGCGCTATATCGGTCCGCTACGGCGCTATTTGCGCTATACAATATGGGTTTTTTTTATTTTTTATTTTTAAGCAATTTATATGGGTTTTAAATAAAGATAAAAAAAAATCTCAAACCGAAATTGAATTTGTTGCTACTTGCTACAAATAAATCAATTTGAAATTGGGAATAGAAATAGAAATTTGAATAGAAAAAAAGTCCAAACCGGAATTAAAATTTGAATAGAAAAAAAAATAGATTATGTCATGAATCATGATACTTAAGATATTTTTAATAGGAAAAATCGATAGTTTATGATATTACTATGGATATTTTGAACCGCAATTTGGACTTTGTACGGGTTCAATATGAATATTATAATTTCTTAATTACTTTGGTGTTATTTATTGTTCTATGAGACCTTAGATAATGTTGATATTTAGTACAAATATTGAATATACGAAATGTAAAAAAAAAACGCTATTTGGAATAGCTTCCGCTATAGCGACGCTATTCGCTATAGCTTTTTTTTTAGCCTTCCCGCTACGACGCTATAAACGCTATTTAGAACCTTGGTGAAAACAATTGCATATATCCTGTAAAATAATAGCTATATCATTTAAAACTGTTAAGTATATCCTATAAAATACTGTACATAACATTTAAACTTGATTAATACATCATGTAAACACTGTATATATCCTGTAAACCTATTAGATAAATACTGGAAATTTAGATCAGCAAAACTGTTAAACAGATCCTGTAAATTGTCCATATATCATGTAAAACACTGTATATATCATGTAAAACATATTAGATAAATACTGGAATTTTAAATCAGAAACACTGATAAGCATATCCTTTAACTATTGCATATATGTTGTAAGCTTTCGCATATATATATTGGAAAAATGTGAAACAGATCCAGTGAAATAAAGCAAAGAAATACAATGCATAAATCATGTAATATATTGTCAAACTGTGAAACTGATCCTAAAAAATTCTATAGAGAACCTTTAAACCTAATAGATTAATCATGTCAACTAATTACTACAACCTGTAAACCTATTACATGAATCCTGTAAATTAAAATCAGTAAATAACTCATTAAATTTAGATTTCAATGCTGACCTTCAATCCAAATCGAAAATGATGAATATTGTCAATCTTCGCCAGAGAATACAAATTCCATTGTGTTCTTCTTTCAAAAGTGAAATCGAATACTGTAAAACAAAATATCAAATAAAGTAATTTTTTAGCATCAATTTCTCAAATAAATTGAGAACTAAATAACATGATTTTTGAAATGACTAGAGATTGAATGACTTAAAAAGTACTAAATTCAAAATGCTGTGCAGTGTCGGAACTCTGTCGGCTCCCATTAATCTCAAATATCTTAATGCCACTTTGGCACCAGCAGCCTCCAAAAAGAACAACCCGCCGAGAAATCAATGAGAAACTACTACATCTGAATATACTACAAAAAATAAAATTAAAAACTAAATAATGTGAATGAGAATGTTATAATTACATTGAACGGGAATAGGAATCAGGAACGCCACTCCTCATGAAACCTAAGCTAGTCTATCTATTGCCTCCTGCTGTCAATACCAGCTGAAATATAATCGAGATTGAATAGAAGGCTTGAAAGAATGTATGCCATACCTTGAATTTGATCACGGTAGAAGACATTCGTATTGTTTTTACTTCTTGTTACAACATTAATAAAACTTAATTAGAAAATTTTCATCATGCAAATCATGCAAGGTTAAAGTATCAAATCACAATAAAAATTCATGTAGTCCAAAATTATAGCCGCAACCAGAATCGTGAATAGACGAAGCCATTGCCAAAGTGGAAATGGATGAATCAATATTCTCAACCTTTGATGTCATTACAAATCAGATCTCGTTAATTACCAGCTAAAACAAATAAAAGAAAATGACAATCAATTCAGATCTCGTTCATCACGCTCGATCGTGTCCTCTGGAGATAGATTGGAGATCTCACTGTAGTTAATGATGACTTGATTTGAGCTGATGTAGAAGTTGTCGCGAAGACTGAAGAGGAGGTCCGGCACGGCCATGCCAGTGCTGAAAGGTGAGGAGGTTCGGGGCGACCATAAATTTTGTCGGAGGGGAGGCCGTCGGAGGTCGGGTCAGATCTCAAACTGAGAGATTTGAGAATTTTTTTTTGAAGAAGAGATGGATTAATAATGAGGAGAGAGATCGGAGATTATATAAGACAGTTACAAAACAATTGAAACGCATATGAAGTGGGGACCGAAATAGTGTGGGTACAAAAGGGGTACAAAAGATTGGGTATAGAAATATTTTCTCTTTAATTAAAGTTCTTTTTTTTTTCCACAATCAATGTCAGAAAAATTAAAATTCAACCAGACAGAGTTAATAAGCGCATGCTTTTTGTTATTCAAATATTTGTCGTGATATTTCTCAAAAGTTATTTTTTTATTGAACTTTGATTAAGATAAAATCTTTCGTGCCGATAGGTCTCAAAGAGCTCGTTTGACAACATGACTTAAAAGAGTTAATAATTAAGAATTAAAGTTCTACACTACATGTTCTCTGTTTGAAAGCTTCACAGAGACTGCAAAGTAGTGAGAGAGGTCCGAACTCTCGACCTTTGAATATCCA
Organism: Carex kokanica; assembly: GCA_025461125.1. Classification (NCBI taxonomy): domain Eukaryota; kingdom Viridiplantae; phylum Streptophyta; class Magnoliopsida; order Poales; family Cyperaceae; genus Carex; species Carex kokanica. Next base: position 539,063 of record JAJGRX010001148.1, read on the forward strand.
ATAATGTTTTAGTACTTTTTTCCTAAGTACTACCGCCCCATTCTCTCTACACTACATGTTCAAAAATATAAACAGCTAAGCTACTTGACAATAAGTTGGTTGTCAATAATAATTCCCAAGTATGTGTTAGCAGTATTCATTTTTTAATAAATAAATAAATAATAAATATTTGGGCAAATGCGTTGCAACGCATTTCTCTTGATGTGCATGCGTTCCGCAAAAAGGAGATTTAATACACAAATTATCTAAACTAAACAATAATTTAACTTATTAAATTTTAATAATTATTTAGTCAATTAATTGTCAAGGTTATAAAATTAGTTTGTTGTCAATAATAAATCCTATGTATGCGTTAGCAGTATTCATTATTTGAATATTTGATAAATAAATATTTATTAGTTTGATTATGGATGGAGTTTCATGTGATTAGACTGGAAAATAACATCATATAGGCATCATGGACAATTAATTAATGTTCTTCTTATCTTCTAAACAAAAATTTACAAGTCTATAAACAATCCAAACATGGCTTGAGGCATGCAACTAATTAATACTGCCAATCTAGAAAATTGTAAGGTGTATAACATAACATAAAATAGAGTTTGTTTTGGAAGGAAAACACATGGAAAAAATAAAAAATAAAAAATTGTGGGGCTCAAAGTGTAATAAAATGAAAAGGTGAAAGGTAGATGTTTTCAAAGTGGATGAAGTCAACCACTTGCATTGCGTTGTGTGTGTGACCAAGTGACCCACAGGCCACAGCTGAATCAAAAAGTAAAGTCTACAGTATATCTGTCTTTCTTTGGGGTGATTTGGACCCCTTCCACTCAGGCTTTTGTTGGGATTGGGACCAAAATGAAAAGAGAAAATATAAGTTGGAATATCATTTTAAGATACGCCTCGTTAAAATCCAATATGGAGGCAATTAAGTATTTTTTATTTTAGAAATTCAAAATCAAATTATCGGAAATAAGAAGAATTGCTTTTATTTTTCTGGTTCCATCGAGGTATTTATTGAGACCGATCAATGATTCAGTCTCGGTACTTTTCGTAAATTGCAACTTGTCTTCATTGATTCAATTTCAGGGGGGTGAAATCTGCGGATCCTCTTCTCTCCTTCCCTTTCTTTCGTCCATTCGGACCCCCTCTGAGGAGAGGCTAATGGGACCGAACCAATTAATAATTGCCACACTGTGTGACCGTTGGTGTAATAAATTATGAAAATTAGTGGAACCAAACAACTGGGGAGAGACCAATGAAACCGAATTATTGATACAGTTTGAAGATAGGGCATTTCCCATTGATATAAAAACTAATGTACCAGAAGCAATGGTAGTGGATATTTTAGCTAGCTAAGACCATTCTAATGCTCCTTTTCATCATGCATAAACTGAACCACTTTCTTATTCTATCCAAATCAAATGGAGGATTTTATTTGGAAAGAGAGAGAGAGACCGTGAAAAAGAAGATATGCACCTCAGCATCCACTTCATTCATTTATTAACAAAAAAAACAATTAATCTTGTTTGCTTGTGACAAATTATTATTTTTATTTCTTCAAATAAAAAAAGTTGGGCATTGCGTCTCACAAAATACCGGTCATGTTAATAACAACAAAGGGAAATCAATTTGGGTTGGATTCCATTAAAAAGACCATAAGACAAAAGCAGAGGTGATTTTAAGTTTGGCTTCAACTTTTCTTAAAAAAAACGAGTTGGTCTTTACATTTTAATTTGCACCAAACTAGTTTTTAATCTTGAAAAACAAAGTAAGCTTCAATTTTTCTAAATCAAAAAAGAAATTTAGTTAGTCCTTTTGAGAATGACCAATAATAAGACTAACTTGATTGTTGTGTGGAAATTTTTTCTTCAAAATCATTAGTACGTAGTTTGGTAACCAGCTTAGTTTTTCCAAGAAAGTTGATGGGTCAATTTGGTGTAAATAAAAGTTTGTTTGTGTGTGTGTGAATTCAATAACTAAATTAGTAAATTCTGAATTTTCCCATTAAGAAACTGAAAGTAGCCATGCATTAGATTTCATCAAAGTTGTTAGTTGACTGTCAATCTGTCAAAATTATTCTAATAAATTTTGACACTACTTGAGATTTTTGCTCTGTTATTTATCAAATGTATGTATTGAAACATTTGAAATGGATGTTTCAGAAGATCCTGTATTTTTTCCAGACAATTATCTGGATAGCAATACATTACAGGCATCCTATCTAGAATTGAATTCCTTCTCCCTCAATTGTTAATCTGATTCATGACTTACTTTTTCTTATGCAGTCTATTCCATTGTATCTCTCCGAAATGGCGCCTCCACAATACCGTGGTGCAATCAATAACGGGTTCGAGCTTTCCATCAGTCTCGGCATTCTATTTGCAAATGTCTTAAACTACTTTGTTCAAAAGATCCACGGCGGCTGGGGCTGGCGAATTTCGCTCTCCTTAGCCGCACTTCCTGCCTCGTTTCTTACCATAGGAGCAATCTTCCTTCCCGAATCACCGAGCTTCACAATTCAAAAAGGAAACATAGAAGAGGCCTCTATCATACTCCAGAAACTGAGAGGAACCCCAAATGTACAAAAGGAGCTCGATGACTTGATTGCCGCTAGTAATATCTCACGTACGATTAAAAATCCATTTCGAAACATATTGAGGAGGAAGTACAGGCCTCAACTTGTCATGGCAATTGTCATACCACTTTTTAACCAGCTTACGGGGATCAATGTGATTAACTTCTATGCACCTGTAATGTTTCGCACTATCGGGTTCAAGGAGAGCGGAGCGCTCTTGTCAGCTGTGGTGACGAGACTTTTCGCCACGGCAGCTAATATCATAGCCATGGTCGTGGTCGACAGATTTGGTCGCAGATTCTTATTTATTGTTGGTGGTATTCAGATGATCTTATCACAGATAACAATTGGAGGCATCCTCTTTTCACAACTGAAGGATCATGGAAGCATGGACAAGGACTATGCATACTTGGTTCTGATAATTATGTGTGTCTTTGTCACCGGGTTTGCGTGGTCATGGGGCCCATTGACATACCTGGTACCAAACGAGGTATCTCCTCTGGAAATCAGGTCGGCGGCACAGAGTATCGTTGTTGCTGTACTATTTCTAGTTACCTTTTTAATTGGCCAAACATTTCTGGGAATGCTGTGCCACATGAAGGCTGGCACATTTTTCTTCTTCACAGGGATGCTGTTCGCTATGACAGCATTCGTGTATTTCTTGTTGCCTGAAACGAAGAAGGTTCCATTGGAGCAAATGGATCAAATCTGGAGGCGCCACCGGTTTTGGAAGAAGATTGTTGAGGAGGAAGAGACAACATAGAGTGCGCTTTGTTCTTAACCAACAGATAGTGTGCATGTATGTCTGTGTGTCTAAGTTACTGTGCTGTCTACAGTATCTATAGTTGATCCTTGGTATGATCAATTAGTTGTAGATGACTTTACATTGTTAAAAGGGATATTTTTCCCTATAATTACAAACTTATGTAGTAACTTTTAATCAATCTCTCTGTCTGAAGAGTGACTTTTAATTAATCTATCTGTCTGAACAAAAGAAACTTATGCTGGTAAAAAGAAAGCTTCGTATTTCTGATTAGTTTTGAGTGCCAGAAATACCTGTTGATAGATGTATTTTTAGCATACTTAATGCAGTATATATAGTAGAGATTGCAAACAAAACGGATTCAGACAAACAGTGCTGAAATCATATCCTTATTCGTATTTGATTAAGCGAATACGGATATAAATATGAATGTTAATCCAATGTCCAAATTTAAAATTAAATCGGCCTCAAACGGATATAGATAAATAGATATGAATAAAATTCAACATAACAAAATTGATTAAAAAAAATGCATATATTAAATGATGTTCACAATAGATAATAATATATAAAATTAAGGATAAAAAGTAAATTAGAAGACAAGATAATGCGGATAAACTATTTAACATTATAATTACGGATCGGATAATATACCAATGCGGACAAGTAGGAAATGAATAACTTTTTACAACCAAATTCCCCTACCCCTACAGGCCTACATAGTATAGTAGCGTTTCTGCGTTTGTACTTAATTTGTACTAAATAAATCAATCAATCATTTCACAACCAAAATTCCGATATCGACTATATTCTAAAGTACCCAAAAGTACAAAGAAACTTTAAATAATATAATTCATAGAGTGATATACCACGTAACTGACACTTCAGCTAAATATATAAAAGTTGCACTTCCATTTTTTACTTTGAACTAGCTAGAGTGCCGGACAGAGATTGAATCCATTCACATACATGCCAATTAAAATTACAATAAATGTGTCTCATGCACCACACGTCAGTTATTCAAACTTCCCCAACGTTCGATACTAACGAGCAGTTCGTTTGTAGAATTGTAGCTCTATTAATTTCAAAGGTTGAATTGGTTTGAGCAGAACCCTTGGCTGTCACCTGTCAGGTTCTCAAACGTTTCCAAAAATCCTTCGCATCCATTACGTGTGCATTTCTATTAATTAAATCCAAGTGTACGAATAAAGCACAATGACTACTTACACACGGTAGGGGTGAAAACGGATCGGATACAGATCGGATAGTGATAAAATCATATCCGTATTGGGTTTTTTTTTTTCAAATACGGATACGGATCAGATATTAGACGGATACATACATATACAGATCGGATATTGGATATATGTAGATACATAAATATTTTCATAATATATATTAAACTATATGGTATATATCTACTATTCAGATACGGATAATTAAAATTCAAAACCATATCCGTACCACTATCCGCACGGATATTCAGATATCCATACCTACACACCGTGCCATGACCAGTTTTGACACATCCAAATACATGAAGAATCTGAGAAAACACAGCAAATTCATATCCTCTGCATTAACTCACCGTGCGTTAATAGATTTGGACCGTCCGATTGAGATCCGCACTAATATTAAAGGGCCCTGTGCGTCATAGGCAGGGGGCAGATTGGCTCCGATCCTGATCAGACGGTCGACATGCATTAAACTCTTTTGAGTTAATGCAGAAGATATGCGTTGAAACCACAGCCCTGTCCTGTCACCCACTATCATGCTTAGTCTTTAGTTGACAAATTTAGTTTTCGAGATGTGTAAACATCAGATACAAGAATGTAAACCGAGAAAACCATGGCCATGATGAGCACCCATCGCCAGCCAGTGCTCACTACTCCATAAGAAACCCGAGTCACAACAATTTTGACAACCTTAGCAAGCAACAATACGCTGAATTCCAACTCCATAACATTGATAATTTTGCAATGAGATTGGAATGAGATCTATACTAAATCAAAGCCTTGGTTTTGGTTAATCTCTAATAGTGCGTTGAGATTCTCATAGACCTCCATAGAGAACTGAAGAACCAAATGAGTTCACTCTACGCAGCACATTCAAATCAAATATGTAATCTACTTTTTTGTCCTTTCTTTTTCTCCTTGGATCTCATATACAAGCTACTCTTCAAAATACAACATAGCTTATAAATAAAAATCTGAAAGCAGTGTCAAAGCAAGATACTAAATTGCTAATTTTCAAAGACAACCATGTAATAATATAACTGACATCAGCGACGGAAATATTAATCAACAATTACTACAGCGATGTTCTTATGTCATGTCAGAGCAAGGTCTGCCTTCCTTCACTTGCACATGAAAAATATATATATTTTAATAACAACAATAACATTTAACTTACACCAAATGGTACCATGCCACAGTTAATAAATTTGTTCTGTATAGAAACCTGACTGCATAACTAACATCTGTATCATGCCTGAGCTCCTGTAGGTGGATTTGCATGAAAAGCTGACTGTCGACTTGAGCTCCCAATAAGACCTAGAGAAAGAGAGGTCGATACGGATTCTCGGTTGGTCTCTCCTATGCTCAATTTTGACATATTAACCAGCTCATCTACATTAACAGCCTTCGAGTGCACTGGTACTGGTTTCACAATCTCATGCGTCTCTTGTTGCACAGGTTCAGTACCACTCGGCCAGAGAGGTAGAGAAAACTGGAGGAATGGAGAGAAGTATGCAGGAAGGATGACTGGAGGGTAGCCAGAGGTGTTTCCCTGGAAAGAAGCCTGAGAAGCATCTACATTTGGTGTAGACTCGTTAAGGAGAGAGTTACTGGAGGAGTCCATTGATTCAATTTCTTCTTCCAGTGGGCCTGTCACAGGGTGGGTCTGTACTTGTGCGGATTGATTATTTATTTGTGCTTCTGGTTCTTGGCTAACTGGCATCGGTGGCAGATCTGAAGACTGCATTTAATAGAATAATGAAAAAAAGTGTTGAGCATTTTATTACAATACATATATTTAACAAAAAAAACTGTTATATAATGATTAAGCAAACAAAATCTTGTAGAATCATGCTAGATATTTTTAAGGTTGTTTACAAAGTGAGATGGAAATGGTGCGCTGATTGAACTATGAAACTAAATAGAACTCAGAAGCTTCTTTTTCCTTCAAATGTACAACAAAGAAATTAACTCTTATAATGTTGGTTTCAGGTTTGAAGTCTTACAATGTGATTCTCATCTTATCTACCAATAAGTTTCTTTCTTCATGTACCACTAAAATTGAATTGATGTGAATGAATTAAGAATAAATTGGTATATCACTACTTGCAAAGTTGTATGAAAGTGAGAATTAGATAGCAAGAGATGAATAACCTCGTCAGGGATCATGTCGAAGAGGGAGGAGCGGCGCTTGCGGCGTGTCATGTTCTGCTGACGAATGAAATATTTCTGGGCATGGCTCGCAACCTGTGTGGGGGTCCGCGATACAACATAATTACGAGATATACCCCTCCAATCCCCCTTCCCTAGCTTCTGTAACCCTAGTAAAAACATTCTGTGCTCCTCTTCAGTCCACGGCACCCCTGTTCAAATTTCCATACAGTAAAAGATGCTTAGTACTGGAAACAGTCCTTTATGCAAACTAAGCGCTCACCTTGCTTGGTTTACATGCCAATGAAAACCAATCACTGAAACCGAGTTTACATCAGTGAAATTTGATCACAAAGCTCTTCGCAGCATAATTAAATCCCATACATTAGAATAAAAAAGGGATTCATAATTTACTGAGGAAGCACATTAATTAAAAGTGCTTCCAGTAGCATATGCCTGATAAGATGCTTACTGCTTTAAGTGATATGGACATATCAGTGCTGAATGATATTTCAAAATCACCTCTATAAAGCCAGATAGGATATACAATTAGATCTGTGTCAAAAATCAAATATTGATCCCTTTCAACCTTTTCAGCTCCTTTAGGGTATCGTTGGTCCTTGGCTCTCTCTTTTACAAAAAACAAAACAAAACAAAACTGCCTATTGAGCATTAATACCTATCGAAACATAATCATTTAATGAAAGGAATGGAATGACCGACTATTGGGTGACTAAGGAAAATACAAAATTCTATGAATGAAGCTAGTATGAGCATAGTCTCACACCAAGGGGATTTGTGATCTTAACTTAAAAAAAGACCATTGAACAGGTTTCAAACAACAAATTTTCATTCCCAATTTCTCTTCTTTTTTTTACGCCTGTTTTGTATAAGATCGAGTGGTCACAAATTGTTAACAAATGAAACAACCAAAATAATTGATTTCTCAACCTCTTCATCTTATACAAAATGAATTTAAAAAATATGAACAATTTGGAACACAAATGGCTGGGCTCCTCAGATAAACCAAGATCATGAACTACCTTGGGGGGACTCACCAGCTTACTCAAATTTATAATGGCAAAAATACAAAGATAATAAACTGAAAATTAAACATGATAGCATTGTAACTTTCTGCATTATCAAAATCAGATACTTCACAGGTCTTTCCAGTTATAAATCAAAATTTGACGAAAAGTTTGTTCATGCACATTTTTTAAAATATTCAGATTTTTTGGGGCCCAAAAAAAGTAACCTTTAATTACGAATAGGGTGCTCTACTTAAACAGAAGTGTAAGGAGAAATGTCACTTTCTCTGCTACTGTCTCTATTGGATTTATAGGATTTAGTTCTTATTAGTAAAAAACAATTAGAGAACAAAATTAGTTCTGCATACTCGCATTCGGAGATCTAAAAACTAGTACAAGAATGAAAGCAGCGTGCTCTTCGAAAATTTGAGCCAAAGCAAATCCAATTACAAATCTGTTCGTGGGAAACACTCCAGGGTTAGATTTTCATGATCTCCAAATTTATCCCTTTTATCTCACAAGTAAAACCAACGAATTATTTGAATAGCAAAATTAAAGTGCACAATACTTTTTCTCTTGGCCAGAAGGCAGAAGGGAAGTAAACTGATAACCAGCAAAAGACTAGCCAAATAAATATATATTACAAAGTTATTTACTTTTCTAAAGGTAGAACAACAAATTAAAAAATAATTATAACCTTTCTTCCTTTCGCGGCAGCTCGATGTTGATCCCTGGACAAAATCATCGGAAGCATAACCGTCGGCGGTAGCCCCTCCAGCTCCGCCGTTCTCGGGACCATCGGCCGGCGATGCGCCGCCGCTAGATCCAGCGAGAAGTGAGAGATTCCCCATACTGGCACTCTTCCTTATCGACCCATCTGTTAATCTTACGCCAAATAGCTTTACGCCTCGATTTGGACACGTTCGTGAATTGTGGCCGTTGTGGCTACAGTGAGAGCACCGCCTTGTCATCTCCGCCGCTGCCGAGGTAGCTTGGTCGGAGATGAAATGGATGAGTGATCAGAGATTGAGAGGGGTAGGATTGCTAAGAAGGGGATTTAGGGTTAGGGTTTTGAGAGGGGTGAGGTGAATTTCACGATTGGAGAAAAAAATTCAGAAAGGAGAGATGGCAGAAAGGATAAAAGTTGGTGGTGAGCGGAAGAAGAGAGAGAGAGAGAGAGGGGGGGGTTTGTGGATCAGGAGATATTTCCAATTTAGACCTGGTGTATTGTATTAGACTTCAACATCGACGTCACTGGTCTTTCACCGAAAACGGACTTTGTTTATCCAACACGTTACTTACGGGGTGAATATATGAACAGAGTTATTTTGGCTTCACGCAGCATATATATGACCGATAAAGACATAGTAAAGTGCTCTGGGTGAAGCAAACATTTCTCCGTCAATATCTCTGCCCCGTGAGCCTTGACTTACCTATCTAAAGTAAACGGTGCGTGGGGTACGGTTTAATCCGGATGGAAGCATAGTGTGGTGGGACCAGTGGATGTGTCCCAGAAAGCACGAGGACCGTCCACGTGGCGGATATTCGCCTGGGTATCTACGACTAGCAATGCAACAGCTTGTGGATGACGAGATCTTTCTGCGAGTGCGCGAAATAATAGGAAGTGGATATTTGAGGGCAGCCTGCAGCCTGCAGAGAGAGAACACCTCACCTCAATACCTCATGCAGATCGTACAAAACGGTTGGTTGGATTATGGATACTTGGATTCACCAATCATCCCAATTTAATTAAGCTCCTTTTGAGTTTTGACTATCACACGGTCGGATTATTGGGTTTCATTTTCACGCTAAAGATACTCAAAACCTACTTTACGGCAAATTCAGTCCAAAATTATATATTATTAGGGCTGAGGACATACACTAAATAAACTTACATTTTTTAATAAATGTAAAAAATAGTATTTAATTATTGTAAAATCTGATATTTGAAATAGAATTCATATTTATACATATTGATGACATTTTATGAAATGTTAAATTATACTTAAACTACATGACACTGATAAAAACCTAAAAAAAATCTATTTTTCAAATTTTATTAGCTTCATATAAAATCGATTGTTAAATTTTTATTAAATTAATTTGTTGTCGATTAAACTTCACACAATATATAGATAAAGATATAACGCCTCAAGGTCCCTCTTAAACATTTCGCTTGTGCAAATGCCACTCTCTCTCTTCAAAGAGAATTTTTTATCTGTAGAAAATATTAAGGAAGTAGAGAGAGCAATAAAAAGAGTATTGTTAGATTTTTATCAATAGAAAGATTAGTAAAATTTATATCTATTCAAAAAAATTTAAAATTTGAATCAGTAAGAATTCTACTAATCCAAACTCATATTTTCTCTTTAAAATAGATTTTTATAAAATAAAGAGTGGAGCCCACACTATTTGATTAATAAAAAAAACATATCACTGTTGGGATTATATGGTACTTAGGACAGCGGAATTTCAAAAAATTTAACAAGAAAAGTATCAAAGGAACATCATATGCGACTGAAATCAAACCAATATTTGAATTTCATTAAACCATTTAATTAAATCCAAAACATCATATAATTATCTCCATAATTATTTATCTCATGTTTCAGTAGAGAAACCAATTTATTAGTCATGTCACACATGTCAACTAAATCAAGGAGCCTTTTTCCAATTAATTCATTATTGGTGTGACCTTGTGGGATCGATGTCATTTGGGAATGAAATATGAAACTCCTTTCGATTCCATATATTACAAGCGGCATCAAGCAATATGCATTGTAATTACCCAAAAGACACAAATGATAAGTACTTGTTATATCATGATCCCTAAGGCAACAATTGTCTCGTGTTAATTCCATGGCTCGTGATATCATGAATAGATTCAAGGTAGGAATGTGTCATCCTTGCAAATCTACTTGTTTCTTGATTCCAAAATAATTCAGTAATTATTATTAACTCCTTAATTTTATGTGCACATACTTGTATTATCTCATCAAGGGGCCCAGTTATATTATCTCTTCACATAAGAGACACATACTGAGATAGAATATGTATGGTTGCCAGTTACGGATAATGTTGGATAATACCCACGAATACGCATTCTCATGTGAGGAGAAACAACCATCTCATACATTAGAATTCCAGACAAAAATAAAACATTAATGACACAAACACAATCCATATTAAATATTTTGTTTTGGTCACGTCCAATCTCCTGATCTCCATCAAGTATCCATTTGATTAGATTGACAACTACTTGTCATATGATCTGCAGAACATGATCATCATCTAATCCAAATGCTAATATTATACCGGTAATTAATGTTTCTCGTTAACTACCAAGACTATGGACACTTTAGAGTATGTATTAACTCCTGTATAGAGTTCCACAATTCCAAATCCTCAATATGAATGATCTATAAGTAATGAAATACTCAAGGAACAAAATAATAAATAAATCATCCAATTACATGAACAAAACTTAGAATACAATCATCATATAATTGACTTTTAGATCACAACACTAATAATTAGTGCCTTCATTTTCATCGGATGGTAAGAGATGGGCCCAACATTTTTATCATTATATGAATATAAAAATGAAAGAGTGAGTTTAGATCAGTACACAATTTACCGATCTTTATGTGCATAACAAAACTCAAAACAAACACTCTTTCTGTTTCTCTCTACTTTTTTTAATAATTTCTACCGATAAAAAATCCTCCTCTTGAAACTTTTACGTTTTGACAATCCCCGTTCGAACTTCTCAATCCGAGACGACTAAAATTCAGATGTTAATCTCATTATTAATTGTTATATTTGGATATTAAATTACCAATATAAATATTAACAGCGTATTTTTTTTTTTAAAAAACTAATATTTAACTGTTACAAATGAAGTACATTTTAAATAATAGATCGAAACAACATCGAATGCTTGATATTTACTTTTATGCACTTTTAAAGAAGAGATAATATTTTCATTTACAATCAGATTCATGAGCAGCCAAAAAAAGATATTAACAGTATTTATTCTCGACTGAAAATCAATATTGAAGTCGTATATATTATTAAAATTCATAAAAAAAAAATAAGGATAAAAGTTTTGGGACATTATAATCGTTTTATAATTAAATTAATAATTTTAAACACTGTTAAGATTAGAGGAGTAATTATCACGAATTGGAGACTTTAGAATGGTGTTTGTAGAAATAAAAATTTGGGGATCATTTATCACAGGTGAAAAATTTTTAGAAGTCTCGTGGCATTATTCCCTTAAAAATACACAAATTAGAAATGTATGTTGAATTATTTGTAGTTTGCTTTTCTGGAACAGCTAATTAATTTGATTACCAAAACAGCTAATTTTTTGTTTTTTTTTAAAGTTGGTTGCCCTTGGCGTGGATACTGCATCCAATGAAAAGAAAAAGGTCATATCTCCATATAGATATAGATAACTAGCTAGATTCATTTAATTTATTTTGTATACTGCATATGCCCATTGTCGGTTCGGATATATATATCTAATATTAATTTCGTTGCACCTTTTGACCAATCTCATCATCATTTTTTTAATGTATCTATGTTGCGACCATTTTTTTATTTCAAGTACTTAACAACTTTAAGTTTACTGTTTTAATTTTTTGAATGCATGCATTAATTTTTTCTCATACATATCCAATATCTCCGTTTTTTTTTTTTTACCACGAAAAAAAATTAAAATTAAATCATTACCACTGTTCCAAGCTTATTTTGCTTCCTACCACCCACGCGCATCCAGTCCGTGCACCAAATTGGACGATACGCGGACTGGGCACGTGCACTGTACCCCTGTGGTATTTTGTTCCATTTTTTACCATTTTTCATTAACCAAACCACCAAAAAAGCCGTAAGAACCAGAGTAATACATCCAGTTGTTCAACAATTTAGAATTTATCATAAGTATATGCATATAAATTCAAAAATCTCATATGTAGCACAAATAAACTCGAATACATCATAAGTAGCACAAATAAATATTACAAAATAAAGTGAAGTACATTATCTAATTGTTCATGAAACCCTATTGAGTACGGTTCCTAGCATCCCTTCTCTTTCTCGCATTCTTTTCGAGGGTTGCTCTGTTTGGTTGGTGACCATTTTTTCTTCCTTCCAATATGTCCATCCACATTTGGATTCGGTTGTGTCTTCTCCTATCCAACTTTATTAACTGAGACTCTGGAACTAAAACCGGTCCATCGTGCGCCGGCCACTCACTTTGATTGTCATACGTGTGGAATTCACCACTCTATGTGTCGATGAGTGTTTGAATGTTGTAATAGTAATTTACGAAGACATTTGGATCGTAGTTCCTACATTTTTTACACATTTGTAAGTGACATCATCATCAAATGTAGTAATGATTATCAAATTTTTAGAGGATATTTGTACCTTAATTTACACATTGACATCACATGTACACATGGTATTTCGGTAAGCTGAGGCTTTTGGCACGAGCATTCCACCTGATGGTCGTTCTTCACAACGACCTTGTACCTGCAGTCTCTAGACGTGTACACCCATTTGCTGCTCTCTATGTCAAATGAGATTTTCTCACCATGTGAGGTGACCATAAATTCTCCACTTCTGTTCATTGCAACCGCGCTCATTTTTTTAGTCTTATCGATGTGCTTGTTCAGCTTTAAGTGCGTACGAGTGGAGAAAAGCTGACCATCGTTTTGTTGTTGCACGGCCTTTTCATATCTTTGAACGAACCATATGACACACTTGTAGAATGTCTCCTCAATAATTGCAGCAACTGGTAACCTACGATAATAAAAAAGTCATAATTAAATTAAGAGAATCCTAAAAAAAATATTTAAATAAATAGCGAAATGAGAATTATAAATTACAAACCTGCGTGAAGTCTTGAACACATTGTTCAGCAATTCAAAACCATTGCTTGTCATTATGGCCCAACGACACCCGTTATCTATAGCTTGGTACACCTTCCATGGCTTAACTGGTTCTTCCTCGTCATTTTTGTTATACTTGCCACATGTATCCAAGTATGTCAACCAATCAGGATTTCGCCTTCCGATTGCATCAAGGCCTTCATGTAACCTTCTTGGTTTCTTCTTTTTAACCATTCTCTTGAAAAAATTTGAAGCAACTTTATCCTGAGTGTGCTTTCCAAAATTCTCAAACACATGTTGAGAGCAGTACCGGTGAGCACACTCCCCGTTTGTCTCAGACCAACCCAGGTCATCTTGTATGAACACTTTTTTTATGCCCTTGTGCCGGTCAGACACCACACACATGAATCTGCCTTGATCAATTACAAACTCCCGCACCCACATCATGAACCACCCTCAATTCTCAAACTCCTCGCTCTCTACCAATCCAAATGCTAGCGGGATTAATTTGGTTCTCCGCATCGTATCCGGTAACAATCAACAACCTACCCTTGTATCTACCTAACAAGAAACAAGCATTGATGCTGATGACGGGTCTGAGGTGACCTACCGCTTCTATACATGGTCCCCATGCCCATGCCAACCTCACGGAATACCGGTGCTCTGCCTTATTTGAAGGCTTTGAAACAACTCTATATTGGGTGCCCGTATTTGCCCTTTTGATTGCCTCTAACAAAGGGACGATCAGCCCGTAAGACCCCTCCCAACTACCAAATGCCCGGGCAATTGCTAACTCTCTACCACGCCACAGTTTGTTGTACTTTGGAACGATGCCCTCGTACTTTTGAGCAACCAAGTCACTAACAGCTTTGATACTAATATCAGTATTTTTTTCCAAAGACATTTTTATGCAGTTGGCGACCATAGCGGACATCAACTGCTCATGATCTGACCTGGATGCATCAGCGTGGCATGTGTGTTTTTCCTCATTCTTCGTGATGGCCCAAGAATTACCATGGCCCTCGCAACCAAACTCCACTTGCACTGACTGCTCTTGCACTTATACCTCATCCTTTTTGTGTCGCTGTGTGTCTGTCTGACCTCGATATTCTTATTTATGTGCCAGTGGTGAACTTTTTATTTCATCTAATCTTTGTAGTGATACGTCATCCCCTCCGACAATTCATATCTTTCTCCAACCTAATTGAAAATTTTAGATCAAATCAATTTATAAAATTTAAAAGTAAATTAAAATATAAATATAATTAACAAACATACCTCTGAATCCGCAAAAAAAACATCAGCCTCTTGAAACCCTGATGTGTCATGAAATGCTAGGAACGGGGGTCTTTCTCCATGACCCGATATCGGCCACTTTCGCATACCAAGCACAGGACTGTTAGTTTGTAATAATCTAGAAGTCAATAATACGATAATTTATCATAAATCTTTGTTCATGAATTGAATGTTTATCTTTATATCATTTTGTTGCCTTGAGTATTATTGTATTTATGAATCATTCATTTATCTAACTAGAGTCAATAAATGGAATTGTGAAACTTCATAATATAGATGATATATATTCTTAAAAGTCTCTAACCAAGGTAATTAGCAGAAACACTAATTTACCGTTACAAGATTAGTATGTGGATTAAAAGATAGTTATGTTTTACAAACCATTTGACAAGAGATGTCATTTTAATCACATAGATACATGTTCTAGGAACATGGTATTTGACAGACCCTGAATAAAACATTAAATGGAATTGTGTTCGTGTCATTAATGTTTTCATTCAGTGTTTAGTTCTAAAGTATAAGGTATTCATCTTTCCTACTAAGAGATGTGTATGTGTGACTGTTACCTAACGTTGTCGGTAAAACGCAGTTATAACGGTAGCTCTTCGGCATACATAGCTTAGCTGAGGTAGTGATGGTTTACCAAAAGTACTATTGTCCCTCGTATCTCTATACGAGTTATAGTATCACTGGGTCCCTTGATAGAATAAGATTATCTGCATGCGGTATAATTACAAGAGTAATTATATTTGGTAATCTGTTTAAGTCAAGAAAAGATCAAGTTTGCAAGGATGACACACACCTACCTTGAAACTGATCTGATAACTATGAGACAAAAGAATTAACACGAGTAAATAGTTTACTGGATCGTGGTATTGTACAGTACAGCATCATCTGTGTAATTGGATGGTCATAGTGCAGATGTCAGATGCCTCCTATGATTATAGAAGTTAGAACAGTTCTAATTCTATTTACCAACATAACACAGATCCTATAGGGTCACACCAATAGGAAAGTAATCAGAGAAATTTTATGATTAATTATAAAGTGTTATAATTAAGAATAAAATATATGTCATGGAGATGACATGCTTAAACCGAATTAAATTTATAAACGTGTATGACACGTCGTATAAATTTATCGCAAACGCAAGAAATATAATTATTCAGAATAATTGTATATATATAATATATGGATTAAAATATTAATTATGAATTAATATTTTTGACCAAAAAGTCCAATTTGAATTTAGACCTTAATTAAATTTAGAATTTAATTAAAAGCCTAAATTAAATTAACTGAAAAAAGATTTAATTAAATATATTCAAAGTGCCAAAATGCAAATTTGATTTTGCATCTTCTAAACCGCCATGAAATGGCATTTGTGTAAATTCTTAAACCGCCACAAATATGTTATATAAAGGAATGAAATGGTGAGAGAAAAATAAGAAATCCATTCCAAGTCCAAATCAAAGTACGAATCAGAATTCGATTCGATTCGTATATAATTTTCTCTCCTAAATAGTGATTTGCAGAAAATCTGATTATCCATATATATATTCTTGCGAGAATAAAAGTTATTCTTGTGAATAGTGTTTTGTCAGAAATTTCATACTTTCGGTGAATAGTGATTTACCGAAAACCGCGACTTTTCGAATACCGTTGGTATAGTATTTCTGGCAAAAGAAATACCAACTCTCTGGTAGTTCCTGGTGGATAACCAATAGAGGTATCAGACGTCTGATACTCCGAGGCGAATCATTCCCAGGTGTAGCTCTTCACGCTCGGTCTGCTTTCCAACTGAGATTTGGAAACAAGGTATAAACAGTGCTGGGCTTAGCTAAGCCATGGTGTAAAACGACTTGGTGCTCCACGCCTCATTATTTTCATTTTGAAAATCCAAACTACCGATCCGAACCGCTCAAGTTGTTCTCCATATTGAAATGTGCTTGGAGACCAAATTTTACATTTTTTGGAATTTTTTTACTATTTATTAAGCCACTTTGAAAATCACTGATCCGGCGGTCCAGAAATTTTTATTGTTTTTTACTGTTCATAAGGATTTTCAGATTTTCAAAGTGGCTTAATAAATAGTAAAAAAATTCCAAAAAATGTAAAATTTGGTCTCCAAGTACATTTCAATATGAAGAACATGTTGGAAGGTTCGAATCGACTATTTGAACTTTGAAAATGAAGATATGGCGTGGAGTACCAAGTCGTTTTACACCATGGAGTAGCCTAGTCGGACTCATATAAACATGTTATATTAATCTATTTAATTGGTAAGTAGATTAAAGTTTTAGAAATCAATCAAAGGAGTAGATCTATAAACTGATTAAAATACAAGTAAATACGGTTTTACTACTTTGGGTCTATACATGATTAATCTGGTATGTAACTCTCGGTTATTATCCGACATACTACTTAATATATGATCTGAATGAGTAAAGTTTTACTTACGGCTTTTAATCTAAGAAAAGGATTAAACAGGTATGTAACTCTCGGTAGATTATCCGACATACCACTTCAATCCTGTTGGCTTGAGTTAGAAGTAAAAATTTTGTTTTACGGTCTTTCCGCAGCTTAAGCCTAATGGCTTTGGGTAGCCTCAAAACCCTACAAGGACGACTAGACTCCTTGTCACTATGGTCATCGTTTGCACTGTCAGCATCCCAATTTTCCTCTGCCTCCCGTTCTGAGGGATCCTCGTCTGTAGTTGGATAATAACGTGTTTCTGGGGTATCAGATCGGTCCTAGCTAGAGCTGGAGGATGGAACCCGAGATCGGCCCCGACTAGGACCAGCCCATGCGGATGGGGACCGACTAGGACCAGCCCTTGCAGATGGGGACCGACTAGTTCCCCCTAAAGTCAGGGCCCGAGTAGGACCCGTCACTGAATGCTCAATGACCCGACCCTGGGTCAACTGCATTGATGGTCTGTTGTTCTATATGGGATTGACAACCACATACAACTCTAGGAACTTGAAAGGTGTTGTCAAATTCATAGTCATTTGGGTATACAACCCCCAACTACTGTCGTCTAGTACATGAAGCTGTTGGAACCATGTTTGGCTGCCTTGGCCAATATTAATCCTTGCGGACATTACCAGTTCGTTATAATTAGGGTCAATACCCAGTTCCTTGTACACTTCCCTAGGTATACCTCTGAAATCTAAACTTGGGCTGATATTGAACATTTTCTGAGGTTGGGTACTGTAATAAGCACCATTTGGCCCTTGTAATACTTCCCTACCGAAATAACAAGCAATTCCAATCATAGTTGGTTGAATTACAGAACAAACCTAACAATTAAATAATTTACAGTAAATTAAAAATATAATTAAATAATTATACAAAAATTAAAGGACTAAAGTGAAAAAAACTTACTCTTTACTGTGCTGAGAGCTTCAGAAGTCTGTCTCGTTTGTAAAAGAAAAACAGTAAAAATCGGGAATAAATAGTACCAGGGGGTCGGTGCGCCTATCCAGTGCGCGCACCATAGGATGCGCCTTTCGAGTCCGTGCACTGGGTCCATTGGGTCAGTGCGCGTGCCCAGTCCGAGCACCGTCCAATTTAGTGCGCGAACTGAGTGCGCGTAAGTGATAGGATGCGAAATAAACTTGAGACAGTGGTAATAATTTAATTTTAATTTTTTTTCGTGGTAGCTAAAAAAAACGGCCAATATCTCAACTCTCAAGCTTGATTTTCCGAATCCACACGTTCACACATAAGTACATAACCCATGTGAACATGAATTTTTACTCATGTGCGTTGGAATTCATGCGTTTAGACCCATGTATTTACTATTTAGAGATAGTATCTGAACACATAGGGGTCAAAATTTTATTTTATTTTTTTTGTTGAAAACAGTTAACAATTGCATTGATAGAAAAAGTTACAAAGTAGCTGTTACATAAGATTAAACAACTAGTGTCTGTGAAAATATACAATTACACAAAACTAAAAATACACAGGGGTATGTGCATCATGTTGACGCAAATTGATCATCCTTGCTTGATTAGAGTGATAGGAGTTTAGTGATGGTTTCCTTTTTACGCATATCATAGCCAAGAAGGCACTGAATTCAAACCAAACCGAGAATTGTATCGACCAGACCAGAACAGTTACCCATCAGCTGAGAATGCACTAAATCAAACTAGACTGGGAACTAAATTAACCAGTTCAGGACAGTCACATCTAACAGAAAAAGAAGAAAAAAGGCAGAGGAAGAGGTAGAAAGCAACACAAAACAACACACAACGTCATCATCGCAAAAACTAAACACTTATTACCTAATTTACATAAATTTAAATAAAAAAAGAGTAGTGCTACAGTAGCGCCATCACTTCAAGAAGCCAAGCGGCAGACAAAGCGGCGGAGTAAGTAGCAGGGAGGTAGCGGTGCAAGCAGCAGGGAGGTGGAACCTAGGTGAAACCCAAGGAAGAACCTAAGCAGTTGTTTCAACTCTCAAAGCGGCAGACGTTTTTTAGCCCGGGGTCAAAATTTTTGTTCTTACAATATGTGTAAAAAAAAATTTATTAAAAAAAAAATAGAGATAATTGTTAGTATACTCGTTCAAACATTTCAAATTGTTTTTCATCAAAACACTATAATCTCTTACTTTTATAATTTAAATTAAATATTTTCTTATTTTTCTATATGTTAATTGAATCTGAAAGTTTTAAATTTAACTAATCATTTAGTTCTATTTAATAATTGAAACATTTATTTTGTCGTGTATTTAAATGGACATGTCCATATGACGTGTAGCACTTCGTCAATTTCTGTGCTGTGTTTTGTCAAATTTTATATAACAGTTGAGAATTGAAAGAAAATTTGTAATTCTTGAGTAGAAAATATTTTCTTACAGGAAATCAAAATTCTTCTCTTTTATAGAAATTGTACTTCATATTTTATTAATTCCATTTTTTTAATTATTTTTATCCAATTGTATCTTCTTTTTCAATACTACTAATGATAGTAACATAACATCTTAATACATTACTTTTATGTTACAAGGTCTCAAATTTCAAAGAAGCTAAAGTTCAAAACAACAATATCTCAAAATCAAAATGTTCGAGTAGCACATTTCACAATATTTTTTTGAACAAGGCCAAAACTTATAAATTAGCAGCAATTATATACTTTATGGGTGCTGAAACGCTACATATATCAATCAGCAAAATTCCGTTAAAATTACATTATTATAGAACATATTAGCGTAATTGCTTTCAAAATTCTGTAAAATCGATTTTAGAGACTTTTAAAATAGTTAGGTGCATGGCATCATATATTTTTATATCGTTTGACATATTTTTGCACTTGTTGATTCCAAATCTAATTCTTCTAATTGTTTTGACCTGTTAATATTTTTTAGTGGACGATTCAAATGCCTTTATTTTTCGTGTCTTCAACATGTCTTCATTTTTTAAATATTAATAACTTAAAACTCAAATATCAAAATAAAACCGTTGAATTTGATATGTATCATTTTATCTATGCATATACAAAAGATTACCACATTTCGACTTTGTTTTGATCGATGTCAAGAGCTTACAAAAATACAATGATATGGATAAATTCTTAATGTTGATTTTTCAACTTATTAATTCATATAAAAAAAATAAAAAAAGTGATAAAAAAATTATGTGCATGTAAATTTGTGAGTTTATGAAATTTGGAAGGGTAAATATGATATTTTGAATTTTAGAGAGAAAAAGACATGAAAATCCTCCTAAATTTTAAAGAAGCTTCTGTCGTTTTGTGGCCGAGAACAAGACGTGACGATGGAAATGATTCCTTGCCACGGCTCCGGAGAATATTTTCTTCCAAAACCGACATTCAAATGCCAATGAATTTCTACAGCAAAAACGAGATAAACGGAGCTAGAAATGAAATTTGTGTTTGGGGCCGACATGAATGAATATTTTAAGTGATCTACAAGATAAACTCACTCTTGATTTCTGTGAGTAGGAATATGTTATTTTAAGCCTTGATTGGATGACAAGTTCACCAAACCCATTGCCTTGATTGGATAACACTAACAGCCTTGATTGGATGACAAGTCAATAGCAGTAGCATTTGTAGATTTGGAATCCATATCCTCTTCACTTAACATCGGCACCGTTTGATTACAATCTAAGTCCAATGCACGGATTTCTTTTTAAAGAAGATCGAATTTGGTCTCCAAGCACATTGAAAAACAGCGGTTTTCAAACCAGCTTAATAAATAGTAAAAAAATTCTAAAAAAATGTAAAATTTGGTCTCCAAGCACATTTTAATATAGATTGAACATCTATCGGTTTAGATTTGTTGTTTGAACTTTGAAAATTGGAGAACCGAATTGTTTGTTCCATGACCATGGAAAAAACATTTTGAGCTTAGCCAATCTCTCTCTCTCTCTCTATACACACACACACACACACATTAATTTTAATGTATTCATTTTTCATCATTTTTTACAACTTGATTTTATACTAAATTAATTCAAGGGGCAATTTCAGGTATACCCCTCAAAAACTTCAAAATTACTCCAAAGTTTGAAATTACGTATTTCCCCCTCTAAACTTCAAAAACTCACAAATTTACCCAAATTTATTGTCTTTTATATTAAAACTCATTCTTAATTTATAAAATACCCATTTTACCCTTTATTAAAAGCATAAAACGCCCATCATACTCAAATTTGAATCTGAAGGGTTTCTCTACTTTTCGAACTGTTTTAAGATCTGTGCACTCTAGATCAACACGAATCTTGAAGCAAACACACACGAATATTGAAACGACATGCACAGATCTTAATGCAATACGTGCGGATTGAAATTGCTTTAAAATCCGTGCGTGCTAGATTAGCACGAATCTTAAAGCCAACACACATATATTGAAGCTACACGCACAGATCTTAATGCGATGCGCGTGGATCGGACGGTAGATGAACTCTTCATATTCAAATTTGAGTTCGATGGACTTTTTATGCTTTTAATAAAGGGTAAAATGGGTATTTTATAAATTTAGAATGAGTTTTAATATAAAAAACAATAAAATGGATAAATTGTGAGTTTTTGAAGTTTAGAGGGAGAAATACGTAATTTCAAAGTTTAGAGGGGGAAATACGTAATTTTGAAGTTTTTGAGGGGTATACGTGAAATTCCCCCTTAATTTCAAAAATTAATAAATTTTGCATGAAAACATATTACTAAAGTCGATCGGTCTCAATCTCAATAATTTAAATTCATCGTTTGAAGTCAATCTAATAGATTTTGGATTTTGATTTGGGCTCCTCTCCAATTCGGCAAAACCCATGTGACAGTCGTATAGGGATATAGACTGTTTTCCCAAATAATTTTGAATTCGTATCCTATCCTCTGCATTAACGGAACGCGCGTTAATAGATCTGGACCGTCCGATTGAGATCCGCACTAATATTAAAGGGTCCATGTGTCATAGGCGTGGGCCAAATTAGCTCTGATCCTGATCAAACGGCCGAGATGCATTAAACTCAAAAGATGCTCTTTTGAGTTAATGCATTAAATTTTTAAATGTACAAGTCTGATCCTGACAGTTAGATTTGAAATTAACGATCCATTTCTGCTAAGCATCAATGAACTCCGCTACTCCAGTAGTACTAAAGAGGAGCCGACCCAATAAAATTCAGATCCAGTCAGGTACCTGACATGAGATCTGGAACTGTTTTTCTTTTCTTTTCTTTTTTGGTATCATAATTGGGGACATGGAATACTTAAATATGTCTTCCATTTATTATATCAGAAAATTGATGATCCGACAATTTCAGTTTCGCAAGCGTTACAACCTCATTTGGTACAAGAAATTGCTGCCAAGATGGATACAGACAAGAAAATAGCACAATTTGAAGACCTGCAAGTTATCATCTCAACACAAGACATTGTTCTCACAAGAGAAGGTGAAGTAAGATGGTCACTCACTCCAGATGAAAACTTTTCAGTTAAATCTACATACAAAGAACTAAAGAATGAGCCAAGGATAAAAGTGAGAATTCATAAAATTTGGAAACTGACAGTACCTCCTCGAATGAAAGTCTTTGCTTGGTTAGTTTTTTACGATAGAATTCTGACAACGGTGAACCTAGCAAAAAGAGGTTAGAATTTACCAAGCAGATGCACGCTATGCAAGAGAGCCTCTGAAGATGTGTCTCAGCTATTCTCATAATGCCATTTCACATTAGAGGTATATCAAGGTCTGAACAATATTCTCTTATTGCCACCAAAAAACTGGAAGGAAGTGCTTAAAGAGACACAAGCACAGAATTGGTTAGTTAATAAGAGGGGAGACACCAAATCTAAAGTGATGTTGATAATTGCAATGTTCGTTTGCTGGCGGGAAAGGTGTTCAAGGACGTTCACGGAGGACACAAAAGGGACACAACAGATGATTGAAGAAGTGCGAGAGCAATTGAATTTCTTCCATTAAGGTGTTCGGATGATGATTGAAACTACTGTTACAAATCTCGGAACCTATGCCCAGATGAAGGAGGACAATACAGAGAAGAATTACTTTGCTGGTACAAAATCAGGTACTAATAACCAGTACCGGTAACATTGTCAGCGGGGAAGTACTTACTGGTAAGAGACCCGGTACCAATGACTAGATACAGCTGGGCTATTGGTACGAGAAATGGCAGTCACGAAGAGGCTTCAGTTACTCCAACAAGGACCGGTACCACTGGCACTGACAAGGCAGAGGGGTAATGAACAGTTCATTTCAATTTTTCGTTTTTACTTTACAATGTTCAGTTTCTTACATTTTATTTCTCCTTTTTTTAGCTCGTATTTCTTTTATCAACTCAACACTCATGAGTTGAATTTGTGTTTATGCTTTTGGTTACAAGTCTCTTGTAACGATTCAATAAAATCAAATAGGGGCTTTGACCTCTATTTTTACTCAAAAAAAAATATCAGCAATCCAAAATCATCAATAGGGACCGCAAACCTAAATAAAATTACAAACTTGAGGTCGGGCTGTACTGCAAAAAGTTCAACAACTGGTTTTCTAAATTTAACTCTTACAAATGTCCATGCTTTATGTTTTCTTTTTTGACATATCATCATTCATCAGTAGCCGTATGATCGTGTAAAGCGTTCCATCAAATAGTCACCACTCTTTATGGGAGGAAACCTGCAATAAGTATTATAAAGAGAAAAAAAATGCAACCAACCATAACTGTTAGGAGTTAAATGATGAATATACAGTATCAGCATTTGATTACTTAATTTGGCCTGTTTATTCAGGCTTCATACAATTTCTGTTGCCAGGGAAAAGGCTTGGTATTTTAGCATGCAACTGTAGGTAATGACTTGGTACAATGCGTGACAGCACTGACAGGTCAGGTTATACTGTCACACTCGCATAATAGTAGCATTAGCAATCAATTTAGTATCAAAAAGCAATACAATGCAGTTATGTCAGGTAATAAACTTGTCATTGTCAAGTGCGGCAGATGCATGTCTGGTAATAGAATTTCTTTATTGTCCAGTAACCAAAACATCTTGATATATAATTTTTTATCTTTTTGTTTCTGTGGACACAGAACTTGAAGTTGGATCGATAAACCTCATAATTTTGTTTAGGTTACAGTAAATAATTGATTCTGTTCAAGTGCTGACACGGATCTCAAGGTGGCTCAGGGTGATTACAACTATTTCACTAATTAATTGCTTGCCTTTGAATTTGTATGAATTTTAAGATTCACCTTTTTTTGGTCATTTAATTCGATAATATTAATTAGATGTATACATAACTGTTTATTTTTTAAATATATGAAAACTGAAATAATTCAATTAATATAAACAAGCAATCCAAAGAACAAAAGTACCATGATGAAGGTCTTTATTCACCCCTCTTTGTTACAAGGCATGTACGGTGCTTAATCGTTGACATTATCTTTTTTTCTTATTTTATGCTTTATTTTTCTCTGTGTGTGTGTGTGTGTGTGAGAGAGAGAGAGAGGGAGAGAGAGAGACCTTGGAGGAGAAGTTTCGCTACAGCAGCTTTCCAAGCATTCCACCACACATTCGTAATTCGGATCAAGAAAAAAAGCAGCCTGAAGTTAGGTAAATACTTCGTCAGGAGATACTTTAAGCAAAAAATTACAAACTGATGGTAAGCTATATATAGTGCCACCGCTTTCATAGTAGGTTAGCTTCCATTAACAGTTCAGGAAATACTTCCAAGTTTACAATTCCCACTGCAAAATTACAAAATATCCTATTTACACCGGATATAAAATAGATCAACCATACCATCCTCTCTTGATCTTTCTTGTATTATACTCAAGCTGCTATTTCAATGTTTTGTAGGGGTAGCTGTGAAATTTTTTTATTTCAAGAAACAACAGGAGAAAATCAAGTCAAATAGAAAAAACTTACAGAGTAGCGTTCTTTCCCGACTGCTACAACTCGGTGCAGTGTCGACCTGTAAAAAAATAAAAAATAAATAAGACCTCCATAGGAAAGGTAGTATGCATAACTTTGAAAGGATACAAGGATAATCACAGTGCAAGTACAAAGTTTTAGTGTATACAAAGTGACATAACTAACCTAAAAGTACAGTTGGTCCATCTCTCCATCAGATCCCCAATATTTACAATAAGTGCTCTGCAAAATAATACATTAAATTATTAACAGGAGAAAGTTTCTGAATGCACCAAGTGAAATTTCAGTACTGAATGGAATTAAGGTTGATCCAAACTTAACCAAGGTTTCCCAAAAGCCCAAGCAATGCTTGAACACAATAACATGGCCAATGACTATATGAAGGTCTCTCAAAACTGGTTTTATACCATACTACTAGCTCTTACCAGACATCAGACAACAGCTAATGATAATCAATCAAGAAAATACAATTAATAGAAGAGATAAAAATGCAGCGATAGGTTGTTGCAATTCAATACCAGACTGTACATACTGATACCAGCCATGATTTGTACCGTGAAATTTATATGACAGCTTACCCCTCAACATGACGAACTTCTTCCCACAGCTGGGGATACCTATCCTTTTCTCTACAAATCTGCATGTTTCCATTAAATAAAGTCAAACATAAGAATATCTGAAGCATTAAAATTCTAAAATAAATTTCATATATATAAAAGTATATTACATTGAAAACACCACAACCAATATGAAAGGCACAAATGATGAACTCTATACCCAAATGACACAGAAAAACAACATAAAAAAAGCAGGAGCTGATTTCTTTGGTGGGCTACAGAATTTATAAGAAATTGAAAGAAACCATGTTTCCATTTAAATCAAGAAAGAAGTCCAACCTGTAAACCAGGTACACCGTCTGTGACCAAAAGAGTGATCATACCATAGTCAGAGTGAGCTGATGCACCATAGTTACCCTTATCAGATTCAGAGATCTCACCTAAAAGGTTTTGGCAAGTCAACTTCAATTAATGGCCACAATAAGATAAAAAACACTCTGTGTTGTACATGATAATAATTTAAAGGTATTACCTGGGTAGTGCAGTAGACGAAGAAATGCCTTTGGAGGGTCCAAAGCACCTATTTTAGTGAAGTAATTTTCATCAAGGTTCAATGCAAGAGCAATCAAGGAAATTAATCTTGAACCAACAATCCTATGAAGAAAGGGAAACCATGGTTATCATACAATGTTACAAAATCTACAATATCATCTGGATGCTTTAACAAAATCTTGGACTAACTGAAATATTCTAATTTTGGAAGGACTAAACAAGTGCTCTAACGCACGGGTTTCAGCCATTTTTTTAATGTGCTTTTAAAATATCCTCAGTTAAGAAATGAACATGTGCTAAAACGATCGATTAAATCATTGGAAATATTAAAATACTAGGAAGGGTCCTGTATGAAATTGTCATAATAGTACAAGACTTGACTTAAACTATACTTGTTGAAACCGTTGATTTTTTATAGCACAATATATTGGAAACTTACATAGTTTTTTCATAATATGATTCCATTGTCTCTCTCCAAGCTGGCAGGCTTTCTATAACATAGTATGGAGGAAATTACAAATAGGTTAAAGAGTAAAATGAAAATTCTTTACTATTAAGTCATAATTTGTAGCTTGTAATCTTAACAAACACTGAATCACTGACCAGGCAAACTACTTGCAATGTGTCTTCACTTTGATTAAAGAAGGTACTTCATAGTTGAAATAGGATTTTTTAAGAGAAAGGTCTTTTTCGGCCCCTTGAACTGTTGTGCTGGTTCAAATGGGTTGACATTCTTTTATTCATATGACCCCTTGAACTTTGGCTGAATCCAGCCTTTCCGTTATCAAAAGTTAATTGTTCCGTTATTTTGCTAACACTGGTCTTCCTGCCTTTGTCTTTCTCAAAAGAAAAATTCATCGGGTCCACTCCAACTTTTCCAGGTTTCTTCTCCAGTGGTTTAATTGTCTCCTCCTTTTGCAAAATATAATTTGCATTACTAAAGAGTATCAAGTACACTTCTCAAAGAGATTATCATTTGGGGAAATAAAAGAATAAAACTATAACCATCATGCAAAGGATCGATCAAGAACAAGCAGTACAAGCAAAATCCATCTTCTATGTTAGCTGTAGCTAGCTTATACTTAATTTCTTTTGCAATTTCGCTGTAACAACCAAATTGCATCATTGGGAAAGGGTTTATTAGCTTCCGAGCTCCAAAAACCATTCAAAACAAACCCTTTTGAGACAAAACTTTTTAGTTTCAATTAGATGAATCTCTTCTGAGTTTTGGTAAAAAATGGCAAAAAGTATATCACACTTCTCGAATTATGTACCAGTTTGATTAGGATTTGCCGATTTGGCAATGGTGATCTGAATTATTTTAGTAATTACTAATTAGAGAAGAGTGCTCAGTCATACTAGGGCTTGTTAGCATCATGGAGGATTCTTCTCGTGCTCATCTACCCAGTTAATCAAGATTGCACAAGAGAAGAGATCAACCATAATTAGTTAATTAGAGAAGTTCGATCTAGTGACCTCCAAGAGGACAAAGCTCCTTTGGAATATAAACCCTAACTCGTTCGCTATTCCAGTTTTGCAGTTTGAGATTTCCTTGTGCACCATTTCACTGCATCGTGCCACCATGAGGTAATATTGCTTTCACAGTTATAGAAATTAATCAGCCAATTTGGTCTTGTTTGATTAGAGAGGAAGAAAGGAAAAGGAGACATGATTGGTTTTGCTATTTTGTTTTTCTAATTTACAGAAGAGTTTTGTTTGGGAGAGATAAAGTCACCAGAGCAGAGCAACACACCAGCATAATAACAATAGAGTTAACATTTAACTAACGGAACAGCTGGATTTCAGCAAATTAATAAGTTCAGGGACTGTTTGAATAAAGAAAAGTTGAAGAACTCATTTGAATCAAAGATATAGTTCAAGGGTCATGAAATACTTTTCACATTTTTTTTAAAGTTGACTAGGAGGCACTAGAGTTGTGGTCAATAAAAATAGGCAGGTGGTGTTTCGTGGTTAATAATTAGAAAAGGGGATAATTTTTTATATACTTGACAACTTATGCAGTTTTCTTATTTTTAAAAAGAAACACGGTGTTAGTAGGCGAGCCCAGAGGGATTTTACTCCAGACGAGCAAAACCATTCCTCAAAAATTAATTTACCTTTTGACGGCCATTGATTTGGTGAATTTCTATCTTTAATGGGACCGATATAGAAACCTTCCTTGAGATCACCTACAAAAACATTACCTGCGTAAGTAATGGCTCTTATTATTTCCTTGTGTCCATTGTTATCAGTCCACTAGGACCATTTTGAAAACATGTTTTTATTAGGTTTGGTCACTTTTGCTTAATTTTCCCTTACAGTGCCATTACCAGCATTTACTTTGTTGGCTGGTAGTACAGCAAACGTGAGCAACTAAAAAAAGAAAAATGAATTTAAGTAATTAAGCTTCCTTCTTTACTTGTCCTTTACTTTCCTTTCTGAAAGATTGATTAGAAAAAGGTTGTGTCATATTAAAATACCTTTAAATTTGGAAGAAAGATCCAGAGTCTGAGCATAAGGAGGTGTATAACCACGATTGTTTTTGCCTTTCTCCAGTTTCATCTTCTCACTCAGAGGCAAATCAAATAACTTGTTGCTCTCTCTAAACATACTATTTACAACAAAATCGTTGATTCCATGGTTTATGAGGTAGAAGAAACCATGATCCACGCATGCCTGAGAAATTCGCAGTTAATTGAAGAAAGAAAGAAAAGAACACACGAAAAGGAAAAGGAAAAGGAAGAAAAAAATATAAGATGGAGTACTTGGCGGATAGATATGGCGGTAGCAGCCCGGTCTGTGCTGGAGAGATCAATGAGAGGGAGGCAAAGGCTTGGGCTTGGCGTCGACATTTTCAGATCACTTTCCGTGCTAAAGGAGTTGTCAGCAGGTACAACTGATGGCTCATACCAGCGTGTAATACAGAGGATCCAGTCATACGTAATATAAACATGTGCAATACAAATCGCATATTGTATGATGTTTGAATATGTCTATACATAAAAAAGAAACTTTTTCATACAAAATAAATAAATTATACAAGTAAAACGAGGGTGTTTGTTTGGAGAATTAATTTTTTGAAAAGTGTACAAGGTAGAACCAATAAGCTCTTACAAACACTCGGGAAGTCACACGGCCCTAAAAGATCTAGCACGAAGGCTCTAAGTTCAAACGCTCAAGAGAATCACTAAAATCACTCTAATCTTGATACGTCCTATCTCCGGAAAGATTAAGGCGCAATGTGTCTAAGCACGTCCTAACCGGAGAGTGATTAGTCTGTGCGTGTTAGGTGTGTATTTATTACGTATCCGAGTTCAAGCTTGTTGCGGATCTCCTCAGTACGTCACTCTATCCTCTATGCACTGCGTATGTCTAAATCGTGGTCCCGAGCTCATTGAATTTCGAGGTATTTATAGGCCTATAAGTCGGTTTGGGTCTCGTACGGATTCTCGATTGAGCTTATTAGCAGGCCGGCAAGTCGGTTCGAGTCTCGTACAGAGGACTCGAACGGGCTTATCTCGCGGGCTGGCAGTTTAAACGGAGTCGCATACGGACCACTCGGACAGGCCTGCTTCTTGAGCTTGCTACCTAGGCTTAGTACTTATCTCATAGTAGTTTTATGGAGCTTTCAGTACATGACTCTATCAAATCTCAATATAGTTAATATTGGTGAATTTAATTTGAGGTTGTTGAAAGAATATTGAAAGTTTTTGCAAGCACACAAATGGTGGCTACCTCAAGCAGAGAAAAATCGCCCTAAACAGTGTATTGGTGACTAGGTTCATTAATATAAATGAATTCAAACTTTCAATTTATACGAAAGGAAACAAATCCTAAGTTTTGCCCTCAACTATTACAACGGTTGAAGCCAGCTGTATATTACTCTACGCTTTACATCAAGCGTTGCCAACAGTTGGCAAACGTTACAACCGATTGGTTGAAAGAAGCCAAATCTTGTAATTCTGAATTTATTTTAATCATTGTAACGTTTGCTAACCGTTGTAACGGTTATGCCCTAAAAATCCAACCTCATATTACTTTAACAATTTTCTTTGAAATTACAAATCTTCAAACAAGCATATTTTGGCGCTCGATTATCCGATTTCAGCATATGACCATTTTTCAGAAAGCTTGTAAGAAGAAGATATCGATTTTAAACACTTAATGTTTATCGGGATAACAAAACAGTCAGAATTTCTAAAAGACAGAGAAGAGCCTCAATGGTCCATGTTGCAATTCTAAATCTTATGACCTGCAAATATCTCAACTCAAAGAAATTGTTAAATTTAATAAGTGTATGCTTTGAAAATTAGTCAAATAGAGCACTAGAGTATTGCTTACAACAACAACATGTTCGAAATATGGATGAGAAAATATCTTGTGGATATTAAATAGTTTGGTGATTTGACCTCCAACCTTTACTTAAAAAAAAAAACTGAGGTGTTTCTTATGCTCATCAATTTTTTTAATGAAAATTATCTTCAAACGACGAATTCAAGTCGTTCAAAACGATATATATTGCGTTTACATGCAAAATTTATAAATTTTGAAATTAATTTAGCATTACCTCTAGGTTGTAAAAAATATACAAGTTAAGTACATCAATTTTTACAGCTTGATTTTATACTAAATTAATTTGAAAAATTATAATTTTACATAAAAACATATTACTAAAGTAGATTGGTCTCAGTCAAGGTTCTAAATAGCGTTTATAGCGTCATAGCGAGAAGGCTAAAAAAAAGCTATAGTGAATAGCGTCGCTATAGCGGAAGCTATTCCAAATAGCGTTTTTTTTTTTACATTTCGTATATTCAATATTTGTACTAAATATCAACATTATATAAAGTCTCATAGAACAATAAATAACACCAAAGTAAGTAAGAAATTATAATATTCATATTGAACTCGTACAAAGTCCAAATTGCGGTTCAAAATATCCATAGTAATATCATAAACTATCGATTTTTTCTATTAAAAATATCTTAAGCATCATGATTCATGACATAATCTATTTTTTTTTTCTATTCAAATTTTAATTTCGGTTTGGACTTTTTTTCTATTCAAATTTCAATTTCTATTCCCAATTTCAAATTGATTTATATGTAGCAAGTAGCAACAAATTCAATTTCGATTTGAGCTTTTTTTTTCTTTATTTAAAACCCATATAAATTGCTTAAAAATAAAAAATAAAAAAACTCATATTGTATAGCGCAAATAGCGCATTTTAATGTCATAGCGTAGCGTTTGGGGTCCAAAAACGCTATAGCGCCGCTATAACGCGCTATTTAGAACACTGGTCTCAGTAATTTGAATTTGTCATTTTAAATCAATTCAATAAGTTTCAGACTCAGAGAATTTTCTAATTTTATTCAAATTGTATATTAAAAAAGAAACTATAACTTGTACATGAAAAAAAAAAAGAAACTCCCGCTCTCCTTCTCAAGAAACAATAATTGAAATTTAGGAGAGTATATAAATAAAAAATTGGGACATGGGTAGGGCTGAAAACGGATATGGATAATCCATGGATAATTTGCTCCAAATTCGGAGATAATCCGCATCCGGATTAAACTGATACGGATCAGGATAATTTTTAGAAGGGTACAACATTATCCGAATACGAATACGGATTCCGATAGAAATGTGTAAACGGATCGGATATCAGCATGTATCCGGATTAATGTTTTAAAATTAAAAAATATGCAAAACTCATTAAAGAAATTCCAAACCGGAATCCATAACCCATTATCTGAGTCAGACCCGAATCTAGGATCCATTATCTGAGTCCCGGATTTGTCTAGTTAAAAGATCAGATTCCCCAGCTTCTTTTATAGGGGTTCCAGCACATTGAAACTTCTCTTTTGAAGTTGTGAGACAAATGAAGTACAAACCGGAATTCTATCGGCTTGACTACTGAGGCATTGGACGCTGGGCGTTGGGCTATTGCTTGGCCCAAATAAATTAAACAATATGAATTTAGAGTTTTGATCTGGACCGCCAATTGAATAAAGAAATGAAGAAACTTAAATAAACTAACATAAACTATCCAATTATGTTTTTTGTTTTAATTTGATTTTTCTATAGATTTAAATTATAAAATTAAATAAAATAACATAAATTATTCATTTTCATATTTAAATTTTGTTAATCAGTATTTTTATCTTAAAGTTCAATTATTCGAATCCGTATCCGTAAATTATCTACTCCGTATCCGTATCCGTTTAAAGTGGATTTGATTTTACATTTTGACATCCATTTACTATCTGTATCTGTATTTGTATCCGCTCATTGAAATGTAAATATGGATATGATTTTACCACTATTCACTCCGTATCCGTTCCGTTATCACCCCTAGACATGGGGATTCGAATACCGTTAATTGGATTGCGTGAAGAGTAAAATGAAAAGCCGTGGGGTGACCGGGCTGACCAAAAAGAAAATGAGCCGCTGTTTGGAACTGCGGATCCATATCTGCCAAGCATAAAGCATCAAAGAACTCCGCTAGTACCTGACATGAGAACTGAATTTTCCTTAACCTTAACCTGAGGGAATGAATACTCCACCCAGTACGCTGGCCTTCGGGTCCAGAATATACCAATGCAATAAAAGATGCTTTATGTTGCTCAATATAATCCATATGTCAAATTTGGAATATACAAATGTTCTTTGCTTTATTTTTCTTTTTTGACACATCATCAGTAGCCATATGTTAGTCTAAAGCGTTCGTTCAAATAGTCGCCACTCTTTATGGGAGGAAACCTGCAATAAGTATTATAAAGAGAGAGAAAATACAACCAATTATAGCTGTTAGGAATTAAATGAGGAAAATACAGGATCAGCATTTCATAACTTGGCCCTATTTATTCAAATTTCATCCAATTTTCTGTTGCCAGCGCAAAGGTTTGGTATTTTAGCATGCAACTGTAGGTAATGACTTTGTACAATGTGATTCGGGTCAGGTTATACTGTCATAGGTACATAATAGTAGCATCAAGCATGGTTAAAGACTAGCCTGGAGAGAAATTACATACTTTTAACAATCAATTTAGCATCAGAAAGCAATACAATGCAGTTGTCTGGTTACTAAATTTTTTTTTATTGTCACCGTAACCTAAAATCTCGGTATATATATTTTTTTGGTTTCTGAGGGCACAGAACTTGAAGTTGGATTGATAAACCTCATAATTTTGTTTAGGTTACAGTAAATAAATGATTATGTTCCAAGTGCTGGCACGAATCTCAAGATGGCTACATGGTGATTACAACTATATCACTATTTAATTGTTCACCTTTGAAAATGTATGCATTATAATTGATTTCCATTTTAAGATTCACTTTATCTTTGGTCATTTAATTACGTTCTGCTTGATATTTAATTCGATAATATTAATTAGAATTTAGAAGTATACATAACTGTTTATTTTTAAATCTACGAAATCTGAAATTACTCAAGAATCCAAAGAACAAAAATACCATGATGAAGTTCTTTATTCAGCTATCACTCCACTTTGTTATAAGGATTGTGCGGTGCTTAATCGTTGACATTATCTTTTTCTTATTTTATGTTTTATGTTTGTGTGTGTGTGTGTGTGTGTGTGTGAGAGAGAGAGAGAGAGAGAGAGAGAGGATGTAGAGGTAGTGTAGTATCGGCTGTTTTTTATTTTGATGTAACTGAGTGGTAGCAGTGGTGATGTCTGTACTGGACTATTTCTATTATATATATTAAAACTTGGTAGCCTCTACAGTCATTTTAAAAAAAAAAAACAGAGAGAGAGAAAGAGACCTTGGAGGAGAAGTTTCGCTACAGCAGCTTTCCAAGCATTCCACCACACACTCGTAATTCGGGTCAAGAAAAAAAGCAGCCTGAAGTTAGGTTAAAACTTTGTCAGGAGAAACTTCAAGCAAAAAATACAAACTGATGGTAAGCTACATATAGTACCGCCGCTTTCATATTAGGTTAGCTTCCACTAACAGTTCAGCAAATACTTTCAAGTTGTTAGTTCCCACTGCAAAATTGCAAAATATCCTCTTTACACTGGATATCAAAAAGATCATCGATACCATCATCTCTTGATATTTCTTGTATTATACCCAAGCTACCATTTCAATGTTTTGTCGGGGTAGCAGTGATATTTTTTATTTTGAAGAAGCAACAGGAGAAAATCCAGTCAAATAGACAAACTTACAGAGTAGCGTTCTTTCCCAACTGCTACAACTCGGTGCAGTGTCGACCTGTAAAAAAATTAAATAATAAATAAGACCTCCATAGGAAAGTAGTATGCATAACTTGAAAGGATATAATGATAATCACAGTGGAAGTACAAAGGTTTTAGTGTATACAAAATGACATAACTAACCTAAAATTACAGTTGGTCCATCTCTCCATCATATCCCCAATATTTACAATAAGTGCTCTGCAAAATAATAAACAAATTATTAACAGGAGAAATTTACTGTATGTGCCAAGTGAAATTTCAGTCCGTACTGATTGGAATTAGGTTGACCGAAAATTAACCACGGTTTCCCAAGAGCCCAAGCAATGCTTGAACACAATAACATGGCCAATGCCTAGATGAAGGTTTCCCGAAACTGGTTCCATACCATACTACTAGCTCTTACCAGACATCAGACAACAGCTTAATGGAAATCAATCAAGAAAATACAATAAATAAAAGAGATAAAAATGCAGTGATAGGTTGTTGCATTTCAATACCAGACTGTACATCCTGATACGAGCCGTGATTGGTACAGTGAAATCCATATGACAGCTTACCCCTCAACATGACGAACATCTTCCCATAGCTGGGGATACCTATCCTTTTCTCTACAAATCTGCATGTTTCCATTAAATAAAGTCAAAATAGAAAAATATCTGATGCATTCAAATTCTAAAATAAATTTCAAATATATAAAAGTATATTACATTTAAAACACCACAACCTATATGAAATGCACAAATGATGAACTCTATACCAAAATGACACAGAAAAGCAACACAACAAAAAAGAGCTGGAGGAGCTGATTTCTTTGGTGGGCTACAGAATTTATAAGAAATAGAAAGAAGCCATGTTTCCATTTAATTTAAGAAAGACGGCAAACCTGTAAACCAGGTACGCCATCTGTGACCAAAAGAGTTATCATGCCATAGTCAGAGTGAGCTGATGCACCATAGTTACCCTTATCAGATTCAGAGATCTCACCTAAAAGGTTTTGGCAAGTAAAATTCAATTAATGGCCACAATAAGATAAAAAAAAACACTTTGTGTTGTAGATGATAATAATTTAAGGATTACCCGGGTAATGCAGTAGACGAAGAAATCCCATTGGAGAGTCCAAAGCACCTATTTTCGTGAAGAAATTTTCATCAAGGTTCAATGCAAGAGCAATCAAGGAAATTAATCTTGAGCCAACATTCCTATGAAGAAAGGGAAGCCATGGTTATCAAACAATTTCACAAATTTACAATAGCATCTGGATGCTTTTACAAAATTTTGGGTTAACTGAAATATTCAAATTTTTTGAAGGACTAAATAAGTGCTCTAACACATAGGTTTCAGCCATTTTTTTAATGTGCTTTAAAAATATCCTCAGTTAAGAAATGAACATGTGCTAAAATGATCGATTCAATCATTGAAAATATTAATCAACCAGGAAAAATGCTGTTTGAAATTGTCAAATAGTAGATGACTGAACTTAAACAATACTTGCTGAAACCGTTGATTTAATCGCAATATATTGGAAACTTACATAATTTTTTCATAATATGATTCTATTGTCTCTCTCCAAGCTGGCAGGCTTTCTATAACATAGTAGGGAGGAAATTACAAATAGATTAAAGAGTAAAAAGTAAATTCTTTACTATAAGTCATAATTTGTAGCTTGTAATCTTAACAAACACTGAGTCACTGACCAGGCAAACTACTTACAATGTGTCTTCACTTTGATTAAAGAAGGTATTTCATAGTTGAAATAGGATTTTTTTAAGAGAAAAGTCTTTTTTGGCTCCTTGAACTGTTGTGCTGGTTCAGATGGGTCAACTTTTTTTTTATTCAAATGACCCCTTGAACTTTGGCTAAATCCATCCTTTCCGTAATCAAAAGTTAATTGTTCCATTATTGTGCTAACGCTGGCCTTCCTGACTTGTCTTTCCCAAAAGAAAAGTTCATCGCATTTACTCCCTCTTTTCCAGGATTCTTCTCCCGTTGTTTAATTGTCTCCTCCTTTTGCAAAATTAAATTTGCATTAGTAAAGAGTATCAAGTACACTTCTCGGAGAGACTAACCTTTAGGGAAATAAATTTTATGAGCTATAACCATCGTTCAAAGGATCAATCAAGAACAAGCAGTACTGGCAAAGTCCATCTTCTATGTTAGTAGTAACTAGCTTATACTTTCTTTCTTTTTTGCAATTTTGCTTTAACAGCCAAATTGCATCATTGGGAAAGGGTTTATTAGCTTCAAAGCTCCAAAAACCATTCAAAACGAAGCCTCTAGAGACAACTTTTCAGTTTCAATTACATGTGCCTCTTTTAAGAATTGGTCAAAATTGGCAAAAGGTATTATCAAACTTCTAGAACTATGGACCAGTTTGATTAGGATTGCCGTTTGGTAAAGGTAATCTGAATTATTTTAGTAATTACTAATTAGAGAAGAGTGCTCAGCCATACTAGGGCTTGTTAGCATCATGAGGGATTCTTCTCGTGCTTGTCTATCCAGCTAATCAAGTTTGCACAAGAGATCAACCATAATTAGTTAACTAGAGAAGTTTGCTATCTAGCGACATCCAAGAGGACAAAGTCCTATGGTATATAAACACTAACTTGTCCGCTATTCCAGTTTTGCAGTTTGAGATTTCCTTGTGCACTATTTCGACGCATCGTGCCACCATGAGGTCATATTGCTTTCACAGTTATAGAAATTAATTAGCTAATGTTGATCTTGTTTGATTAGAAAGGAAGAAAGGAAAAGGAGACATGATTGGTTTTGCTATATTTTTTCTAATTTACAGAAGAGTTTTGTTTGGGAGAGATAAAGTCACCTGAGCAGAGCAACACATCAGCATAATAACAATAGAGCTAACATTTAACTAGCGGAACAGCTGGATTTCAGCAAATTAAAAATTGGAGGGGACTGTTTGAATAAAGAAAAGTGCAAGAACTCACTTGAATCAAAGATATATTTCAAGGGCCATGAAATACTTTTCTCATTTTTCTTTTAAAGTTGACTAGGAGGCACTAGAGTTGTGGTCAATAAAAATAGGCAGGTGGTGTTTCATGGTTAATTATTAAAAAAAAAAGGATAATTGTTTATATACTTGACAACTCATGCAGTTCTTATTTTTGAAAGGAAACATGGTGTTAGTTGACGAGCCCAAAGCGATTTTACTCCAGACGAGCAAAATCATTCCTCAAAAATTAATTTACCTTGTGACGGCCATTGATTTGGTGAATTTCTATCTTTAATGGGACCGATATAGAAACTTTCCTTGAGATCACCTACAAAAACATTACTGCCGTAAGTAGGTAAAGGTTCTTATTTAATCATCTAATTTGACATTTTTTTTTGTTAGTTTTTTTTTTTTTTTGCTTAATTGAATATTTCCCTTACAATGAAATTACCAGCATTTATTTACCAGAAGTGGGTTTAGAGACGCTTTTTTACCAGTTTTGATAACAGGAGCAACTAAGAAAAGAAAAATGAATTGAAGTAAGCTTCCTTGTTTACTTTCGTTTGTGAAAGATTGATTAAACAAAGGTTGTGACAGAAACCTTTGAATTTGGAAGAAGGATCCAGAGTCTCAGCATAGGGAGGTGTATAGCCCCGATTGTTTTTGCCTCTCTCCAGTTTCATCTTCTCACTGAGAGGCAAATCAAAGAACTTGTTGCTCTCTTTGAACATACTATTTACAACAAAAGGGTTGAGTCCGTGGTTTATGAGGTAGAAGAAACCATGCTCCACGCATGCCTGAGGAATTTGCAGTTAATTGAAGAAAGAAAGCAAAGAAAAGACGAAAAGGAGCAAGTAAGAAAATAAAAGATGGATTACTTGGCGAATAGATTTGGCGGTAGAAGCCTGGTCTGTGCTGGAGAGATCGATGAGAGGGAGGTAAAGGCTTGGTTTCGACATTTCCACCTTGCGCTTCGTTTTCCTTTGTTTTACTTTTTTGTTTTGGGGGTTACTGTTACTGTTACTGATCTATGTGACTATGTGGATCAAGTAAAGTTTAGTCAATGTTTCTATTTTATTTTATTATCTTCATTAGTCAATGTTATAAATTAAATCTCATAATTAAGTGATCATAGCCGGGTCCCAACTCCCAACTCCCAAGAGGTGAATTAGGAATTAGGAATTATGACCCTTGAGCATCCCAAGAGGGGAGTTGAAAGGAAAGGAATATCATCAACTTGAACAGGGGCCGGGCCGGATAAGTCATGAGTGGGCTCGCACACAACAAGGATTGGAATGTTTTTATATAATTTTCGATAAATGCTCTACTGTTAACTTCAGTGCTCCACATTGTATCTCCCGATATTTTTATTAATAACTTAAACAAATGAAAAATGTCAAATAAAATTCCGATTCCAAAATATTTTCAAATCTAATCTAACCGCCCCATTATTGGGCGGTTCACTCTACCCACCAAACCGCCCAGTGGTTGGGCGGTCCACATGGCCAAGCAAACTGCCCCCCATAGGGCGGTTCACTATGAAGCCTATAAATTGCCCATTCTGGCTCTCATTCTCACACTCTCTCGCCTCGAATTCGTCGCTCTTCTCCGCAGGTAAATTTTTTTTTTTTTATTAGTATTTATTATTATTATTATTATTTTATTATTTATTTTACTATGCATTACTGTATATTACTGTTTATTACTGTGTAATACTGTGCATTACTGTTTATTACTGTGCGTTACTGTTCATTACTGTAGATTACTGTTTATTACTGTAGATTATTATTATTTTATTTTTGTAATTAATTTTATTAAATTTTTTTTTTTATTGTTGTTGTTTACTAATAATTTAACTGTGTACTATTATTTTGTAACTGATAAAAGTTTGTTTATTAATGTAGATAAAATGTTGGTTACACTATATGTGGGCGGGAAGTTCGAGGTGGGTGTGGAGGGAGTACATTACTCGAAAGATCCGACCCATGGCTTTGAGGTAAATGAAAACACCTCATTTCTGGAACTTAAGCAAAATGGTATTCGAAAGGATTGGTGTAACCCCCAACCGGTATGACATAGATTTGGTTACTCGGGTTGACTCAGGGCGGGATAGACCTTACTATGTAAAGTATCCAATAACAAATGAGGATGGTTGAAGATGTGTTTACAATACTTTTCAATCTACGGGTACCCCGATAATGGAGTTGTATTCCAGAAAGTTTCTGCGTCGGACCAGGGTTGGACCTTCTACAGACCATACAGGTTATGATAGCCCGGTGCAGCAGCACTCGGGTTTTGACCACTCGGGTAACCAAAACTTGGGTCATGTATCACCGTCTGAACCGTACACACCACCCGTTCATACTGATTACACTGCTGATTACACCACTGATTATACCACTGATTATAGCACCGACCTACCACCACCACCACCTCCACCTTCTATTCAACCCGTAGTAGAAGCCAGATTTCCTTCTGTACCACCGTCCGTACCTATACTTGTACCTGTTATTGTTCCCCGGAGAGATGCTATGCTGGAGGCTGAAGGGGTTGATGCCATACCGGAACGTGAAATTAACTCGGGTGATAGTTGGGACGGGGATTGGGATTCTGATCACTTGTCAGACGGTGATGGAGATTATTTACCCAGGCAGGGCATATTTCCGATTAGAGGTCGGACAGACAGGCACCCGGTAGCCACATTCAACGATACCACTGCTTTTGAAGAAGCAGACATAAGCTATTTCGGGAAGTGTGTCGTTTACACCTCAGAGCTTGCTCCGGATCAGGTTTATACCACCCTAGATGAACTTGTGAAGAAAATATATGAAGTTCATATCCGCAGCAACTGGGAGTGCAGAATACAAAAAAGAGAGTCAAAAAGGTTAGTTGTTGTTTGCAAAGACTCACCGCAATGTGAGTTCCGACTGTATGCAACCCCTGTGGGTAGGGGGCGTCATGGATAATTAAGAAATGTGAACCCCCACATACATGCAAGTCTGCATCGTCAAGGACAAACCATTCACAACTTACGGCATCAC
Organism: Carex kokanica; assembly: GCA_025461125.1. Lineage (NCBI taxonomy): Eukaryota > Viridiplantae > Streptophyta > Magnoliopsida > Poales > Cyperaceae > Carex > Carex kokanica. The sequence continues at coordinate 579,734 of JAJGRX010001148.1, forward strand.
TTATTGCTGATGTAATTGAGCGAGATGTTAAGGATGACCCGTTGATCAGCCTTAAGGAGGTCGGTAGAGCGGTGAGACGCGTTTACGACCATGTGACCCCAAAATACAACAGGTTGTGGAGAGGGCGTGAACTTGCGATATGCCGACTGTTCGGTAGTTGGAAGGATTCATACAACTTGCTTGCACCACTGCTCCAAGCCATAGCAAGTACAAATCCCGGCACAAAGTATGAATGTTGGAATGTTACCGATCCCGATGAGCCCGACAAGATACTGTTCAAGGCCATAGCATGGGCGTTTGGTCCGTGCATTCAAGCTGTGCCATATATTAGACCAGTTATCAGTACAGATGCATGCTTCCTTTCTGGCCGTTACGATGGGAGGTTGTTGATAGCATGTGCATATGATGCCGAAAACCAGTTGTTGCCTTTGGCATTTGCAATCGTCGAGAAGGAGGATGGTGAAAATTGGAGTTTTTTTATGAGTTTTTTGCGGAGAGAGGTGGTTGGCAACAGGTTCTTTTGTGTCATATCAGACCAGCACAAAGGAATCAAATATGTTTTTGATCGAACAGATTTCGGGTGGTCGACAGCGGAGAGCGACTGTGTGCACAGGCTGTGTATGCAACACGTTGCAGACAACCTCCACAAGCATGTCGGATTTGACCAATGGGTTGCAGATACATTTAAAATTGAATGCAGAAGGAAGAAGCCGAGAAGGCTGGAAGAGATGTTCAAAGAGTTTGCCAAGGTATGTAATTTTAGATGAAATTTTAATAAACTATTTACTTATATTTTTCTAATCTGAAAATTTATTTCTGTGTAGTATTGTCCGAAGGCAAATTTGTACGTACTCAAGGTGGAGAAAAATAATCCGAGAGATCTGCAAGAACCATCCGCATATGAGAAAATATTTCAAGCAAAAGATGGAAGTTGGAGATGGGGAATAATGACAACAAATGGGTCCGAGTCCTTGAATGCTGTTTTCAAGCAGAGCCGAATGTTGCCTGTGGCAGCCATTGTGGAGGACACTTTCTACAAGCTTAATGCATGGTTCGTTGACCGCCGTGTTAAAGCAACAGAATTACTCGTCAGGAACCAGACGTTTTCAACAAGGGTGGAGGGCAAATTACGCAAACATAGGGAGAAAGGTTCAGTTATGACCGTTGTCCCGTATGGGGATCGCACCTTGGAATTCGAAGTTCACTCTCCGAATGAGTACGCTTCAACTAGCCGTAGAGCAGATGGGACTATGGAGTTTATTAAAAGGCCTTACAAGTATGTTGTCATTATCGGAGATGACAATACTGTAACATGCACATGCCAAGGAATCCAACTAGCTCACCTACCTTGTTCTCATGTTATGGCGGTGTGCCGAGTGAGAAACTTCCGTGAGGATGATTTTGTCGCCGACATATACCGTACCACTTACCTTGCGAGTACTTGGGGTGCATTATTCCATTCTTATCCCAACCAGCATGCGTGGCCGGCCTATGTTGGAGATAAAATCGTCCCCCCCAGAAAGTGGATCAGGTTAGGGAGAATACTTTGTGTATGCACTGAACTTCTTTTTAATATAGTTATTTAACTTCTTTTTATATCAGAAAAGGGAGAAGGCCCCACAAGCGTGCTGTAATGACAATGGATCAGATGTAGGGTAGGCGAATGGGACATCAGGCTCGCCGTTCAACCTGTGACAGGCAGCGAGCAGGTACATTTCATTTTATATTTTATAATTCATTTTATATTTTACAATTTTAATAACATACCATTTTTGGTGAACTGGAATGCAGATGCCATCAACGAAGCCAACGAAAGAGAAAATGCTAGAGTTGTTGCGGAGGCAACCGGTAGCGGTAGTAGTCATGCAGAGGCATTCGGTAGCGGTAGTAGTGTCGCACAACAGACTGGAAGCAGATCGAGAACTCGTCGACTTCTAAATTTGTTCGGTCGTCGTCGCTAAATTTGTGAACTGATTTAATTAGTAGTTTTGTAACTATTTTTGTATGCTTCATTTTTGTTATTTTCATAGCGCAATTAAATATACACAAATTGACAACATAAAAATATTTACCATGTTAGCCAAATCGACAATCAATACAACAACCGTATAATCGACAGTTCTAACGTCAGACGACGCATCCAAACTTATCATAAATATATATCTTAATATATCTTAATATATGTTGTAAATATATCTTAATAAAAAGATATCTACACAAAAAAAATGTATTTAATATATCTATAAAAAATATATATATATCTTATAAATAGAGACTGGCTAAGCTCAAAACGTTTGCACCAAGCCCTTGGTGCAAACGTTTTGGTTCTCCTATTTGCAAAGTCCAAACGGTCGATCCAAACCGTTAGATATTTAATCCATATTAAAATGTGCTTGGATACCAAATTTCACATTTTTTGGAATTTTTTTGCTATTTATTAAGCCAATTTGAAAGTTGCTGATTCGGGTGAACAGTAAAAACAATGCAATCAAATTCTGGACCGTGTGATCAGCAACTTTCAAAGTGGCTTAATAAATAGTAAAAAAATTCCAAAAAATGTAAAATTTGGTCTCCAAGCACATTTCAATATGGAGAACAACTTGAACGGTTTGGATCGACCGTTTGAACTTTGAAAATCCGAAAACAAAACATTTGCACCAAGGACTTGGTGCAAACGTTTTGAGCTTAGCCACTCACCTTATAAATATATCTTAATGAAAAGATATTTACAAAAACAAATATATCTTAATATATCTTAAAAAAATATATATATCTTATAAATATATCTTACTAAAAAAAAATATCCTAACATATCTGTAAAAAAAAAAAAAAAAAAAAGGCTAACCACCCGATTGGGAATTTTTTTTAAAAACCATAATTAGAAAAATCTAAATTAGGGAACCAACATGATTAGTGGGATTTTTCGAAAAACCATAAGAACCGAATAGGCTGTTCGGTCCCCCCAATTTTTTTTCCTTGGGACCGAATAGCCTATTCGGTCCACCCCAATTTCACATTTTTTCCAATTTACCCGTGTAAACTTCGTGTGGTGGCCTGGGACCGAGATCCCTATTCGGTCTAGGAAAAAAAAAGGGGGGACCAAATAGGGATTTCGGTTCCCACCCTGTTTTGTTTTTTTTCGGAAAATTTATATAACTTGCGGCAGATGGTATCAGAGAGCTAGCGCAGAAGGCAGAAGGCAGAAGGCAGAAGGCAGGGCAGAGAGCAGAGAGCAGAGGCGTTTTTTTTTTCCAGCTGAAAACGTTCAGAGGTTTAGTGTATAAAATTTTTGTTATCTACAAATCGACTCCGGCATTGTATTTTTAGCCTTCGTCTGAAGAACTTAGTAAGTTTTTTTTTTCAAATTAAAAATTAAATACGATATCGAAGGTTGATTGTGTATTTTTTCATATTTTAGGTTGTAAAATTTAAAATAATATCGAAGGTTAATTGAGAAATTTTTTATTCAGGGAATGTCGGGAATAATAATAAATGTGTACCACAGACGAGCAATTTCAGACGCACCGACCTGCACATTTTCTGTTAATAACTCAACCAGTATTGATGAGCTAAGAAGACGTATATATGTTGGCATTCGTTTGCTCCCTGGCGAGTTCGATCTGACAATCAGGGCACGGTTGAACACGGCACCACCTGGCGAAGCAGAAAATCACCAGTTATTTAACATAGATGACGAAATGATATGGCATATGGTGCTTGGACATGCCACTCTGGTACTGAATTTTAAATTTCTTGAATTAGTGGTTGAGTCAGTACCAGTTGTTAGTCAGACCAATTATGACCCATACCCGGGAAGTGTACCTGGAAGTAGCAGAGGCATACCAGAGGATGATTTGTGTAATTATTTTGACCAGCTCAATAATGATACTGACTCAGACACAGACTCAGACCTTGGTGACTCGGTTGTCGGGGAAGATGATATGACCGAAATTGAGGATGAGATTAGGATGCAAGATGTAATGAAGGAGTGGCAAGAGTCTATTCCATTTATTAATCGGGGATTGCAGCATCCTTGTCAGGCATTTAATGACGATGTGCCGATGCCGTACAAGGATGAAGCATTTTTTGGTTATCCACCGAGAATCGATGGTCTATTTTCAGTGGGACAGTTGTTTCAATCCAAAGCAGAACTTAAAAAGAAGTTGGGTGGATTTGCCATGGAAAAAAATTTAGAATTACAACAAACCCAGAGTAATCGCAGTGCTTATGTGGTAATATGTAGAGCGGAGGGGTGTCCATGGCGGTTATACGCGAAAACCACCGAGACGGGCAATTGGATAATTGCAACAAACCCATACGAGCACAATTGTTACAGCATTGCTTGTACGGTAGACAGTCGTCAGATGACTGCCAGGATGATTGCAGATGTAATCAAACCCGGTCTGCAGAAGGACCTGGAGATGTCAATAAAAGCATGTGCATTTGCAGTTAGAGGTGAGTACAAAACAGTAGAGCCTTCCTATAACAAGGTTTGGAGGGGGAGGGAGCTCGCTATTGCTGATTTATTTGGTTCTTGGGAAAAAGCTTATGAACTGCTACCTTCTCTGCTCGATGCAATCCAGAGGTCTAACCCAGGCACAAAATACAGAATTGAGCATGAACCATCGGACGAAATAGGCATTCATTATTTCACCCGTGTGGCATGGGCTTTCGGTCCATGCATTCAGGCTTGGCCATATCTCCGGCCAGTTATCAGCGTAGATGCCGGACACTTATCCGGTAGGTATAAAGGGAAATTATTCATGGCATGCGCCTACGATGCAGAACAACAATTACTGCCAATAGCATTCGGAATTGCAGAAGAGGAGACTTCATCCAATTGGGGCTGGTTTATGCAATTTGTACGGGAAGAGGTTGTCGGACCTGGCCGAGTATGTGTTATATCAGACCAGCATGCTGCAATCCGTTCAGTTTTTGATCGACCTGATTTAGGGTGGTGTGAGGAAAGGGGGGAAGCAGTTCATCGATTATGTTCTCAACATATTTCGGCAAATGTGTACAAGCTGTGCAAGGACCAAAGAATCAAAAATATTTTCAGGAAATTTGTGGGTAAGATGAAACCGTGGAGGTTTAATGAGGGTATGGAATTGATAGAAGGTATTAGTATTACTACTCATCGGTACATCATGTGGTGTGGCAAAAGGGTGCAAAACCTTGAAGAAGAGCCTTTGCAACTTCATAAATGGGTACAATGTTACGACGGAGGCCTGAATAGGTGGGGTATTATGACTACGAATGGATCAGAATCGTTGAACAACGTTTTTCGGGTGGCTCGCCAACTGCCTGTAACTGCAGTAGTTGAGCGCACATTCTACAAAGTTGTGGATTGGTATGTCAAAAGAGGTGCGGTTGCCCAACGGTGGCTCCAAAGCGGAATGGGATTATCAGCAAATATATTATCAGTTTTAGAACACCGAATTAAAAAGGCAAAGGAGCACCGAGTGATTCCAATGGGACCCAACATTTTCGAGGTTATAGTTCATGATGGAGTTGTCAGAACGGTATGTCAGCTATTTACTTGAATTTTATTTGTGTATTAGTTAATTGTAACATTTAATTATCTTGATTTATCTCTATTGCAGGGGGTAAAAGGAGATATGAAGTACGAAGTAATATTTTCAGCAGGGGAAGCGGGAATGCCTACTTGCGAGTGTCAGAAGCCGCAATTTACTGCCATTCCTTGCAACCACGTCCTAGCGGTGTGTTGCCAGAGGCATCTAAATCCAATTAACTACGTAAGTCCCTATTATAGCGTACAAAATTATGTCAACACGTGGTCAGGTGAGTTTCACAGCTTTGGTAACACCCCCAATTGGCCATTTGAGTTGGGAGCACCCACAATCAGGCCGAACCCAAATAAAATAAATAAGGGCAGGCGAAAGCACAAGCGAATTCCTAATTCTATGGATGATATGGAAGCTCGAATCAGGCCGCGCAGTGGAGTTCAACGTTCGGAGGGATCCAACAGAACAAGAAATTCAGGTTGGAAATTAAAAGGGTGAATAAGCTCATATTTAAATTATTCAAAGGTTTACACACTTACTTATTCTTATGTCCGTATTATACAGGGGCAACGGATGGAAGACGAAGAAGCGTATCCGGTGCCCGGCCAGAGGCCTCTGGTAGACAGACAGAGGCAACTGAAGGAAGACGAAGAAGCGTATCTGGTGCCCGGCCAGAGGCGTATGCTAGTAATCCAGACGCCACTAGTAGTCAAGCAGGGGCATCCGGTAGTCAAGCAGGGGCATCCAGTAGTCATGCATCTGGAAGCCGACCATCCGGTGGCCGGTCAGCTGGTCGCCTGATGAGCAGATTATTCAGACGTAAAGAACGGTGAACATTCTCCAGAGATATGCATGCTACGTTTGTATTAGTGTTTGTATTAATATTTTTGCAATTGTTTCTGAATTCTGAACTCTGACCTCTGTCAATTAATCGCTAAAACTGTACCAATCTGTAATATTTTTGTATAGAGAAATTATATTATCTGGAAACTGCACTTTCATACCTTTATTTTGATATAAAGAACACAAAAATCCATGCAGCCATTTTCTTTAAAATGAATTTCGAATCTGGTCAGAATTATTGGACTGCTCACTGGAATTTCAGCTTTTCTAAACTCTGACATCTGTCAATTAATCGCTAAAACTGTACCAATCTGTAATATTTTTGTATAGAGAAATTATATTATCTGGAAACTACACTTTCATACCTTTATTTTTATATAAAGAACACAAAAATCCATGAAGCCATGTTCTGTAAATTGAATTTTGAATCTCGTCAAAATTATAGGACTGCTCACTGGAATTTCAGCTTTTCTAAACTCTGACATCTGTCAATTAATCGCTAAAACTGTACCAATCTGTAATATTTTTGTATAGAGAAATTATATTATCTGGAAACTACACTTTCATACCTTTATTTTGATATAAAGAACACAAAAATCCATGCAGCCATGTTCTCTAAATTGAATTTTGAATCTCGTCAAAATTATAGGACTGCTCACTGGAATTTCAGCAGAAAATTCTGACCTCTGTCAATTAACCGCTAAAACTGTACCAATCTGTAATATTTTTGTATAGATAAATTATATTATCTGGAAACTACACTTTCATACCTTTATTTTGATATAAAGAACACAAAAATCCATGCAGCCATGTTCTCTAAATTGAATTTTGAATCTCGTCAAAATTATAGGACTGCTCACTGGATTGCATATATGTTTTTGCATATTTGTTTTTGCATATATGTTTTTGCATATTTGTTTTTGCATGTTTGATTTTTGATTGCATATTTGTTTTTACAAAATTGCATGTTGAATATATGAGTTTATGAATTTATAAATTGAATGGCTGAATTAGAAGAATTTAGGAGTCCGACTTAGTATTGCATTGCCGAAAATGAGAGGGACGAATTGAGAGACGAGTTATGAGAGACGAATTGAGAGAGATGCATTTTTTAGATTGTTCAAACAAAATATACACTAAAAAACATACATAAATCAACCCTCGTCTTCTCTGCTTCTAGTCCTAAGGAATCTCGAGTTGCTATATTTGTTGGGTTTTTTAATCGGCCGTTTCGGAGGCACCACTGATGGCGAAGCTTCATCTCCTAGGGGGCGACCGTCTATGACTATTCGTTCAAGCGAGTCGTAGATTCCGGCCATAACATCGGAGCAAGTCGTTGGAGGAACTTGGACCTCAGGTTCTATCTCCTCCCGGGCTGGAAAATCATCGCTGATATCGATGCAGCTTAGATCAAATGTAAGTCCAGCTTTCTCGATCATGGCTCTGAACAGTGCGATTTGGCCAAGATTGTCTAGGATATCACGACTCGTCCGAAGCAATAGACGTCCGTAAGCCTTCTGTCCAGGGGTCTGCACCATGCTAATTCCTTTCGCCGTGTTTTGCAAGAGGCGGAATCTCTGCAAAAAAAAAAAAAATGAAATGATGTGTTACAAAGAATTCCGTAAATGAAATGAATTGAGTTCCGCATTTAAAATAAAATAAAATACTTACGGTACGAGCTTGGATCATGGCATCTGAGACATACCCGAGTTCTCCTACATCTCCTCCCGGTGCTGGCACCGACTGGCTCAGATTTTCTTCGTTGTTTTGCCTTGGATATATGGTTGACATCCCATTTTGAAAGAACCAATCCATATATGCGAGATACCTGCAAATAATATTTTAAGTTAATCAACACTTTAGTAAATATATTAATTAATAGATTCAAATTATAAATTACCTATCCATGTCGTAAGGTCTATGCTCATCAGCTGGAATCGGTGCTGACGTGATATAATCTGCAAAGTGCATGCTCCAGTCCGCAGAGTGTCCGTCATCCAATTGACTCAAACCACTCGCACGATTGTATACGCGAAGGTTTTCAAGATATTGAAAAGATGGTGGAGCCGGCGGAGGAACCGTCTGAAATAATCCGAACTGCCGCATAACCCTCTCAGGAAAGACCATCTCTACCTCCCAGAAATGGATGCACCACAAGCGACACGTAAACACGGCCTGATCTCTTATCCCGCGCCAAGGTAGCTGCGGGTAGTAACTCGCATACGGCATCCAATTAACAACATTCACATTCAAACGCTCAAATTGATTCCGATATTGATCCGTACCTAAGTTGTAAATACATGTCAGTTTCATATTGAATCAACACAAAATTGTATTAAAAACATAATATTTACTAATAAGATTTACCTCTCACAGGGTTGCCATCCCATTCGTGCGGAATAGTCCATTTTGCTCCAAAAGGCAGTCGCTCCAGTATCTCTCCGGTGCCAAATGGTAAATCGTTTTTTGGTCTGGGCCGGCCTATAGGAAAACGAGTCCAAGACCACATCTGGAGTAGTAGTAATGGACCATTAATCGAAACTGCGTCTAGTCTGCAAGCCCGGGACAACTCACGATACATACATGCAAGCACAGCACCTCCCCAATTGTAATCAACTTGCGGAGGTGCCAAATTTTCTAAGAATTGTAAGTACATTATCGGGACAGAACTAGAATTTGCATCAGGAAACATTACGGACCCGAACAAGTCCATGCAATATGCCCGGGTGTATCGGTCGACTGTCTGCTCGTCAGTAAGGAGTGTCAATTCCATACCAAAATGCTCCTTCAACCATTTAAGACGCATATAGTATTTTGATTGTCTTCTTTTCTCGTTGGGTTCGCCTCTGTTTGACACCTTAGTATAAAAAAATTCATCAGCACTATCTTCGTCACCGTCGTATACTTCGTGTCCCAGACATTCTTCGATCAGTAGTGACCAGTTATCATCGGTATGTCCCGAAATGACCCGTCCTGTAAACATAGATGTTAGATAAACATATATTTGTATTAAATCTAAATTAATAACAAAAGTGTAAATTAATAACAAAAAATATTTTACCAGTAACGGGTAATCCCCACAGACAGGTGACATCTTCCAATGTCACTGTGCACTCGCCAACCGGAAGATGAAAAGTATTCGTCTCGGGCCTCCACCTCTCGACGAGAGCAGTGATCAATCCTTTGTCAATTTGACACCGATGCACCTTTGTCATCTGGTACAAGCCTAAATTCACCAAACGTTGTTTAATCCGATGTTTGTATTTAACTCCCATTTGGCAAGAACCAGTACGCAATCCATAATTAGTGAATTCCTAAAATTGACATGCAAAAAAAAAAATTAACCACAACAATTAAATCTAACTTACAAGTCCATTCGTAATTTTAGATCCAAACGGAAATTAAACAAATACCTGCGAATTCGCCTTTAATAATTTGTGTTGTACTTCAGACAACTGCAATAAGGTCTGGGAGGGTTGTGCATTATCCATTTTGCACTACAATATCAATAAAATTACAAATTAAACCAATTTCATACAAAAAAAACTTACTAAAAATACTAAAACTACATGCAAACTTACTAAAACTACATGCAAACTTACTAAAAAAATTACACTAAAAAAACTAAAACTAAATTTGGTCATATATTTTACTAAAACTACATGCAAACTTACTAAAAAAATTACACTAAAAAAACTAAATTGTTCTATATTTATTAAAATAAGTTTTATGAACTAAATTACTCTACATGCAAACTTACTAAAATTACTAAGACGAAATTAATCTACATGCATTAAATTACCATTCTACAATTACTAAAATTACAATAAAAAAATTTATGACCAAATTTACTCTACAAACAAAATAAATAAATTGTACAATTAGTTAAATTACACTAAAAAAACTAAATTACACTAAATAAAAACTAAATTGTTCTACATTTATTAAAATAAATTTAGATAAACTAAATTACTCTACATGCAAACTTCCTAAAATTACTAAAACTAAATTACTCTATATTTATTAAATTATAATTCTACAATTTCTAAAATTAAACTACAATTTGGATTATTTATTCAACAATAACTAAAATTACACTACAATTACCATAATAACTAAAATTACACTACAATTGCCACAATAACTAAAAATCCGAATTATTAATTCAACAATAACTAAAATTACACTACAATTACCATAATAACTAAAATTACACTACAATTGCCACAATAACTAAAAATCAGAATTTATTCAACAATTAACTAAAAATTCGGATTATTTACTCAAAATAATAAATTTAATTACATACCTTATGAAATTTGTAGATCTGAAGTTCTTCTTGATCACCTCTCAAAATTACACTAAAATATATGATTAGAATAAAAAAAAACGAAGTTTTGAGGGTTGAAAAAAAAAAGAGTTAGGTTCGGGTGGGAAGAAAGAAGGAGAAGGGAGGAAGGAGGGGAAGGAAAGAAAGAGGGAAGCCAGAGGGGGGAAGCCGGGTTCTCGGGTGAAAAAAAAAATAGTGGGGACCCGAAATGGCTGCTCGGTCCCAGGTGGAAAAAAACATGGACCGAGTAGCCTATTCGGTCCCAGGGAAAAACTGGATTTTCTGTGGCATTGGCCCGGAAAATTTGTGAAACTGGGGGTGGACCGAATAGCCTATTCGGTCCCAGGAAAAAAAAATTGTGGGGACCGAACAGGCTATTCGGTTCTTATGGTTTTTTGAATTGTTCCCGTAATCATGTTGGTTCCCTAATTTTAATTTTTTTAATTATGGTTTTTAAAAAAAATCCCCCGATTGGGGGTAGAGAAGGAAATACGTGACACGCCGTGACGTGACGTGACAAACACGCCGTGATTTGGTCACGTGACGTGACGTGACGTGATTAATGTTTTTTTTTCACGTGACGTGACGTGACGTGATCAAAATAGAGGGAGACGATCACGTCACGCGAATGGTCACGTCACGTGTAGTCACGCCGTGACTACACGTGACGTGATATAACGTGACGTGATATGACGTGACATAAATTAGTCACATTGAATTTTTTTTATATTTTAATTTAAATTGTTGAAAATTCAAAAAAAATATATCAAAAAATATGAAAATTATAAAATTTGTAAAATAAGTAAATAATGTTGCAAAAATTAACTAGTAAATAATATTATAAAAATTACCAAATTTTTTGGATAGAAGATATTTAAGCCCGTTTCATTAAGAAACATAGTTTTTACAAACAGTCACAAAAGAAAAGTCTGAATATATTATGAATATACTACAGAAACATAGCCTAATAGTGCTAATAGGAATATGGACTACTAGAGTTTGTCCTCAAAACACGTGACAGTACATGATCACGTAACGTGATCACGTGACGTGACGTGACGTGATCATGTGACGTGACGTGACGTGATTAGTTTACGTGACGTGACGTGACGTATAATTTTTGTTAAATACAGTCACGTCACGCGAATAGTCACGTCACGCAACACGTGAGTCACGTCACGTAATCGACACACGTGACGTGACGTAACGTGACGTGAACGTGACGTTACGTGACGTGACTGATCACGCCGTGACAAATTTCCTTCTCTAATTGGGGGGGCGGTTAGATGGTGGTGTTGGACCGCCCAACTACTGGGCGGTTTGATGGGTAGAGTGAACCGCCCAATAATGGGGCGGTTAGGTTAGATTTGAAAATATTTTGGTATCGGGGTTATATTTGACATTTTTCATTTGTTTAAGGTTATTAATAAAAATATCGGTTGTATCTCTCACATCTACAATTTTAATACGGTTACATGCAATTTGTTACAAACTAATTTTTAAGAGAGTCACTAAATAAATAATATAAATATATTATTTCAATATTATTTGATATTTCATCAAATATTGTTAAATATAAAATGTTGTAAATATTACTTTATTTGATGAATGCTGAAACTCACATTAAATTTATTATTTTTACTGTATAATTATAAAATATAAGTTATATTTTATTTATCAAACTTTAAAATCATAAATTATTTTTAACGACTGTTAAATTATGAAATTAATATGTTTTCAAGCGGGCCTACACATGGCATGGCATTGATTGGAAATATCCAAGGACCTTGCCGACAACTTACACTATTTGCTATTTGTAAGGGAATAGCCAAATGGGCAAAATCATTAATAAATAAAGAATCTCAATTAATCACATGTCCCCATTTTTTTGTATGTTTCGAATTTCGATAATGCGCCTGCAATTTACAAAACAAAAAATAAATCAGTCAGCTAGAGAACACCTCATTTAATTTGGCAACCATCTATCTTCAGAATCATGAACTAATTCATGTAAGAGTACAGTTAAAATATTTTATTGGTTTTGTGTTCTATGATGTCGGGACATCGTTATTAATTTCTATTTTTAAAGTTTAAGCAGTCAATCTGAACTGCTCAATATGATTTTCAAAATAATTAAGCTTACCGGCTCTCTTTTCAAACTTTTCTAATTTCTAATGTCTACGCGGAATAGTAGTTCAACAAACTTCCAAGTCAATTAGGAATTAGGCATATTTTCAGTTTGATTTTTTGCTATCTTTCGGTAGTTCAACAAATTTTCAAGTTAATCAGGCAATCAAGTAAAGTTGGTTTGAACATACACATTTTCATAAAATAATCAAAATCCAGGAGGGGGGACATTTGCCCTACTAGCTAGCTCTATGTGGATCGCCCTTGCATCTATATATGATCTATACTATAACAATAAACCATACAGACAAAACAAGTTCATTCGTCCGGAGAGAAAAAGATGATTTAACTTATAATTACTCCGCCTTAATTTACTCTTATCTTATCTAATTTATTTCTTAAATGTGAAATAAAAAAATCTACTCTGTCTCTTAATTACTCTGCAATAAAAGTATATATGATATGATAGAACTGGTCGATTCAAAGTAGAAAAGGATAAAGAGACTCCATCCTTTTTCCAGGGAAAGAGACCCCACCCCACGTTGGATAGGATAGGATACAATCAATATTCTTGCACCTTAATTAGTCTTCACCCAACCTCTAAAAACTAAAAAGTATCAGAAGAAGATTGTTAATTAAGTGTCTCCCTTAAATAATTGAACATAAAAAATAAAAATAAAAAGTTAACACTACATAATTTTTTTTTATCACATACCTGGACGTACTTACACGGTTAGAGTCAAACTAATTAATGCTTCATATAATATCATTGGAACATATATATTTTGCTATTGCCTAGCTACAAGGGTCAAGGGAGGTGCGCACAGTGGATAATTAAGTGGGAAAATTGTTTTCCTTTTTTTTCTTTTCTTTTCTTTTCTTTTCTTTGGAGTTTGGACTTGATAATCTTTACAAGACAAATATAATTGGCCCCTCTTGTAAAATTGAAATCATGACATTATACTAGCTAGCTTATTCATGTCTTAACTTAACTTACTGTGACTAGAACTATTTTTAAGAATTCCCTCTGAAAAATATATTACAAAAGAAAATTTACGAGCGACGAACTAATAACAAAATATTTTTAAAACATTATACTATATATTATATATATGGACACAATTAGTTGCATGAAAAAACTTAGAGTAATAAAAAAGTTTGTTTTATTTCAATAATTTAATTACATTTTAGACACAACAAACACAGTAATTTTTTTTTTGAGTAAAGATTGGAGGTCAAACCACCCAACTATTTAATACCCTTGTTTTTATTATAACAAAGGATTTCCCCCCATCCGGATTTCGAACCCATGACCTCTCATACAGAGACCATGTGCCTTTGCTACTAGACCAAATGCTAGTTCTCACAACAAACACAGTAATAAAATTTGTGATTGGAGGGAGAAGTAACATTTGGAGATGCGAAACATTACGATTTCTGGATTGGCTCTTATTTGTTTGGTAGCTTTAATTGGATTATTTAAGAAAAGGACAGGAGGAGCCTCTTTAAAATCTTAAGAAAGCAAGAAACCATGTTGTGCTGTGCTGTTAGAAATTGAAAGCAAAAGCTACCCAACACAGCAAGCAATACCTCTTACCTCTTATAGAGAGAGAGAGAGAGAGAGGGAGCAATATAATTAAAACCCACAAAAAAAATGCTCATGATACTAGAATTAGGTCTATGGGTAATACCATTAACCCTAGTTCTGGCTCCAATTCGTCGATTCGTGCTACTAATCTCCAAGATACAACAGCTGCATGCCAGCATGTCGGGCCCGCAATTCAGTTCACCGGACATGTGGAGCCGGCTTGCGAGACTCGACACAATGACCTTTATATTGTAAGCCTAGTTGCAATAATCAACTGTGGTATTGCAATCTCATGAGAGGCAGAATGAAGGAAAAATAATAGGAGATTAATTAACCTTGTGGAGGTGTAGTTAAAGTGGATTTGTGTTATTTTAGTAATTTCCTTTTTTTTTTTTTTTCTTTGAATTTTTGGCGTTTCTGCTGCTTGAACCTGATTCTCTTCTCCTGCATGTGTTGTAATAATTTGTGCACCGTATTAATATTATAGTGAAATTTGAGTTTAAATGGAGCACTGAATTAATTAGCAGAAGGAACACTTGTGTAATTAAATATACAAGAGCTAGCTTTCTGTTCTCTCATGGTTGCTAACTTGCTATTTGTTTTAATTTAGAATCACGGGTTAATGTAGCTACTAGGAATTAAAGTTAAATATTTAATTTCCTCACTTATTTGTACCCGATCGATAATTTGACGAAAATAAAATCTTATCCATTTTCGTCTTATTGAATACAATACAGATTGAATAAATATTAAATTATAATGTGGACATCTGGCAGATCTAATGTATTAATTTCTCTCATCTTGAGGTTTCAGTGAAGTAACTACTTTAATAGTATATATAATTAATTTGACGCTTCAAGGATATTTATTGGTCTGCCTCCGCCCTTGAAATCATCAGCGAATACAAACTTAGTAAAAGCTTTGTGAAGGACATTAATTTTTGTGGCAATAAATCTAAATAAAATAATTATTGTAATAACATCTATTCAACTATTAAATAAAACTAAATAATTACTTAAATCTGAAATTTTCAGATTAATTGAACATAGGGGAAATAAGGAAATGTTTTAATTTAAAATCAATTGAGGAGGGTTCAAATATCTCGCTCCTCATATTCTATATCTCTGTTTTTAAAGTTCAAACTGTCAATCCGAACTACTCAATATAATATCTATATTAAAATATACTTGGAGATCAAATTATATATATATTTTTTGAAAATTTTACTATATTTTTAATAGGTACAAAATCACTGTTTTGGATGGTCTAGAAACAACGATTTTGTGCCTATTTTAAAAAATATAAAATTTAGTCTCCAAACAAATTTTAATATAGAAGCCACGTCGAGCAGTTCATACCGATAGTTTGAACTTTGAAAACAGAAATATAAAATGTGAAGTATAATAAGGCATGAAATGCATGAGGCAGTAAAACAAAAATTTAGACGGACAGCTGTTAGTATTTTAATCACAGTTCACTCATATGAATTCGGTTTTACATGAAATTAAATACCTGAATATTTAACTTCAATATTTACAACTTTTGTTTAGAAACCTACCCCAAATTCTGAACGTAGAATTCTCCATAAAATTTCAAAGGCAGTAAACAGTGTTGTTCGGAAACTGCAGACCTCTGTTGACTATTTTAATCATTCCCCCTCACTGGAAATTCCGATTAAGTTGAAATCGGTCGCGTTTGAACCGTAACAGAAAATCCTATGATTCTTATGTAGTAAATTTTCTCGAATTACGAACCTATAAATCCAGGTAGATTTATCTTTAAGAATGAAAATTAAAACTGCAGAAAACAGAATTTTGTCATTAGCCTAAGACGGTAAGATTAATTAATTATGGTCCATTAAAGCCCAACCCAACCCAACCAAAATCTGGAGACAACCCTACCCTTGTCTCTATATAAACCCCTTACCCCACCGAATTCGTATCCTCTGCGGAGTTAACCCCTGCGGAGTCGTGCGGAGTTTTTAATCTGGTCCGTTCGTTTTGATTGGACGGACTAGATTCTATTGAAACCTGAATTGAAAACAAAAAAACAAAATTCCCCTTCCCGATAAAATCTGATCTAGTCCGTCCGATCAAAATGAACGGACCAGATTAAAAACTCCGCACGACTCCGCAGAGGATACTGGCCCTTACCCCACTCCCCCCCTTCCACGGCCACCATCTCTCTCTTTTCTCTCTAGCCGACATCTCTCTCTCTCTCTCCCTCTCTCTTGCTAGCCAAATCAAGCTTTTTCATATACAAAAAATACTAGGACTGAGTTCCTTGATTCATTGGCCTTCTAAGGTAAAAATCCTAAATCATTAAATTACAATATTAAATTAAGTTATAGTTTTATTTCCTCCTTAACGTTAAATAGATTGACTTCTCTTTGTTGAATTTTAGGTACTCGAATTTTTCATGATTAAAATAAAACAAATATAAAGCCTCAATACTGCAACTGGTATGACATCCGACGCAATTGAGATAAAAAAAATAAATCACTTAAGATAATTTTTACTATTATTTTTCTTGCTTCAATGATGCATTGACATCTAATACGGCTTGGTTTGGAGTAGAGTAATATTAGGTTTGAATATTATATAAATCATGTATAATGATTCAAGCTTTAATCGTTTATCACTTTTATGCATTATATGATACCTTATTAAAAAATTAAATATTCATATAAATAAATAATTAGGAATTATGTTCATCACAGATAATATCTTCCTTGTATGTTAATTTATTTTCAAATAAGAATTCGGATTCCTTATCTGTTAACTTAATTAGTTTCTTTACTTAGATACACTAACCTTATATTGATAGATATATACTAGCAAGGATTTATTTCGAAATTTGTCTCACGATTTCAAAAGTCCAAAACTTCTATTAGTAATATATATATTTATAAATAAATAGTGAGATTCCTTTCTATATTAGTCACCTATTCTAAAATTCCAGATTTCTTTTGTAATAGATATTTTCCTTATTATACCTCAACCGAGTTGAACCTTTATTAAATTATTTAAACTTCAATCATTCATTTAAATATTATATTATTCATTTATTATTTCAACCGAAGTTAATATATTTTCTTGATCGAACAATTCATTAAATTAATAAAATAAGTCTCCTAGACTGAGTGAGCCTTTCTTTTTATATAATCGGTTGCCTACATTAATTGATTAGAGGATTTAGTAACTAGTTTCTTTTGTTAATGCTTCGATTTAATTGTTCGACTTTTTGAATCTTAAAGGTTTCTTTTTCTTGCACCTTTTATTTGCTGCTAAGAATTTTCATGAGTATTTACTTTCGGTTAGAGTATCGAATTTCCTTTGAAACTTTAATTCCTTACATTCTCTTTAATAATTTAATCACGTAACCTAGACTCTAAAAATTATAAATACTTTAATTAGTAAATCAAAGAACTCTAGAATGATTAATATGAAGTATTAATGTATATATGTCGTTTAGGTTCAAACTCCAGAGTCCTATAAGATCTTGAGACGTCTAACGACTTCTCTACGACCACAGATGCGGGTTTCCTAGACTTTATAAAATTATTTTACTTACCTATTGTCATTCAACTGTTTATTATTATGGCATTAGTTGGATTTATGCATGTTGTTTTCGAACCCTTCGTATGACTTGAGTAGAACATAAATATATTGCATGAAAGTATATGATTCATACATTGACCAATGGACTTGCATAAATAGAATGTGTTGAGCATGGCATGAATTGTGTGATTGAATAAATGTATGTGAATTGAACGAATAAGGAAACTGAACAGGGGCCAATATGCTTGCATATTGGGATGTATACATTGGGTCTAGTGTTCGACTGGACCCTTCGTTAATGTGACTGAAGGTGAAAGTGGTCCTGTCACGGATGTGATTGTAGGTTGACACGGTCCTATCACAGACGTGATTGTAAGCGCAAGCGGTCCTGTCACGGACGTGATTGTAGGCGGAAGCGGTCCTATCACCGCCAAGACCTAACGTCATATGAATTCACCGTCTAATGAGGCACACGAAATAGATTAACAAAATTTTGAAAGTAAATGAAAGTAGTAAGTAATGATAGGGGCATTGCATTAGAAGAAGCATATTCATTTTAAATACGTATGTTCATGTTTGTGAGAATAAGTAAAGGTTTTATAGGCTCTAGGCTGGAACTAAATTCCGCACTGAGAGAATGTTCGATCTCTCACCCGTTCCACTTTTATGTGGGTTCCAGGTAACGAAGAGGATGGATTCGAGCAAGTACAAAAGTGAGACCAAGCGGGAAGACTTATGATTGATAAATTGTCACGTGCTGTTTAGTTTTATTTCAATGATTCATTAATTAATATATTGAGCAGGCATGACAGTGTTGTGTTACTAGCCATGTCTGTCGTGATCGTTTGTTAAACACTTTTGATTATGAAATAAATGTGGCTCTATTTATGTTGTTATTGATAATGTATGTGATGTGCATACGCCTTACGTAGCAATACGTGTGGGTTGTTTCGGGGTGTGACAATTAAAACCCAGCATTTCCTCGTTCTAGAATTGGTTGATTTTTAATCTTTCATTTTTTTTTCAATCCGCCTTTTTGTTCCACGAATTCTTTTCTAACAACAAGATGATTTTTATTTTTTTAATACTTTATAGAAAAAGGACAACAGAAGCAGTTTCTGATTTGGTTTCAATTTTTAATTATCAAATAATATGGTTCTTACTGCCTTAAATTTCTTATATTATAGAGGTATGTTAGTTATAATACTGGAGGCCCGATGAGCCTTTCCTATTCAAATAAAGAGTAGAGTTAAAATTGCACTATTGATTTTGTGCTTCAATAATGTTCACATTTTTATTTTTATTATTAAAGTTCAAACAGTCGATTCAAACTGCTCAACATGATATTCATATTAAAATATACTTCGAGACCAAATTTTATATATTTTTTGAAATCTTTTTACTATTTTTTTAAATAGATACAAAATCACCACTTTGGATAGTCCATAATCATCTGAAAACAGTGATTTTGTACCTATTAAAAAATAGTAAATTTTTTAAAAAAATATAAAATTTGGTCTCTAAGTACATATTAATATGGAGATCATGTCGAGCAATTTGGAAATAAAGATGTGATGCATGATTGGAGCATAAAACTAATGACACATTTTAATCCTGCTCTCAAATAAAAATATATGTTCAAAAAAAGATTAAATGGCAACAAAGGCTATTAAATTAAATAGAATGCGACATACAAAAAAAATGCACAGAATTTTCATGGGATGATGACATATAGGGGTGTTCAAATGGATCGGTTTATTCAGTTTTAAACCGAACCGGTAAATTTTGGCTTAATTGGATTGGTTGTTCGGTTTAAATGGTTCGGTTCGGTTTAGTTTTTGAAAAAGTTTGATTTAAATGGTTCGGTTCGGTTTTGGAATCTCCAAATCGGTTTGAACTGAACCAACCGGTTTAATAAAAAATGGATCGGTTTATTTTGTGTGGTTTATAATGGATCAATTTATCAAAAACCGGCTTGTGTAGAGAGGGAAAAATGTGCCATACCGTGCCGTGCCGTGACCAAGTAAATTTTTCACGTGCCGTGCCGTGCTGTGACAAAAATTACGAGGGGTGGTCACGGCACGCGAGTCACGCCGTGACTCGCGTGCCGTGACTAATTCGTGCCGTGACCAAACGTGCCGTGACCAAATGCGCGTTAGTCAAGTTTGATCGCATTTAACGTTTTAAAAAAAAATATGAAACGATTCTTTAAAATTCAAATGTTTTAATTGAAATTTAAATGTAAATATTTTAATTAAAATAAAATTATACCTTATAGGAAGGTATGTTAGTGT